>JAVLUX010000026.1:0-360000 GCA_032164185.1 Moxostoma hubbsi | reverse complement strand
CCACATTAGCAATGTATAGAGTGTATTTCTTCAAAGTTAAGACTAGTTTAAAGTTGTCTTCATTGAAAAGTACAGTGCTTTTCCTTCAAAAATAAGGACATTTCAATGTGACCCCAAACTTTTGAACGGTAGTGTATATATATATATGTGTGTGTGTGTGTGTGTGTGTGTGTGTGTGTGTGTATATTTATATAAAATAAAAAATATTCACAATTAAAATGCATTACATTCTTGTGGCAGAAGAGTTAATCATTGATAAGACAATACAAAAAGCGGCTTTAGAATACAATGTATTGTTTACTACCATATTATTGATCATAAGTCAATCATTGGCATACAGTTCACAGCAATCCATTTCACAAGTGAATTTTTCAATCAGTTTGAGATTTATTATGAGGGCTTGTTTAAGGACCCGTCAATTTACACCTGCATCAGACATGCTTGTGTAGTGTTTTGGAAGCGTTGTGTCATAAACATAAAATGTTTAGGTCACTGTGTTAATATAGTTTAATACTTCAAGATCCCTTAGTTCGCATTTGCGCTCCAAGTGTTTTGAACACAAGAACATAACGTATGTTTGTGTTGTTCTGCCTACTGAAGTGTTTTCTTTACTGTATAAACTGCGCGTTGCTCATACAGCTGAAATTTCACTTACTGCCCTCTGGTGTAAACAGCATGTATATATGTGTGTGTGTGTGTGTTTATGTATGCATGCATGTATGTGTGTATGTGTGTGTGTGTGTATGTATGTGTGTGTGTATATATATATATATATATATATATATATATATATATATATATATATATATATATATATATATATATATATATATGCACAGACAGACAGTATCTCACATTTTTGTAAATATTTGATTATATCTTTTCATGTGACAACACTGAAGGAATGACACTTTGCTACAATGTAAAGTAGTGAGTGTACAGGTTGTATAACAGTGTTAATTTGCTGTCCCCTCAAAATAACTCAACACGCAGCCATTAATGTCTAAACCGCTGGCAACAAAAGTGAGTACACCCCCTAAGTGAAAATGTCCAAATTGGGCCCAAATAGCCAATTTCCCTCCCCAGTGTCTTGTGACTCGTTAGTGTTACAAGTTCTCAGGTGTGAATGGGGAGCAGGTGTGTTAAATTTGGTGTCACTCTCACACTCCATCATACTGGTCACTGAAAGTTCAACATGGCACCTCATGGCAAAGAACTCTCTGAGGATCTGAATAAAAGAATTGTTGCTCTACATAAAGATTGCCTAGGCTATAAGAAGTTTGCCAAGACCCTGACACTGAGCCATCATGGTGGCCTAGACCATACAGCGGTTTAACAGGACAGGTTCCTAAGGAGACTCAGGTCGACCTAAGAAGTTGAGTGCAAGTGCTCAGCATCATATCCAGAGGTTGTCTTTGGGAAATAGACGTATGATTGCTGCCAGCATTGCTGCAGAGGTTGAAGGGGTGGGGGGTCAGCCTGTCAGTGCTTGCACCATACGCTGCACACTGCATCAAATTGGTCTGCAAGTCGTCCCAGAAGAAAGCCCCTTCTAAAGATGATGCACAAGAAAGCCCGCAAACAGTTTGCTAAAGACAAGCAGACTAAGGACTTGGATTACTGGAACCATGTTCTGTGGTCTGATGAGACCAAGATAAACTTATTTGGGTCAGATGGTGTCAAGCGTGTGTTGCGGCAACCAGGTGAGGAGTACAAAGACAAGTGTGTCTTGCCTACAGTCAAGCATGGTGGTGGGAGTGTCATGGTCTGGGGCTGCATGAGTGCTGCCAGCACTTGGGAGCTACAGTTCATTGAGGGAACAATGAATGCCAATATGTACTGTGACAAACTGAAGCAGAGCATGATCCCCTCCCTTCGGAGACTGGGCCACAGGGCAGTATTCCAGCATGATAATGACCCCAAACACCTCCAAGACGACCACTGCCTTGCTAAAGAAGCTGAGGGTGAAGGTGATGGACTGGCCAAGCATGTTTCCAGAGCTAAACCCTATTAAGCATCTGTGGGGCATCCTCAAATGGAAGGTGGAAGAGCACAAGGTCTCTAACATCCACCAGCTCCGTGATGTCATCATGGAGGAGTGGAAGACGACTCCAGTGGCAACTTGTGAAGCTCTGGTGAACTCCATGCCCAAGAGGGTTAAAGCAGTGCTGGAAAATAATGGTGGCCATACAAAATATTGACACTTTGGGCCCAATTTGGACATTTTCACTTTGTTGCCAGCGGTTTAGACATTAATGGCTGTGTGTTTAGTTATTTTGAGGGGACAGCAAATTTACACTGTTATACAAGATGTACACTCACTACATTACATTGCAGCAAAGTGTCATTTCTTTCTTCATTTTTGTAAATCAAATATTTACAAAAATGTGAGGGGTGTACTCACTTTTGTGAGATACTGTATGTATGTATATATATTTGTGTGTGTGTGCGCGCGCGTGTGCATATATGTATGTATATGTGTGTGCACAGTCGAAGTCAGAAGTTTACATACACTTAAAACATACACATTGAAGTCATTAAAACTCATTTTTTAATAACTCCACATATTTAATATTAGTCATTTAGCACGTCTACTTTGTGCATGACATGAATAATTTTTGTTTACGGACATATTGTTTCACTTTTAATTGACTATATCACAGTTCCAGTGGGTCAGATGTTCACATGCACTAAGTTAACTGTGCCTTTAGGCAGCTTGGAAAATTCAAGAAAATAATGGCAAGCCTTTAGACAATTAGCTTCTGATAGGAGGTGTACTGAATTGGAGGTGTACCTGTGGATGTATTTTCAAACTATTCAAACTCCTTCAAACCTTAAAAAAATTGTTGACTTCAAGTCTTGTTTCCAAATGCCTGAAGGTACCATTTTCATCTGTACAAACAATAGTACAAAAGTATAAACACTGTGGGACCATGCAGCAATCATACTGCTCAGGAAGGAGATGCATTCTGTCTCCTAGAAATGAATGTAGTTTTTGTGCAAAAAGTGCAAATCAATCACAAAACAACAGCAAAGGACCATGTGAAGATGCTGGAGGAATCTGGTAGACAAGTATCTATATCCACGGTAAAACAAGTCATATATTGACATGTCCTGAAAGGCTGCTTAGCAAGGAAGAAGCCACTGCTCCAGAACTGCCATAAAAAAAGCCAGACTACAGTTTGCAAGTGTACATGGGTCAAAGATCTAAACTTTTGGAAAAATGTCCTTTGGTCTAATGAATCAAATATTTAACGGTTTGGTCATAATGACCATTGTTATGTTTGGAAGAAAAAGGGTGAGGCTTGCAAGCCGAAGAACACCGTCCCAACCTTGAAGCATGGGGGTGGCAGCATCATGTTGTGGGGCACTGGTGCACTTCACAAAATAGGTGGCATCATTAGGAAGGAAAATTATATGGAAATATTGATGCAACATCTCAAGACATCAGCCAGGAAGTTAAACCTCAGTCACAAATGGGTCTTCCAAATGGACAATGACCCCAAGCATACTGTCAAAGTTGTGGCAAAATGGCTTGAGGACAACAAAGTCAAGGTATTGGAGTGGCCATCACAAAGCCCTGACCTCAATCTGATAGAAAATTTGTGGGCAGAACTGAAAAAGTGTGTGTGAGCAAGGAGGCCTACAAACCTGACTCAAGTTACACCAGTTCTGTCTGGAGGAATGGGCCAAAATTCCAGCAACTTATTGTGAGAAGCATGTGGAAGGCTACTCAAAATAATTTGACCCAAGTTAAACAATTTAAAGGCAATGCTAACATGTGTACAAGTGTATGTAAACTTCTGACCCATTGAGAATGTGATGAAAGAAATAAGTTTAAATAAATCAGTCTCTCTCCTATTATTCTGACATTTCACATTCTTAAAATAAAGTAGTGATCCTAACCAGAGCATGTGAGCAGTGTGACACTGCTCAATATCCCACTCCATGCACAAGCTCCTTTCACGGTCCAAGCAGATGCTCCGGTCAAGCACGACTCATGCTCATTGGTAAAAAAGCATTAGCTCAAATCCCACTCCAATATTAAATGTCTCTCTAGTATAATTTTTTTCCAGGCACAGAGAGTCGCTACGGTGGCCCAAGCAACTGCCCCTTTGCCCACATTGGCTGAGGAGCCCCTCAGGGTGAAATATAGACTATAGGCCAACATTTGTTTAATTATCAAATACTTAGTAACGTACACATCTGAAATTATGTGATTGTGTTTTGTTTTAGTATATAAATTCTCACTGTATATTTTGGACTGGTTTACAACGGCTGTTAGATAATCAGGTCTACCAGACCTTCCTTATCATTTGTAATCAGTCAAATATTTCTCTGTTAGCACATATGTAATTGAACATCTTTAAATAATGCCTTAACATTTGTTTTCAGTTCTAATTACCTTTTATTTACTTTAAACAAGTCATTAAACTTGCTTCTACAAGTGATAAAACGTGTGTTTGCGCGGAAACTCGCATATGTGCAAATTTGCGCTTTTCAGTTTAAACTGGACCCGAGAGTTACAACCGACCCAGAAAACCACAATCTTTTCAACTTTAAAGTTTGTTTAAAGTTGTCTTTTATGGCAATAATGAAAACAAGTACTGGTACCAGGAAAAATATTGCAGGTAAAAGTGACATTCATAATTGTTTTTCAGTTGTCTCCACGGAATGATTATATTGTAGTATTTGATACATTAATAGGTTTCTGATTTAATGCTATCAGAATTTAGGTCTGTTTATTAAAATGATCAATTCTCATCCTAATTTTGTTTAGTTTTAAAGGGTGTATTAAGTTATCCAGAAGAGCAGTGAATGTTTTTCATTTTTCAGTGTTGTTTCTTGATTAATATTCCCTACAATTGTATATGTACTAATCATATGCAATCTAAAGGACTGTGGTTATTTATATAATTATTATATTAGTAGATACAATGTGCCCCCTTTGTTTTTACTTGATTTTTTTAAAGCAGCATAAAGTTAATCTGGAGTGTACATACACGCGTCAAAAATCATGTGTTGTATTATATTAGATTAAATAATTTTTAATGATCCCAAAACAAATACAAATGATTTAATTCAGAAATTACACTGCCTTTAAGTTTTTTATTTAATCTAATGTACAATCATTAATAGCTTCTTTTTTTTTCTATGCACATGAATGCAGCAAGCAATGTCTAAAGGTGTTAGCCGCAACCACTCGAGTCGGTTTATTACGTTTCACTTCTCGTTAAGTTGTGGCTTTGGCTTTGAGAAACTGACCAGTAGTTATGTGCCACTTTATCCCAAAGCAGATATCGAAATCAACAGGCGGTTGATTTAAGTGAGGTAATTCCACTATGAAATTCTCTTTGCGAATGGAAATCTTAACCAATCAAATGCTCAAATGTACGATGAAGGCATGAAAGCATAATGCTGTGCCTGCAAATTAGGATACATATTTATTAGTTTTGATGCAGGTAATTTACGTGTGTTCTCCGGGATTCAGGTAAAAATGCTTGGCCAGTATGCAGTATTATTAAGCTTACATATTCAGTTGGGGGTGCTCTTGCACTCTGGCAATGTGACGCGAATGATTCCAAAAGGAATATTTGCTAATTCTCACGGTCTCTCCACAATCCCTTTCGATTTCCTCGTTCTTAACTTTGATTTATACTTTGTTTTTATTTAGGCTATAAGGTTTGCAACTTCACTTAAACAATGTTTGCGCTCCATAATCTCAGGCCTATTGCTTATTTCGCAGATACCCAAACCAGCATATCACGAAGCGCATTCTGGGATGGCAGCCTGAGCGAGTTCCGCTCACATGCTCTGATCCTAACTAACCTAAGGCAGGGACTGTATTCTACGATTAAATGTCAGGAATTGTGAAAAACTGAGTGTAAATGTGTTTGGCTAAGGTATATGTAAACTTCTGACTTCAACTGTCTGTCTCTGTGTGTGTGTGTGTGTGTGTATATGCATTTGTTACGTTCTTGCGTTCAAAATATTTGGAGCGCAAATTCGAACTAAGGGATCTCAAGATGTATTCTAAGTATTAAACTATATTTAACTTGACACAGTGACCTAAAAATTTCATGTTTATGATGCAACACACCCGAGACACTACACAAGCATGTCTGACGCTTGTTGACATTGATGGGTCATTAAACAAGCCCTCATAATTAATCTCGAACTGATTGACAAATTCACTTGTGAAATGGATTGCTGTGAACTGTATGCCAATGATTGACATATGATCAATAATATGGTAGTAAACAATACATTGTATTCTAAAGCCATATTTTGTATTGTCTTATCAATGATTAACTCTTCTGCCACAAGAATGTAATGCATTTTAATTATCTGAATAAATAAATATATATATACACACACACACAAACACTCACCTAAAGGATTATTAGGAACACCTGTTCAATTTCTCATTAATGCAATTATCTAATCAACCAATCACATGGCAGTTGCTTCAATGCATTTAGGGGTGTGGTCCTGGTCAAGACAATCTCCTGAACTCCAAACTGAATGGCAGAATGGGAAAGAAAGGTGATTTAAGCAATTTTGAGCGTGGCATGGTTGTTGGTACCAGACGGGCCGGTCTGAGTATTTCACAATCTGCTCAGTTACTGGGATTTTCACGCACAACCATTTCTAGGGTTTACAAAGAATGGTGTGAAAAGGGAAAAACATCCAGTATGCGGCAGTCCTGTGGGCGAAAATGCCTTGTTGATGCTAGAGGTCAGAGGAGAATGGGCCGACTGATTCAAGCTGATAGAAGAGCAACTTTGAAATAACCACTCGTTACAACCGAGGTACAGTGAGGAAAATAAGTATTTGAACACCCTGCTATTTTGCAAGTTCTCCCACTTGGAAATCATGGAGGTGTCTGAAATTGTCATCGTAGGTGCATGTCCACTGTGAGAGACATAATCTAAAAAAAAAAAAATCCAGAAATCACAATATATGATTTAACTATTTATTTGTATGATACAGCTGCAAATAAGTATTTGAACACCTGTCTATCAGCTAGAATTCTGACCCTCAAAGACCTGTTAGTCTGCCTTTAAAATGTCCACCTCCACTCCATTTATTATCCTAAATTAGATGCACCTGTTTGAGGTCGTTAGCTGCATAAAGACACCTGTCCACCCCATACAATCAGTAAGAATCCAACTACTAACATGGCCAAGACCAAAGAGCTGTCCAAAGACACTAGAGACAAAATTGTACACCTCCACAAGGCTGGAAAGGGCTACGGGGAAATTGCCAAGCAGCTTGGTGAAAAAAGGTCCACTGTTGGAGCAATCATTAGAAAATGGAAGAAGCTAAACATGACTGTCAATCTCCCTCGGACTGGGGCTCCATGCAAGATCTCCCCTCGTGGGGTCTCAATGATCCTAAGAAAGGTGAGAAATCAGCCCAGAACTACACGGGAGGAGCTGGTCAATGACCTGAAAAGAGCTGGGACCACCGTTTCCAAGTTTACTGTTGGTAATACACTAAGACAACATGGTTTGAAATCATGCATGGCATGGAAGGTTCCCCTGCTTAAACAAGCACATGTCAAGGCCCGTCTTAAGTTTGCCAATGACCATTTGGATGATCCAGAGGAGTCATGGGAGAAAGTCATGTGGTCAGATGAGACCAAAATAGAACTTTTTGGTCATAATTCCACTAACCGTGTTTGGAGGAAGAAGAATGATGAGTACCATCCCAAGAACACCATCCCTACTGTGAAGCATGGGGGTGGTAGCATCATGCTTTGTGGGTGTTTTTCTGCACATGAGACAGGGCGACTGCACTGTATTAAGGAGAGGATGACCGGTGCCAGGTATTGCCATGTATTCCCTCAGTTAGAGCATTGAAGATGGGTCGAGGCTGGGTCTTCCAACATGACAATGACCCGAAGCACACAGCCAGGATAACCAAGGAGTGGCTCTGTAAGAAGCATATCAAGGTTCTGGCGTGGCCTAGCCAGTCTCCAGACCTAAACCCAATAGAGAATCTTTGGAGGGAGCTCAAACTCCGTGTTTCTCAGCGACAGCCCAGAAACCTGACTGATCTAGAGAAGATCTGTGTGGAGGAGTGGGCCAAAATCCCTCCTGCAGTGTGTGCAAACCTGGTGAAAAACTACAGGAAACGTTTGACCTCTGTAATTGCAAACAAAGGCTATTGTACCAAATATTAACATTGATTTTCTCAGGTGTTCAAATACTTATTTGCAGCTGTATCATACAAATAAATAGTTAAAAAAATCATACATTGTGATTTCTGGATTTTTTTTTTTAAGATTATGTCTCTCACAGTGGACATGCACCTACGATGACAATTTCAGACCCCTCCATGATTTCTAAGTGGGAGAACTTGCAAAATAGCAGGGTGTTCAAATACTTATTGTCCTCACTGTATGCAGCAAAGCATTTGTGAAGCCACAACACGCACAACCTTGAGGCGGATGGGCTACAACAGCAGAAGACCCCACCGGGTACCACTCATCTCCACTACAAATAGGAAAAAGAGGCTACAATTTGCAAGAGCTCACCAAAATTGGACAGTTGAAGACTGGAAAAATGTTGCCTGGTCTGATGAGTCTCGATTTCTGTTGAGACATTCAGATGGTAGAGTCAGAATTTGACGTAAACAGAATGAGAACATGGATCCATCATGCCTTGTTACCACTGTGCAGGCTGGTGGTGGTGGTGTAATGGTGTGGGGGATGTTTTCTTGGCACACTTTAGGCCCCTTAGTGCCAATTGGGCATCGTTTAAATGCCACGGCCTACCTGAGCATTGTTTCTGACCATGTCCATCCCTTTATGGCCACCATGTACCCATCCTCTGATGGCTACTTCCAGCAGGATAATGCACCATGTCACAAAGCTCGAATCATTTCAAATTGGTTTCTTGAACATGACAATGAGTTCACTGTATTAAAATGGCCCCCACAGTCACCAGATCACAACCCAATAGAGCATCTTTGGGATGTGGTGGACCGGGAGCTTCGTGCCCTGGATGTGCATCCCACAAATCTCCATCAACTGCAAGATGCTATCCTATCAATATGGGCCAACATTTCTAAATAATGCTTTCAGCACCTTGTTGAATCAATGCCACGTAGAATTAAGGCAGTTCTGAAGGCGAAAGGGGGTCAAACACAGTATTAGTATGGTGTTCCTAATAATCCTTTAGGTGAGTGAGAGTGTGTGTGTGTGTGTGTGTATGTATGTATGTATGTGTATATACACACACACACACACACAGTGCATCTGGAAAGTATTCACAGCGCTTCACTTTTTCCACATTTTGTTATGTTAAAGCCTTATTCCAAAATGGATTAAATTCATTATTTTCCTCAAAATTCTACAAGCAATACCCCATAATGACAACGTGAAAGAAGTTTGTTTGAAATCTTTGCAAATTTATTAAAAATTCTAAATTAAAAAATCACATGTACATAAGTATTCACAACCTTTGCCATAACACACAAAATTGAGCTCAGGTGCATCCTGTTTCCACTGATCATCCTTGAGATGTTTCTACAACTTGATTGGCGTCCACCTGTGGTAAATTCAGTTGATTGGACATGATTTGGAAAGGCACACATGTCTATATAAGGTCGCACAGTTAGCAGTGCATGTCAGAGCACAAACCGAGCCATGAAGTCCAAGGAATTGTCTGAAGACCTCCGAGACAGGATTGTACAACATCTCAGGAGAGATCTGAAAATGGCTGTGCACCTACGCTCTCCATCCAACCTGATGGCGCTTGAGAGGTCCTGCAAAGAATGCCAAGTTTGTAGCATCGTACTCAAAAAGACTTGAGGCTGTAATTGGTGCCAAAGTGCTTCAACAAAGTATTGAGCAAAGGCTGTGAATACTTATGTACGTGTTTTTTTTTTTTTCCTTTTTTTTTTTTTTTTTAAATACGTTTGCAAAGATTTCAAACAAACTACTTTCACGTTGTCATTATGGGGTATTATTTGTAGAATTCTGGTGAAAATAATGAATTTAATCCATTTTCTAATAAGGCTGTAACGTAACAAAATGTGGAAAAAGTGAAGCATTGTGAATACTTTCCGGATGCACTGTAAGCTCCTTAACTTTCACTGCATGAACCAGGTCTTTATCCACAACCACTTCCTTTTAAAATCACCATCTTTAAAAGCAAACAACAATGCACGTTTGCTTCTCACGAGAATGAGCTTTGACCCATTCAGCTTATGCCTATTATAGCACCACTAAGCGGTTTAGAGTAGTGTAATAGAATAGAAATAGTAATGTGTAGAATTTTACATCATTGTGTAATGACTTCACTTTGCATAATGCTAATACCCCAGCATTGTGGAATTCACGCTCAAACAAATTAGATAAAGTCATATGTAAACACACATTGCTGATTATTAAATTAAGGTATACTGCCTGGCAAAAAAAACCCAAAAACAATTCTATTAACCCTAACTGATGTAGTGTGTAGCTCTCATTTCTTAAACAACAATGTCGGATGACATATCCCCTGGTCGTGGAGATTGCTGAAATCTTTGGAATTGGGTTCAGAACTGTCCAACACATTATCAAAACCTGGAAGGATAGTGGTGAACCGTCAACTTCGTGGAAGAAATGTGGTTGAAAAAAATCTTGAATGATCGTGATTGGAGATCACTAAAATGTTAAGTGAAGCCACATTGTAAAAAATCGACATTAGAAATCATGGCTATGTTTAATAGTAAAAGTAAAGCATTTCCGCATAGCACAGTGCAACGAGAATATACAAGATGGGGACTAAACAGCTGTGTAGCCACTTGTTAATGAGGCTTATAAGAAAAACAATGTCAGTTTGGTAGATGGCAAAAAGATTGGACTGGAGCAATTGGACTGGTCTAATAAGTCCAAATTTATCCTATTCCAAAAGGTTGACCAATGAAATATTAAAGTATGCAACTTTTTTTTTGGCCAGTCAGTGATAAGGGTGTTTATTGTCAACAGTGTTTTAATTCAATGATTTTGCATCTTGGATATGCTTCCTATATGTACCTAAAGCATCCAATACTGACACTGATATACAAACGCGGATGTTCTACGTTTCTAAAGAATATAAAGTGAATAAACTAGTCTTTATAAACTCGCCCTTTTTACAGAAACCATGATCCAGCTCATAACTACAAATATGATCTGTATGCACAATACTAAATAGTAAATATATTTAGATCTCTCGACTGAATGTTTCGCCCCTCATTTTTTGCATGCATCATACATGTTCATCAGCAGCTCTCTCAACAGTTCTCAGTATTCCATACATGTCTGAAAGAGCCGATTCTCAGTTCAGTGGACTGGTGACTGGTGAGCTGCTGTGATCAACACTTTGTACATTTGATTGGAGAGCTACTGTCCCCGGATCAGTAGACTGTTGAATCGAGAGCTGTTGTGACCAGATCATCATCATACCAATGTACGATGATGATCTGGTCACAACAGCTCTGTATAACAAATAAAACATATTTTATATTTGTAATACATAAATAAAACGTAATACAGTCGAGTCATAAACATATTTCCTGTATGTTTTATTTGCTATACATTCTGCTGTTCAGTAAAATACCCCAGAAACACATCTCTCCCGCCCCTGGTTTTCACCTTCTTTTCGGGAGCGTATCTATGATCCCTGAAAATGCTGCATCCAGAGCTTACTAGGGTTTGGAACAGGCTGCTTAGTTTGACATTACCTTATTCCAAATATTTTTGGCTGTTCTCAGTATGTTACTAATACAAAGCAAATAACATGCAACGACATTGGGAATACATGTGTCATGTGTAGCCATAATAATTCAGAACAAGCTTAGAAATGGTGCCTGTCCAAGTATTTCTTTGGTGCTAGTCTACTCTTTAACATCTACAGGTGCTGGTCATATAATTAGAATATCATCAAAAAGTTGATTTATTTCAGTAATTCCATTCAAAAAGTGAAAATTGTATAATGTATACATTCATTCCACACAGACTAATATATTTCAAGTGTTTATTCCTTTTAATTTTGATGATTATAACTGACAACTAATGAAAACCCTAAAATCAGTATCTCAGAAAATTAGAATATTGTGAAAAGGTTCAATATTGAAGACACCTGGTGCCACACTCTAATCAGCTAATTAACTCAAAACACCTGCAAAGGCCTTTAAATGGTCTCTCAGTCTAGTTCTGTAGGCTACACAATCATGGGGAAGACTGCTGACTTGACAGCTGTCCAAAAGACGACAATTGACATCTTGTACAAGGAGGGCAAGACACACAAGGTCATTGCTAAAGAGGCTGGCTGTTCACAGAGCTCTGTGTCCAAGCACATTAATAGAGAGGCGAAGGGAAGAAAAAGATGTGGTAGAAAAAAGTGTACAAGCAATAGGGATAACCGCACCTTGGAGAGGATTGTGAAACAAAACCCATTCAAAAATGTGGGGGAGATTCACAAAGAGTGGACTGCAGCTGGAGTCAGTGCTTCAAGAACCACCACGCACAGACATATGCAAGACATGGGTTTCAGCTGTCGCATTCCTTGTGTCAAGCCACTCTTGAAAAAGACACAGCGTCAGAAGCGTCTCGCCTGGGCTAAAGACAAAAAGGACTGGACTGCTGCTGAGTGGTCCAAAGTTATGTTCTCTGATGAAAGTAAATTTTGCATTTCCTTTGGCAATCAAGATCCCAGAGTCTTGAGGAAGAGAGGAGAGGCACAGAATCCACGTTGCTGGAAGTCCAGTGTAAAGTTTCCACTGTCAGTGATGGTTTGGGGTGCCATGTCATCTGCTGGTGTTGGTCCACTGTGTTTTCTGAGGTCCAAGGTCAATGCAGCCGTCTACCAGGAACTTTTAGAGCACTTCATGCTTCCTGCTGCTGACCAATTTTATGGAGATGCAGATTTCATTTTCCAACAGGACTTGGCACCTGCACACAGTGCCAAAGCTACCAGTACCTGGTTTAAGGACCATGGTATCCCTGTTCTTAATTGGCCAGCAAACTCGCCTGACCTTAACCCTATAGAAAATCTATGGGGTATTGTGAAGAGGAAGATGCGATACAGCAGACCCAACAATGCAGAAGAGCTGAAGGCCACTATCAGAGCAACCTGGGCTCTCATAACACCTTAGCAGTGCCACAGACTGATCGACTCCATGCCACGCCACATTGCTGCAGTAATTCAGGCAAAAGGAGCCCCAACTAAGTATTGAGTGCTGTACATGCTCATGCTTTTCATGTTCATACTTTTCAGTTGGCCAACATTTCTAAAAATCCTTTTTTTGTATTGGTTTTAAGTAATATTCTAATTTTCTGAGATACTGATTTTGGGATTTTCATTAGTTGTTAGTTTTAATCATCACAATTAAATGAAATAAACATTTGAAATATATCAGTCTGTGTGTAATGAATGAATATAATATCCAAGTTTCACTTTTTGAATGGAATTACTGAAATAAATCAACTTTTTGATGATATTCTAATTATATGACCAGCACCTGTAATTATGATTTCTACCAGTACATACATGCATACATTTACATACATAAAATATAGCACAGAACACACTAATGTACATAAATGGTATTAAAAAAATAAGAAAAAGCATAACTGTTCCCATAAATTAAAAATAAAAAAAGCGCTAGTCCCATTACATAATGAAATGTGATGCGTTTCAGAAGATTACTAATTCTACTTGAAGGAATTTGTGTTTATGTTGTGTTTAAGGGTAAAGTACAAATTCATTGGCTTTTCTGCCATTTTTCTCCTTAGGTCCACATTCCCAGTTTCACAGTGTTTTCCAATTTTCCACAATTCCGAAAGAAGACTATCTTTCGAACACATTGTTTGGATTTCTCCCCAAGGAGTGGCTTCTACTCTGTGGCCAATAATAAGGGTCATGCACTGCTGTTCAGGTGGGTTAGAATAACATTTAATACATTAAACATATTTAACACATTACAGTTTTGTTAAACAAATCAATGTTTTTGTGAGCATTTGTATTCTTTCTTTCTTTGTCTTTAGGCTTCTACATTATAATGACTTCTAAAGATGGACATTTGGATGTTTTTGATAGCAACTACTCCAATTGTTTGTGTATTCATTAGATTTTCATGTTATAATAACGACTGTCCTTAACACAGTCTTCAGTAGTGGAATTGCTGTAGTGCTCTTGAGTGATTAACAGGGCTCAACCAGGAGGATGTTGTCAAAGAGATTTGCTTGAAATGATTCAATTTAAAAATAGTTAAGATAATATAGCAACAAACACCTTCCAATAAATAAAATAATAGTTTACCACACTGATTTAACCAATTCATTAGTGCAAAGCATTCTCCAGGATTACCTGTTCATCTTTTAAGTTGTCAAAATCAGGACCATGAACTGGGTCATTCCTGTAATGAAGATCATGTGTGTGAATATTGGATAAAATATTAAACTTACAATTGCTAAAGATTGAAATCATGTTAATTTTTTTGTCATGGTGTAGTGAACATAGTTCAATGGGTGATGAATTCTGTGATGTTTTGTGTTATTGGTTTGTCTCATTCTAAAATATTCCATCCTGTTTGATAAATACTAAATTGATAAATATTGATACATTTACAGAAATCGGAGGGATGTGAAGAAAAAAAAAATAGGGCTGTGAATCAATTAAAAATGTTGTACTAATCTCAGTTTTTTGTGTTTGGTGAACTCTGAACTGAGAATCTGGATGAAGTGAGGACAAATAGAAGATCGAAACTCTTGGCCCAATTCAAAGGATACATATTTCAAAGCTGCATGTTTTTATAGTTGCTGGTGAGTGCAGACATTATTTTACAACATGTTGAGCAAGATATTTATTTGAGGGGTGTTATTTCAGAAGACCTCTCACATAACGGCATATCCTGGTCTGTTTTATTGTAAAAAATAATTAATTTATAACATGTAAAACAGTCATGTAAATTGCAGAAATTAACATGTTACATTTCCAGCCCTATGAAAATCTTAAATGATTAGGGGAAGAAGCAACTTAGATTATCTTAACTGTCTAACCCATTATGCTTATTAAGCAATGCCATTATGGATGACATTATCTAAAAAAATAAAGTTGGGCTTTCAGGGATGTAGCCCCAAATATATTTGCTCTAGCCCCAAACCTGTTTCCTGTAGACCATTGCCTTTCCCCCTTCATTTATGTACATGAAGAGCTGCCGACAAGGTTTTTTTTAATGAAGGTCAAATCAATCAAATCAAATCACTTTATTGTCACACTACTGTGTACACGAGTGCAACAGTAGGTGAAAGTCTTGTGTGCAGTTCCGAGCAACATTGCAGTAATGACAGTGACGAGACATAAACCACTTTACAATAAACAACATATTTACACAACACAATTTACATAAATGTACACATAATTACACAACATAGTACTAATATACAATGTACAGTAAACAATACACACAATATAGAATACACATACACTAGATAAGGGTATAAAAAATATATATATACACTAGTTGAATTGGGGAGAATATATTGACAGAATGAGGATTAATAAAGTGAAGTGCTGATTGTTGATCGTGAGAGATCATGTGTTCAAAAGTCTTATTGCTTGGGGAAGAAGCTGTCATGTAGTCGGCTGGTGCGGGTCCTGATGCTGCAATACCACCTGCCTGATGGAAGCAGCGAGAGCAGACCATAACTCGGTGGCTGGAGTCTCTGATAATCCTCCGAGCTTTTTTCACACACCGCCTGTTATATATATCCTGGAGGGAGGGAAGCTCACCTCCGATGATGTTTCTGGCAGTTCGCACCACCCTTTGCAGGTCTTTGTGGTTGTGGGCGGTGCTATTGCCGTACCAGGCAGTGATGCAGCCAGTCAGGATGCTCTCGACAGTACTGGTATAGAACCGTGTGAGGATGTGGTGGTTCTTTCCGAACTTCCTCAGCCGTCTCAGGCGATGGTAAACCCTAGCAGAGATACACAACAAGCAGGCCTGGAAATCTAGGTTTGTGATAGGGCAGGTTAATATATTGCCACAGCCTTAAGCCCTATTCTCACCTTGGCTGAATTTTTTTCAGTGTTTTTTTGTTTTTGTTTTTTTATATTAACCCCATGTCTGTTAGCTTCTCTTTTTTTTTTTTTTTTTTGCCTTTTCTCCCCAATTCCCAATGCACTTGAAGTCCTTGTGGTGGTGTAGTGATTCGGATGGCGGAAGACAGATCTCAGTTGACCAGTCTTGTGCATTTTATCACGTGGCTTGAGCGCGTTACCACGGAGATGTGTGTATGTTTCACGCTATTCTTCATAGCATCCATGCACAACTCACTAAGTGCCCTATCGAGAGCGAGAACCACATTATGGCAATCAGAGGTGGTTACCCAATTTGTCTTTACCCTACTTAGCAACCAGGCCAATTTGGTAGGAGACCTGGCTGGAGTCACTCCACACGCCCTGGATTCAAACTTGCGTCTCCAGAGGTGGTAGTCGGCGTCAATTCTCGCTGAGCTACCCAGGCCCCCCATGTCGGTTTGCTTCTAAATGTTTGCAAAATTCAATTTCAGCAAACATTTGCATTTAAAATTGTATTTTTTTTTGCTGCTAAAAAAGACGCAGGAAAATTCATGATGTTACAAATACACTGAGATTTTTTTTCCAATCAAATGCTTTCTAGAATGACAATATCTGTGGTCTAAGTAGCATAAATTATTACTTTCAAGGGCATTTTGAAGGGAGAACAGGTCCATTCTGTAGGGTCTTTCCAATAAGAATGACTTGAAAATTTAGTTAAAATTGACCGTTATCGCTTTTCAGTCCTACAAAGCTCTCACATTGGATGGTAATTTTCTTTAGAAGTACGTAGGGTATAGGGATGATCACTTCTAAATTGGCTAAAGAAACTGGCTGGAATTTATCCATATTTGTAATTTCTGTAATTTCTTCTTGGGAGACTTCTTGAGGTGTACAACATTGGTAAGTGTTATTTATTCTTTTGTGTGTGTGTGTGTGTGTGTGTGTGTGTATTGTGATTTAAAACATTAATATAATGTGGTCTTGCTTTGGTTTCATTTAACTGCATTGGACTTGACAATGATTCCAGCCTCTTTTCCACCATCAACAATAAAATATTATTCACACTTATAATATGTAAATGGCTATTGTTATATACTCATGTTTAATGCAGTTACCTGGTTTGTTATGTTTGTAAGAGTGCACATGCATTGTGTGTATGGCATAGAAAAATAAATGGGTCATCCGTGCGAGCATTTGTGTTGATCTAATTCAGCCTAGATCTTTTCACAGGCCTGGTGTTCACACTGTGGGGTGACACAGGATCTGACATCCACCATATTTTATTAATTCATAAAGTTTGCAAAGAAAATCAAAACATAAATTCACAGAATCATAATTGAATCCCCACTATTACCCCTCCCAACCCCCACCCTGACCCTCAACAAGCATCCCTGTGGTTAGCATTAGCATACACACAAGAGGCCAAATAGCTGCCCCATTTCCCATCAAATGAATCTAAGTTCCCTATCATTCTACATGACATTTCCTTGAATACCGCCACCCTCCCCATCTCTGTGCACCACTCTTGAAACTTCAGTCGACTTCAATCCCCTTAGAACAATCTGTCTTCTAATCATAACACTGGCTAGGACACATTTTTATGTTTTTATCCCCTATATATTGTATATAATGACTGCCTAAAATACAGAGTCTGGGGCAAAATTTAATTTGAGCGCCCAATACGTCACACACAAAACGTCTCTGGTTACATGTGTTCCGCTTTTTTCAGGGAACAAGGGTTACACATGTAACCCGGGACGTTCCCTTTACAAAAAGCTTCACTATGATACTGCGCTTTGCTAAGAGCTATGGGAACGCAATACCCACGCCACCGCACTGGGGCTGTCCGGACCCCTACGGTTGTGAAGTGTGCTCACAAGAACGCGAGAGGTCTCAGACATGAGCTTGAGATGTCGACTCAAGGGCATAAGAGCCTGGAGTAGCATGAAAATCCAAACCATAGAGCCTGAAGAATGTGTGTGGAGAGGACCAGCCTGCCGCATCACAAACTTGTTCAGGCATGAAAGATTTAAGCCATAAGATCTGAGAATGTGTGCGGAGAGGACCAGCCTGCCGCATCACAAACTTGCTTAGACATGAGCGTAGATGTCGAGCCAAGGGCATAAGAGCCCGGGGTAGCATGAACATCTAGTAACATGACCATAAAACCAGATGAATGTGTGCAGAGAGGGCCAGCCTGCCGCATCACAAACTTGTAGAGACATGAGATTGAGATGTCGACTCAAGGACATAAGAGCCCGGAGTGGCAAGAACATCCAAACTTATAAGAATCTAATGAATGTGTGCAGAGAGGACCAACCTGCCGCATCACAACTTGCTGCAGAGGGAGACCTCTAGCCAAGGCTTTAGAGGAGGAGAGCCCTCTGGTAGAGTGCACCCTAAATCCTACTGGCGAAGCTTGACCGCGCGCCTCGTAGGCCCGGGCAATAATGTCCCTCACCCAGAGTGACATAGTCTGCCAGGAGGTAACCGCCCCCCGGTCACGGCTTCCAAGTGAAGAATTGCTGCCCTGACTTTACGCCACTAGCAAATGCGGTGGACATAAGTCTGAAGAATTCTTAGCTGCTCCAGCGTTAAAAACGGCAGGGAGCAGAAGGCTTAGAGAATAACCGGCCAAGGCAAAAAGGCACCTTGGGCAGGTAGTTAGAGTGAGGGTGCAAAGAATGCTTTTGGTAATAGCACAGAGCCTGTAGGTACCCAAGTCTCCTTAGAGACGTAATTGCCATAAGAAAAACCATCTTGAGAGTCAGAAGTCTACCAAACGCTGACTCTAGAGGTCTAAAAAGGGGGTCTTACCCTATGAAGAGATCCTAGCAAGGATGCCTCTTAGGGGGCACCCTGCCCACCAAGGCATGCCAAACCGCAGTGGAGGCCACATAGAACCTGGCAGTGGTGAGGCAAGTGCCCACTGACAGTTCTTTCTACAGAAAATCCAGAACTGAAGCAAACTGGCAGTTAGCTGATTCTGTAATATGAACTTAGTAGAAGGAAACGCATGCAAGCGCATTTGTGCTATGTATGCGTCACCACGATCAGGGGGAACTGGGCGACTCGGGGAGAAGTAGAGGAGACATTGCGCTATCAACAGAGGCGAAGAGGTCCTCTTCTGCCCTGTACAATCTCCCCAGATCAGTTCCAAGTGGAGGGAGCCCTAGCACTTGAAATGGTCTCGATAACCTCAAGAAGAAGCCCTGTGAACCTCAATTGGTACCCTTAGGGGCCAAGCATGAAAGGTTTCACAATTTGGGCCAGGGATGAGCAAGTCCTCCCTGTTCGGAATCGCCCAAGGCGAGCCGTCGAGGAGAGGTATTCGAGAAACATATCCTGTTCGGCCAGCGCAGCGCCATTAATAGGAGGCAAGACCCTTGCTGGCGAACCTTGCCAAGACTCCCGGGAGCAGAAAAACCGGGGGACAAAAACGCATACAGACGCATTCAGGGTCATGTATGTGCCTTTAAGTCCAGACCCAAGGGGGCTGGGTGACTTAGGGAGAAGTAGAGGAGACGTTGTGCTATCATAGAGGCGAAGAGGTCCTCTTCTGCCCTGTGAAATCTCACCCAGATTTGTTCACTACCACAGAGTAAATCTGCTCCCACACACATGGGCATCCAGGGACGAAACTGTCCTGAGTGACAGGAGCTGCCCTGGGCCCCAAGGAGGATCCAACGTACCAGAAATTCAGCTGATGTGAACGTGGATCCCTCCGATGGTTTACGTAAGAGGCTACCGCTGTATTGCCCTCCCGCACCAAGACATGGCAGCCTCAGGAGGAAGTATTTCAGGGCCAGAAATATGGCCATCAGCTCGAGACAGTTACTGTGACAACCGAACTGACGACCCTCCTATCCCTTTAAGCCGGATGACCACTTAAGGCCGCTACCCAGCCCGTTAGGGAGGCGTCTATCGTTAGCAGCCTGCAATGACAAGACGCACCTAGAGTGGGGCCCAAGGTAAGAACTGGGGTCTGAACCACATAGAAAGGGAACGAAGCACGTGGCGCGTAACCCTTATTTGCCTTAGGGGAGTGAATTGAATTCTGTAGCCATTTTCTACTGTTCTTAGGACCCACATAGAAATACCTGGCAGAAGTTTCCATGCTGCCAGGTTCTCTGAGGTGGGTATTAATCTTGACCCTTCCTGTTGAGGGGATGTCGAGTGTTCCGCGACCTGGACTAAGGCAGGAAGCAGCGGTACATCCAACATTTCGCTGGAAGCCTCTAACTCCCAAAACACCAGAGGTGGCGGGAATGGAGAGGTTTCGTGGGGGTACCGGGAGGGTCGAATTGGATGATACACGCGCCCCGTCCCGAGGGGGGCTACCCCCACAACGCTGGGTGAAAAACCATCAGGGTTTTTTCCTTTTTAGAAATAACTGCCCTGAGGTTTTGCTTTGGGGGCTGCTGAGGGTGACGAACCGGACCCCAGTCTTTACGAGGGGGAGCACGATTCGCCACAATTTGTTTTTGAGCCTCCCGTCTAGAAGGACTGGGGCGTGTGGTGAGGAAGGAATTTCCCGACGGCTTCTTCGTGACGTTTTGCCTCCTGGAACCTGGTGATAACTATATTCATAGCGTCACCAAATAAGCCAGAAGGCGAAACCGGGGCATCAGGAAGGAAAGTTTTGTCCTTGTCTCTGATGCCCAATAGGTTAAGCCATAATTGTCTCTCCATGCTGACTAAAGTAGACATAGACCGGCCAATGATGATGCCAAGCCAGGCGAGAGATAACCCGCAAGTGTCTCTTCTACCGGCGGCATCACCGAATACTTCAACAGATTAGCCTAGTACACCTGTAACACTGCCATAGTGTTCAGGGGAGCACCAGCCTGACCTGCTGCCTGATAAGCCTTCCCCACAAGCGTGGAGGTGGTCCTGCACAGCTTTGTGGGGAGAGTGGGTCTCTTTAGCGATGATGCTGAGCCAGGCTAGAGAACCTACAAGTGTCTCCTCTACCGGCAGCATCAATGAATACCCCCAAGTCTCAGCACCCACAATAGTCGAATATGTCAACTTCGAGGGCACGAAGATGTGGGAAGTATAAGGATTCCGCCATGACTGAGAATGCTCGTTATGGAGGTCATAGAAGAAAGGAAGGGACTGGTATATGATTGTGGTCATATGTGCATTGCATGATGAGAACTAAACAGTGATTTTAATGAATCAAATCAAATCAAAATCAAATCAAATCACTTTATTGTCACACTACTGTGTACACGAGTGCAACAGTAGGTGAAATTCTTGTGTGCAGTTCCGAGCAACATTGCAGTCATGACAGTGACGAGACATAAACCACTTTACAATAAACAACATATTTACACAAAACAATTTACATAAATGTACACATAATTACACAACAATTTACACATCAAATGTACACAATACACACAATGTAGAATACACATACACTAGATAAGGGTATAAATATATATAAACACTAATTGAATTGGGAGAATATATTGACAGAGTGATGATTAATAAAGTGCAGTGCTGATTGTTGATCGTGAGAGATCATGTGTTCAAAAGTCTAATTGCTTGTGGGAAGAAGCTGTCATGTAGTCGGGTGGTGCGGGTCCTGATGCTGCGATGAAGCAATCTGAATGTCAGCACAAAACTGTGCAAACTTCACGAAACAGCTATCAAAAGCCTAAAAGCATTATATTGAGCTCAGAATGCTGTTTGGAGTCACTTGTCATCAGAATTAACTTCTTTTTCAGTGAAAAATGACTTTTCTCTAATGTTGTGAAATTAAAGCTATGCATTGCAAAAAAGGAATTACAAGATGAAATGCATCACTGCAGCATTTGAGCATACATAATGAGTTCCCTTTCAAAAAGCAACACTTATGATGCTGCGCTGAGTTAGAGAACTTTAGGTGTGACCAGCTGTGAATGTGTGTGCAACACGTCAGCAGATGTACTGTCCAGACAGAAAATACCGACGGGGAGTGGAAACTCCACCCCAAGGTAGTGGAACAAATCTGGTTGAGATTTTACAAGAGAAGACGTGGACCTCTTCGCCTCCCAACAGACAGCGCAATCTCCCCTCTACTTCTCTCTGAGTCACCCAGCGCCCCCTGAGTACACACTGGCCGAACAGGGTATGGTTCTCAGAGATAATGTCTCTCCTCGATGGCTTGCCTTGGGTGATTCCGGACAGGAAGAGGACCTTCTGTCTCAGGCGACAATATTTCATCCCCGGCTCGATCTGTGGAACCTTCATGTTTGGCCCCTGAAGGGTACCAACTGAGGGACAATGGGTTTTCACCTGAAGTTATCGAGACCATTCTAAGTGCTAGGGCTCCCTCTACCAGAAGAAGTTACGGAAATAAATGGGGTGTCTTTGATAGAAGGTGCAGTGCACTGTCAGCAAGCACATGCCCCGTCACTCTCAGGGTCTATGTGGCCACCATTTCGGCTTGCCATGCCTTGATTGATGGGGTGCCGTTGGGGGGGACATCCTCTACTCGCTCGCTTCATTCGTGGAACTATGCGACTGAGGCCTCCTGCTAGGACCAGGACCCCTTCATGGGACTTAGCAATAGTCCTTGAGGGTCTGGTTGATACCCCCTTCGAACCTCTAGATTCAGCGTCTGATAAACTTCTGACTCTCAGGATGTTTTTTCTTAATGGCAATCACCTCTCTAAAAAGAATTGGGGATCTACAGGCGCTCTGTCTGTCTTGCCAGCCTGCTTAGATTTTTCCCCAGGAATGGCTAAAACAATTTTGCACCCTCACTCTGACTACCTGCCTAAGGTTCCTTTCTTGACCTTACATCCGGTCACTCTCGAAGCCTTCTGCTCCCCGCCGTTTACAACACCAGAGCAGGATAGACTTCACAGACTTTGTCCAGTCTGTGCCCTTCAGAATTATGTCCACCGCACTAGCCAGTTGCGTAATTCAAGGCAACTATTTGTTTGCCATGGGGGCCGCAACTGTGGGGTGGCCACCAAGCAGAATATGTCGCATTGGGTGAGGGACGCTATTGCCCTGGCCTACGAGGCGCGCAGTCAAGCTTCGCCAGTAGGTATCATGGCTCACTCTACCAGAGTGGTCGCCGCCTCTAAAGCCTTAGCTAGAGGTGTCCCTCTGCAGCATGTTTGTGATGCGGCAGGCTGGACCTCTCCGCACACATTCATTAGATTTTACAGTTTGGATGTTCATGCCACTCCGGGCTCTTATGTCCTTGAGTCTCATGTCGGAGACCTCTCGTGCACAAGAGTGAGCACACTACACAACTGTAAGGGGTCCGGACATCCACAGTGCGGTGGTGTGGGTATTCTCGTTCCCAAAGAGCTAACTCGGCACAGCATCATAAGTGTAGCTTTTTGAAAGGGAATGTCTCTGGTTACTTGACCGTAACCCTTGTTCCCTGATAAAAGCGGAGCTCAATTTAATGCTTTTAGGCTTTTTGATAGATTTTCTTGAAGTTTGCACAGTTTTGTACTGACATGCAATGCACATATGACCACAATGCTGCTCTGATGCATTTCATCTTGTAATGACTTTTTTGCAATGTTTAGCTGTATTTTCAAAACATTGGGGAAAAGTTATGTTGTATTAAAATAGTGATATAAAATAAAATGCTTTTAGGCTTTTGATAGCTGTTTCGTGAAGTTTGCACAGCTTTGTGCTGACGTTCAGTATGCTTAATTAAAATGACCTTTTTAAATCTCATTAGGCATGCTCAAATGCTGCAGTAATGCAATTCATCTTGTAAAGCATTTTTTTGCATTGCGTAGCTTTAATTTCACAACATTAGAGAAGTCATTTTTCATTGAAATAGAAGTGAATTCTGGTGACAAATGGTAAATGGTCTGCACTTATATAGCGCATTTTTCTAACCTCAGAGGTTACCAAAGCGCTTTACACTGTGTCCCAATCACCCATTCACACACACACTCATACACCAATGGCGGCAGAGCTGCCATGCAAGGTGCTAGCCTGCCATTGTGAGCAACTTGGGGTTCAGTGTCTTGTCCAAGGACACTTCGGCACATGAAGTCGTGTGGGCCGGGAATCAAACCACCAACCCTGCGATTAGCAGCCGACCCGCTCTACCACCTGAGCCACAGCCGCCCCAAATGACTCTAAACAGTATTCTGAGCTCAATAAAATGCTTTTAGGCTTTTGATAGCTGTTTCATGAAGTTTGCACAGCTTTGTACTGACGTTCAGATTGTTTAATTAAAATGACTGTTTAAATCTCATTCATATAATGCACATATGACCACAATGCTGCTCTGATGCATTTTACCTTGTAAAGCCTTTTTTGCAACGCATAGCTGTAATTTCACAACATTAGAGAAAAGTCATTTTTCATTGAAAAAAAAGTGAATTCTGATGACAAATGACTCCAAACAGCATTCTGAGCTCAAAATAATGCTTTTGATAGCTGTTTCGTGAAGTTTGCACAGTTTTATGCTGACAATAAGATTGTTTAATTAAAATTACTGTTTAAATCTCATTATGTATGCTCAAATGCTGCATTCGTGCATTTCATCATGTAAAGTGTTTTTTGCAACGCATAGCTGTAATTTCACAACATTAGAGAAAAGTCATTTTTCATTGAAAAAGAAGTGAATTCTGATGAAAAATGACTCCAAACAGCATTCTTAGCTCAATATAATGCTTTTAGGCCTTTGATAGCTGTTTTGTGAAGTTTGCACAGTTTTGTGCTGATATTAGGATTGCTTCATTAAAATCACTGTTTAGTGCTCATCATGCAATGAACATATGGCCACAATGCTAACCTTACCTAACCCTAACCCTTCTTAGCTTCCGAGATCAGATGAGTTCAGGCGCCCTCAAGGTGGTATGGCCGTAAGCGAGAGTTGCTGCTTCCAGCAGGCTATTTAAAGCAAGCGCAATGCATGCATCCTTATGCTGCTCTCCCATCATTGACTCATGTCTTGTACTGCAGCTCTAAAAAAGGAACAACACACCCTTTCCTCTGAGACATTGTCTATTTTTATTTATTTTTCTTGTTGAAAAGGTAAATGCCTCCTCTCTCCTCATTCAATTTCACAGGAGTCATCCACAATTCCTTTTTCTGCATACCTGTGTCATAGCATGTGGTTTGCTAAAAGAGGGCATACTCAGCTGCACAGTTTAAATGCTTAACACGTAATTATAAGACAGTGGCCAAAGAAAACTCTACTTAAAAATTATCTCAGGATGCTTTTTTCGAAAGTGTCTACCACATTTTAAAAGCACAGCACTTTGCTTGCACTATCCTACTCTGTATGTTGCTGTCAAGAAAGCAAAAAAATAAAAAAGCCTCTACTGCTTATTAGAGGAGGCAAGATAAAGGAGCAGGATGTCCTTTGCAAAAGAGAAAGCTAAATGAAAGAAAATCAATCAAGCAACCAATTTCCAAGGATAAATAAATACCAGTTGAGCCAGGGGGAGTGTATGCGTTAAAACAAACAAGGAAAGCAAAAGCTTACAGCACCTGGTATTCCCAGGCAGTCTCCCATCCAAGTACTAACCAGGCCCAACCCTGCTTACCTTCCGAGATCAGACAAGTTTTTTTATTAGTTTCAAAAAATATAAATTACATAAAACATTTTTTTACATTAAGCAAGTTGATAATTTTTTCTTTTACAGTTTTTCTCAGTTGCTCTGGTACATTTCTCAGATCAGAATTGAAATTCTCAAAACTACATGTTCAATCTTCACATCATTGTGTCATATGTGCACATCAAATAAGCAGTTTCTCATTTATTTGAACAAGTTGCAAATTCTTTGGTACATCCATGCAAATGATTATGTACAATTCTCTGCTGTTTTCTACATTATCAATTGCTTATGTCATGTTGATCAAAATGTATTATACTGGGTCTCTGTTGAATAGTCTCACCCCCCACAACATTTAGGCATTAGTTCATAACATAAGTATTTACATGCAAAATGGTTGAACAAGTTGTCATAATATGTCAAGCATATTTCGATACATTTCCATTAGACTTATTTTTCTAAATCTGTCCTGAATTGGTAAATTGCTCCCAGGTGAATCTTGACTTTTTCTAAGGAAGGTGCTTCTCATGAACCATCAACTGGCAAGTATATATATAGCCGGAGTACAACACAATGTTACAATGTCTGACAATGGAAGGACAAGGAATTGGACAGGGTCAACAGCCAGAGAGAAGAGGAAGAGGAAAGAGGCTGCGTGGCGGAGGAGTTGGGAGGCAAAACAGAGGAAGAGGCAGAAGAGGCAGAGGACATATGCGTGTTCCTGATGAGATAAGAGCCACATTTGTAGACCATGTTCTCAATCATGGGCTTACAATGGACGAGGCTGGTCGAGGGTGCAGCCAAATGTTGGGAGAACAACTGTGTCCTCAATCATTCAGACTTTTCATCGACAGAACAGGTATGTAATCTAACAATTGGCACTGTACTATAATACTGTATACTTTCTGTAATGTGCTTCATACACACATTATGAATGTGTGTATGAAGCACTTTCTGTAATCGTGCTTCATACAATATTACAGTATTCCACTTGCATTTTACAATATACAGTAAGTATACTTTACATGTAAACAGTGAAATTTTTATCTTACTCAATTTTGTGTTTTGCATTACTATATTACTATTATATACTATTACTATATGAGGACTGCAAGACAACTTCACAGGGGCGGCAGATGGCCCCTTTTCACACTTGAACAGGAGAAGGTTATTTGCACCATGGTTGTAGAATACAATACCATAAGACTAAGGGAGAAAAAGAGTGCCATTATAGAGGACAACCACATCTTTGAAAACATCCAAACAGTCATCATATCAACCAATGTCAGGGTGCTGAAAGTGCAGCTGTACACTGTTCCATTTGAAAGAAATGGTGAAAGAGTGAAGGAGCTGCGCAACCAGTATGTACAGGTAAAACATGTATGAGCATGCAGAAACTGTACCTCACAGTAAACAGTACAACATCGTATAGTGATATACAGTACAGTAAGTGTGACCTTTACACATTTGCTAGGGCTGTAGAAAAGAAGATGCAATATGTGCTGTATACATTTGATGTAACTGTATCTTGCCCAAAATGAAAATGCATGTAATTCATAAAACTCATTTTGTGTCTTCTGGATATAGCGTATAATGGAAGCAAGTGAACCACCTTCATCTACATGGATGAGGCTGGCTTCAATCTAACGAAGCGCAGACGGCGTGGTCGAAATATCATTGGCCACAGAGCTACAGTTGATGTGCCAGGCCAACGGGGCGGGAACATAACCATGGGTGCTGCTATCTCTGAGAATGGTGTGCTAACGCATATTCCCATTATTGGGCCATACAATACAGAGCGTCTTGTCACCTTTTTATATACTCTGCAGGGATCTCATCCCTGAAAAAGAGTGGGGTCAGATTGGAGATGACCTGCCAAAGTACATGATAGTTTGGGACAATGTCAGTTTCTATCGCTCCAACATCATCAGGCAATGGATCGCCCAAAACAGGATGCTGATGGAGTTCCTCTCACCCAACTCTCCATTCCTTAACCCCATTGAGGAATTTTTCACAGCATGGAGATGGAAAGTATATGATCGCCAGCCACATTTGACCCTTCTGGCTGCCATGGATGCAGCGTGTGATGACATCACAACAGATGCCTGCAGAGGCTGGATAAGACACTCTAAAATATTCTTTCCCCGCTGCATTGCAAGAGAAGATATTCGTTGTGATGTGGATGAGAATTTGTGGCCCAACAGACCGGAACGTCAGGAGGTGTAGGAAGACTGCACTGTAATTCCTACAGCACTGCATGTACAGTTTTCCCTAAGGAGATTGTCTTATGTTCACATTTCTACTTTTGTTTTTTAGTTGTTTTTCTTTGTGCTATGCAATGCTGTCTTTTCATTCTGTATCGCAATGACATGGTCCAGGAAAACCGTAAATGTGAATCTTGTCCAGTCTCTTGCAATCAAACTCCCACATACACTAAGGTGTAACCTACAATTTACAATAACTGTCATCAAAACTTTAGCCATAGTTTAAATCAGAACATCCCTCCAGAGTTAGCCACAGGTTTTATGAAAGCCATTTCTCTAAAAACCTAATAAAAATCTTTCACTTTACATACCATAAAAGGCACATTTTCTCCATTTTTCTTTTCAAAATACAGTTCAGGCATACCCCTCTTCTCTGTCTCTTCGTTTTGCTCAATCATTTCCACCCATTCTTTTGGTATGGCTTTCTTCAACTCATCAAACTGTTTTACTAGTGTTCCTTTTCCCACATTTCCTTCTCTTTCAGATAATGTATCCACAATTGCTTGTATTGGAAGATAACCTTTAATTACTTCATATAAAATATCTTTTACTTGTCTTAGTCCTCCATCCCACCATATTTTGTAATAAATTACATTTTATCCTTTGTAATATTCTGATTTAAAAACAGTGGTTGCTCTAGCAATTGTGTTCTTCCTTTTGATAAAATCAATAAATTATCTAAAAACTTTCCCCAGGCTTCTAAAACTTAAATAAAATTTTGGTATTCCAGTCAACATAACTTTTTTGTTTTCATCCACAATACATTCCATTCCATGTTAAAATAACCACATTTCATTAAAAAATATTCCAAAACATTTTTCCACATTACTTTTCTCTTTATGTCTTAAGAAACTTTTCACTAATTTAATTCTTAATGTCTTCATCCTTGAAAATGGATCTAAAAGCCCAAGTCCTCCCTCTTCAGTTCCTCCAATAAGTGTAACATATGCAATCTTTACTCATCCTTTTCCCCATAAAAAATACTTTTTTTATTCTTTAAAATACCTATGGGGCAATAAGGTTACACTCAACACATACCAGATTTTTTAAAGCATTAATGCATTTATCACTAAAACCTTTCCCTTCAATGTTAAATTCCTTAATTTCCAAAATCTCAATCTTTTTTCTATACCTTTTAAAGCTCCCTCCCAATTAAGAACATCTGCATTATTAAAATCCAGCACCACCCAAATGACTAAAATCTTTATATGTTCTTCTTCTTTAAAATGTATGTGCTGATGTAATGATTCCACACTCCCAACCCTCATATATACACTCTTTTCTACATTCACATTTGCTCCCGACCCTTTACAATATTTCTGTAAAATCCCCATTGCCCTCATAACACTTTGAACATCCTCAACCAACAAGGTTGTATCGTCTGCATATTGGTATATTGGCTCATTTTTAGTGCTTTCCTCTATCCGGATACATTTTATCTCTCTGTCCGCCTTCATTGCTAACCCCAGGGGCTCAGCTACTAGTGAATAAAGTAAGGCAGACAGTGGACATCCTTGTCTTATGGATTTTGTCGGTTGAAAACATTCAGATAAAAACCCATTACATTTAATACATGTTAAAATATTTGAATAACATTTTTTAATCCATTTTCTAAAATCTCCCCCAAATCCAAACCCTTTAAGAACATTGAATAAATATTCGTGCTGCACTCTATCAAATGCCTTCTCTAAATCCAAGCTGATTAAATATCCATACTCCTTCATATAAAACATTGTGTCTCTTATACTCTGAACTATATCCAATATAGCTTTTCCCTGTACTCCATACGTCTGTGGTGCTTAAGATTTTAGGTAAAACTTTAAAATCTGTGTTTAGCATTGTTAACGGCCTATGGTTCTTAAGATCGCTTGGATTCCTCCTTTTTTTATAAATTATTTTGATCATCCCAATCTTCATTCTTTCACTTAACTCTTTTTCAAAAATCTTATCATAAACTTCCTTTAAAACTGGTACTATTTTTTCTCTAAAATTCTTGTAAAACTAATTTGTTAATCCATCTATACCTGGGCTCTTCCCTATAGTTAATTGCCTTATTGCGTTATCTATGTCCTCTTCCATTTTCTCTGCATCACATATAACCTTGTCTTCCACAGAAACTTTTAATTTTATTTGATCTAAAAAAAAATATATATATATTTTTCTTTATCTATCCCTTGTCTCTTAGACATGTCTTTATAAAAATCCTTTACTGTTATTAAAATCTCTTCTGTTCCTTGTTTTATTTCTCCATTTTTGTCTAACACCTCCTTCATTAAATCAGCCCTCTGTCTATTTTTCTCTAGATTAAAAAATAATGTTGTGCTCCTTTCCCCCTCTACAACATACTTTGCCTTACTTCTAATGATAACCCCCTTACACCTTTCATCTTCCATTACTCTTAATTGATCTTATAGCATGTATAACATTTTAGCTAATTCTCCTTCTGATTTTCCTCTATTTTTGTTTCTTTTTCCAGCTCTTTTCTTATTTCCATTTCCTTACACTTTTTCGCTTTTCTTAGACTTTTACAATATTGGATTGAAAAATTCTTTGTCTAATTTCACATTATCCCACCATATTCTTTTTTCTTCTAAGTACATTCTATTCATTTTACTGGTTTCTAATATCTTCTTAATTCTTTCTTTGTCAAATTCGTCCTTTAAAATGACTGCAATTAGAACCCATACCCCTGCTCCTCTTTCCACTCTTGTAGAATCTAATTTCACATTTAAAAATGAATGATCACTAATACAAACTTCTTTAAAAAATACATTTTTGATACTTCCCTCTATGTCCCCATTTCATAAAACATAATCAATTCTACTTCGTTTCCTCTCCTTCATTACCCTTAGTATTCTTGAAAATGTCCTCTTGGTTCTATTTCTTTCTCTCCACACATCTATTAAATTAAAGTCTCTCATTATTTTCACCAACTCCTCTCTCCCTTTATCCGCTTTAAAAAACATCTTACTTGCCAGATCTAACTCTGTAAAAACAGTATTAAAATCCCCTATTAAAATAACCTTCTGCCATTTTTTTTTTATTAAAATGCACTTTTTTTAAAAAAAAAAATTCAACCTTTTCTTTTTCTTCATTTGGTGCATGAATATTATAAATAATAAAATCTTCCTCTCCTTTTTCTATTTTCACAGCCATACTTTTCCCCACTCTATCATCAAATATTACCTTTTCTTTTTCACATATTCCTCTTTTAATTAAAATAGCTACCCTCCTTCCAGCTTTCTCATCTCCGTTGTTAAAATGTATATTACCATCCCATTTTGTTCGTAACCTTTAAACACTTTAATTTTTCCAATTTGTTTCTTGCAATAAAATTACATCTGCTTCTATGCATAACTCCTCCATCTTTTCAAATTTCTCCATGTTCAGTATACCCCTAGCATTCCACGATACAATATTTAAAAGCATAAAAATGTATTAAATAAATGAATAAAAACGTCTCGGGGTTACCGGAGTAACCCTTGTTCCCTGAAAAAAAGTGGAACGAGATGCTGCGCTGAAGAGTGCTTTGGGAACATGTCTCAGTTGTGACAAGCTGTGTATATGTATGCAACATGTCAATGAACATTGACTGGAATTTATAGCCTCTGCCGATGTAATCATTGGACGCACCTGGCGCAGAAGCTATAAATAGATGCTTCACCGATGCATCATCAGGTATTTCGTCTGAAGAGCTGTCCCGGGGCATCCCAGTGCGGCAGAAAAGCGCAGCATCTCGTTCTGCTTTTTTCAGGGAACAAGGGTTACATACGTAACCCCGAGACGTTCCTTCTACAAAAAGCTTCACTATGATGCTGCGCTGAAGAGCGCTTTGGGAATGAGAATACCCACGCCACCGCACTGTGGCTGTCCGGACCCCCCACGGTTGTGCAGTGTGCTCACAAGAGTGTGAGAGGGCTCAGACATGGGCTTGAGATGTTAACTCAAGTACATAAGGCGAGCCCTCTGGTAGAGTGAGCCCTGATACCTACTGGCGAAGCTTGACCACGCGCCTCGTAGGCCAGGGCAATAGCGTCCCTCACCCAATGCGACATAGTCTGCTTGGTGGTGGGCGCTCTCCTGTTGCGGCCCCCATAGCAAAGAATTGTTGCCCTGACTTATGCCACTGGCTAGTGCGGTGGACATAAGTCTGAAGGGCACAGACTGGACAAGGTCTGTGAAGTCTTTCCTGCTCTGGCGTTACAAACGGCGGGGAGCAGAAGGCTTCAAGAGTGACCGGATGTAAAGTCGAGAAAGGTACCTTAGGCAGGTGGTCAGGATGAGGGTGCAAATTTAATTTGGTCATTCCTGGGGCAAACTCTAAACAGGCTGGCAAGACAGACAGAGCCTGTAGGTGCCCAATTCTCTTTAGAGAGGTAATCTCCATAAGAAAAATCATCTTGAGAGTCAGAAGTCTGTCAGACGCTGACTCTAGAGGTTCAAAGGAGGTCTCAACCAGACCCTCCAGGACTATTGCTAAGACCCATGAAGGGGTCCTGGTTCTGGCAGGAGGCCTAGGTTGCCTAGCTCCACGAAAGAAGCGAGCGAGTAGAGGATGTCTCCCCAGCGGCACCCCGTCCACCAAGAAATGAGCAGCCACATAGACCCTGAGAGTGGCGGGGCATGTGCCTGCTGACAGTTCTTCCGGCAGAAAGTCCAGAACTGAAGCAATTTGGCAGTTAACTGGATCTGCATTATGAACTTTTAGCAGAGGGAAACGCATACAGGCGCATTCTGGGCCATGTATGCGCCACCGCGTCCAGCCCCAGGGCGGTCATTCTCTCTTTATCTCTTTTATATATATATATATATATATATTTAGAATAAAGGAGAAAATGTTCACTGCATACTGCCTAACAGAATCTAACTCCTAACAAAGGAAGAAAATTTGACAGGCTTGTGTTGGCACACAGCACAGAATGGCTCTGAAGATGAAAAATCTGATGATGCACCAGTGAAGCATCTATTTATAGCCACTGCGCCAGGTGCGTCCAATGATTACATCGGCAGAGGCTATAAATTGTGTTGCATACATATTCACAGCTGGTCACAACTGAGACGTGTTCCCAAAGCACTTCAGCGCAGCATCATAGTGAAGCTTTTTGCAAAGGGAACAAACATTTCTGTTTTCTTAGTCACCTTCTTCCTCCTCATCCTCCATCAGCACTTTAAATCTATTTTCCCACATATTCATTTCTTTACTTTTCTTTTCTTAAAAGTCTCTTTTCTTGGCAGAATCCACATTTGGTATTACCTTCACAGTTCGTCTTCTTAATATCTCCCTTCTGTCCTTTCTGCAGTCCATTTTCTCTGCTCCTTTCTCATTTGTCTCTTGTTTTTCCTTTTCTTCATCATTTAGTTCATGTCCTTGCCTCTCAATCTCTTCCATTGTTTCTTGTGATATTTCAAGTGGTGTCCAGATTCCTTCTTCCATTGCTGTTTCCTGTCTTTTCTCTTCCATCTCCTCCTGATTCTCCACATTAGTCTCTTTATTCCCTCCTCCTCCTTTTTCAGTCTCATTAGCATCGTCTGAATCTGCATTCCTTGGTTCATTCTCTTCTTCCATCCAACACTCATATTTTACCATCAACTTTCTGCTGTCACTTAACTGCATAAAATTCCCACGCAAAATGTCCTTGTTCTTCACACTGATAGCATTTGAACTTTGAACATGTGTCCCGGATTCATGCACAACCGACAGGTTTTAACCTGACGATCATTTATGATCCGGAAGTATTGAGTGCCATCTTCTGTATCAAATTTTGTACTATATGGCAGGGATGTAACCTCCTTTGGGAATTTAACCCTTTGGTACCTTGTACCATCAGCAATGTCCGTGCCTGGGTACACTCTCCTCTTGATAACAGATGCACGTGTAACTCCCCAAGTCTGTAGTTTATCTAAAATCTCTGAGTCCCCAATATAGGCAGGCAAATGTATAAAAGAAACCACATACTCTCTTGTCTGCAGTCTTCTAATTTTGCACAGTTTCTCTTTTATCATCAGTCCCTCATCCAGATCATCGCACACATCTTTGTTTATCAATGTACTTCATATTCCTTCCCTTGTCTCGGTCTCTCCTCCTCCGAGCCTTTCATTCACCGCTTTCATTGTCTTCTGCCCTCGCATCTCTCATTTCTGTCAGATCCACAATCACCGTAGCCTCCTTTGAATATATCCTCTCATTATCCATTTGCCGTTGCCCATCTCGTAGTCTTTTATCTGTTGCTCTGTCCGTTATCTCTCGTCTTTCTTTTGCCATGTCTGTGTCATTGCCTTGTAATCCATCCATTGTGAAAACAAACTCAAAATTGAAAAATACTCCCCAGACAGCGAAACGCTGCCAGGAAGAGTATAAACTTAAACAAAAAAGCTCAAATAATCAAAAACAAAAAAACTTTTTAAAAAAAAATAGTAAAACGGTCAGCCTCTCTCACCAACTGCTCACTCCAAACTGCCAACTCATATTCTGTTTGCTCTATGGCGCCCTCAGTGTGGTGTGGCCGTAAGCGAGAGTTGCTGCTACCAGCAGGCTATTTAAAGCAAGCGCAATGCACGCATCCTTATGCTGCTCTCCCATAATTGACACGTCTTGTACTGCAGCTCTAAAAAAGGAACAACAGACACTTATCTCTCACACATTGTCTATTTTTATTTATTTTTCTTGAAAAGGTAAGTGCCTCCTCTCTCCTCATTCAATTTCACAGGAGTCGTCCACAATACCTTTTTCCTGCATACCTGTGTCATAGCATCCATGTGATTTGCTAAAAGAGGGCATACTCGTGCTTCAATTAAGCATTTAATTGTGAGGGCAAACTCGCAATTAAATGCTTAACACGTAATAATAAGCCAGTGGCCAAAGAAAACTCTTCTCTACTTAAAAAATGACCTCAGGACACTTTCTGGAGGAGGCAAGATAAAGGAGCAGGCTGTCCTTTGCCACAGAGAAAGCTAAATTAAAGAAAATCAATCAAACAATCAATTTCCAAGGATAAATAAATAAATTCCAGTTGAGCCAGGGTGGAGTGCATGAGATAAAACAAACAAGGAAAAGCAAAAGCTGTAAGCTTTTTGTCTTTTCAGCACCTGGTATTGCCAGGCAGTCTCACATCCAAGTACTAACCAGGCCCAACCCTAATCTAGCCTAACCCTAACCCATATTACAGTTTTTTGAGGCTAGCCTCAAGGGAACCCATTTTGTTATGGTAAAAACATGGTAAATTCAGTTAGGCCTTTAATTGGCCTCTGTGAAATGAGTACGTTTTAGGCTGCCGTGTTGGCTACGAACGAGCAATCGTTCCCGATCTTTGCACACGCTATCATGGTCTTGCCACGAGAGAAATATTACAGTTTTGTGTGCCTATCCCCTGGGGAAATTGTTTTGTTATGGTAAAAACATGGTAAATTCAGTTAGGCCTGTAATCGGCCTCTGTGAAATGAGTACGTTTTAGGCCGCCGTGTTGGCTACGAACAAACGATCGATCCCAATCTTTGCGCATGCTCCATGGTCTTCCCACGGGACACATATTACAGTTTAATGTGCCTAGCCCTAGGGTAACCCATTTTATTACAGTAAAAACACGGTAAATTGACTTGGCCCTATATAAAATTAGCACAGTGTGCCGAAAGCCTGTTTGTTCTATTATCCAATAGAACCCATTGACTTCTACTGTCATCCTGCCCAGGACAGCATGGCATTTCTGCTTTGCACCGCTGTGGTCATGAAAGAGCTGCCGCTAGCATGTCAGGGAGTCACTTTACCTGATCGAGCTTTCTCACAGACTGTCTGACCGCATGGCTGCCTGTCGGTGCATCACAAAATGGGTGGTTTTCATCCCAATATCCCATAACCTAACCTAATCTGACCCTAACCCTAACTAACCATAACCTAACCTAACTTCTTAACATAACCAACTTCTAAGCTAATAAAAGTCAATTGTATCAAAAAGACACCATACTTACACAAATTAAGATTGTATCATTTTATTCAAATTTAACTCTAAACATAACCAACTTCTGAACATAAGTTAGACCATAGGAAAAGTATGTTTTTGAGGCTAAATCAAAACTCTTAAGACTGATCGAGGACAAACCCATTCAGATAGGTAGTGGATCACATATAGAACATGTAAACAAAGTTAAAAAATAATCGGACCAACGGAACCAAAGTTAAAGACGATGACGTTTTCACTATCGGTAGTTTCTATCCTATATCCTGCTCTGACCTGAGGCTGCCACGGGCCCCCGAAAACACTCCACCAATCGACTCCAAACGCCCCCAAATGCTCTCCTAGCATGGTCCCCCAGGACGCCACCGGGGAAACCAACCACGCTGGACAGCTCTCAAATTCCGCTACAGCACGCACCATTTATGATGCGGGCTATAGCAAAGACCCGTATCTCCGCGAGCGCACCTCCCAGAGTCATGGGGCCAACGCAGGTCTTCTCGGCAATCCCCAGGCCCACACCGCCAGCACCTTAAGAACAGCAGCCACCCACAGACAAACATTTTTCCATAGACTCCATTGTATGGACTGCCACCCAGTGGTGGGGGCTAAGCTATTTCCACATGCTGGTGGTTGGGAGCAGAGGTATTTAAGCCTTTAAGTTGCATTTTTAAACTTTGAAGGGTCGTTACAAATATAACAGTTTGTGCGCTCCTTAGAAAATTTACAATTCGAGAGCACGTTGACATATTGTTTCCTTCAATCGATCCCTTGAGTTTTCTAAAGTTGGTCTTAAAAAAGGTTTTGTATTGTGAAAAACTATCGCAAAACCATGTAGTTACAATTTTAACTCATTGGAGCCTAAGCCATTTCACGTATTGCTATTTATTGTTATTATATTGTTTTTAAAGCTCCTCTTGAAAAATGCATCATCACTTCACTTGTGAACCCATTTCTAAAATGCAATGGTTATCCAGCTTCAAGTGGACACATTGAGAGTTGCAATGTCAAGTTAAGAAAATCTGAATTTATGGATTGTTATTGTAATCGATGACTCAGTGATTGAACCACAAAGGGGCTTTATTGGATTTTGAGATTTCATTTCAAAGTGCAAAACACCCCTAACAAGTGGTTATTTTTTATGCATTTAATTTTGGAACAATTTCTTTAATATTTAATGGCCTCAATTCTGCTCTGGTCGCAACAAAATAATCTCCTCCTCACAAGCATGGTCCGATAAATTTCATGAAATGATAATAATAAACGATTGAGTTTATCCCACCCAACAATTCCTACAAAAACATTTCAGGAGTGATATGGATATGAAACTGATCTCAGCTGCTCAACTGAAATCTAAACAGTATTTAAACTGCAAAGGGTTGTTTACAAATCAAATTAAACGTTATTATTGTTGCCCAAAGTGCTGAAGGCCTACATGCTGCCAAAATGCGCAGGAAAGGAAAAAAAACATTGTTCTTGTGATGTCATGTCTCCTTTACAGTTGTATTCATGCAAATCTTAAAGGTGTGCATGTGACTTTTTCAACCACTCAAAACCTACATGCAAATGACTGTTTTCCTTTTTAAGTGCTACATTTCTATTGCTCTCTTTTTCGGTTCATCTCTCCTCGTCACATGAAAGCAGACGGAATTCTGAATTCGATGACACCAAGCTTGGCAAAATCGGACAGACTGTTCTAAAGATTTATCTGTGATTCAATATGCAAATGAGGGTGGAAATAATGAGGGTGAAAGTCGTATTTACCTCTATACCCTACAGATTTTTTTAACCCCGGAGGGCTAGGGGTTAGCCCTAGTGGACTGATGGAGAATTGCACTTTACCACTATTTGATGCAGTTTATTTTCTTAACAACAACAAAACATCCTTCTGTTATTTGGTTTTTATTTATTTCATTTTTGGAAACATTTCTTTGATAAAATGACTCAAAAAATACTCACAAACAAGTAAAAGAAATGTCATGGAATAATGATAATGATAATAAAAAGTTTAAACATTATTTAAAAGCTTAATTAGTTAGTTAGTTAATTAGTTATAGACAGACACACAAACACAGACAGAGAAACAAATAGACACACAGACAGAGAGACAGACAGGTAGGCAGGCATATAGATAGTCACCAACTACAGGACAAGCACAGAATGACATGGTGGCGAGGAAGACCACCCCTCCTCCCAACGACCAGGTGCTCTGTCTTACCACTGCTGATGTGAGGAAAACTCTGTAGAGTCAACCCAGGGAAGGCTGCTGGACCAGACATCATTCCTGACAGAGTGCTCAGAGGATGTGCAGACCAGCTGGCATATGTTCTTACTGACATCTTCAACATCTCTCTGAGCAGCGCCGTCATTCCAATGTGCTTCAAGTCCACCACCATCATCCCCATGCCAAAGAAGTCTTCAATGTCTTGCCTCAATGACTACCGTCCTGTCGCACTCACACCCATCATCATGAAGTGCTTCAAGAAGCTCGTCATGAGGCACATTAAGACCCAGCTGCCCCTCTCACTAGATCCACTGCAGTTAACGTATCATCCAAACCGTTCAACAGACGACGCCATTGCCACCACCCTCCATCTGGCCCTCACCCACCTAGATAAAAAGGACTCATACGTTCGAATGCTGTTCATAGATTTCAGCTCAGCATTCAACATAATAAAAATTCCTCTGCACCTGATTGGAAAGCTGAACCTGTTGGGCCTGTACACCTCCCTCTGCAACTGGATCCTGTACTTCATGACTGGGATCGGGAACAGCATCTCCACCACACTGAGCACTGGGGCCCCCCAGGGCTGTGTGCTCAGTCCACTGCTGTTCACTCTGCTGACTCACGACTGTGCAGCTATGCACAGCTCGAACCACATAATTAAGTTCGTCAATGACATGACCGTGGTTGGTCTCATCAGCAAGAACGATGAGTCAGCATACAGAGAGGAGGTGCAGCGGCTAACGGACTGGTGTAAAGCCAACAACCTGTCTCTGAATGTGGACAAAACAAAAGAGATGGTTGTTTAGGAGAGCACAGAGTGACCGCTCTCCGCTGAACATCGACAGCTCCTCTGTGGAGATCGTCAAGAGCACCAAATTCCTTGGTGTTCACCTGGCGGAGAACCTCACCTTGTCCCTCAACACCAGCTCTATTACCAAGAAAGCTCAGCAGCGTCTCTAATTTCTTCGAAGGCTGAGGAAAGCACATCTCCCATCCCCATCCTCACTACATTCTATAGAGGGACTATTGAGAGCATCCTGAGCAGCTGCATCACTGCCTGATTTGGGACTTGCACCGTTTTGGACCGCAAAGCCCTGCAGAGGATAGTGAGGACAGCTGAGAAGATCATCTGGGTCTCTCTTCCCTCCAACAAAGACATTTACAAAAAACACTGCATCCTCAAAGCAACCAGCATTATGGATGACCCCACACACCCCTCACACAAACTCTTTACCCTCCTGCCATCTGGCAAAAGGTACCGAAGCATTCGGGCCCTCATGGCCAGACTGTGTAACAGCTTCTTCCCCCAAGCCATCAATACTCAGAGACTGGACTGACACACACACACACGTGTCCTGAGTTACATTGTAATTATTGTCACTTTATACCTGGCTGCTACCTCAATAACTTCTATATGCATAGAACACTATCTCATAGTAAGTTATGTTTACATTTGGCATTTTTAGAAACTGTCATCTTTTTGTACTACTGTGTACTGGTCGGCGCTGCATTGTCTCTCACTGTGCCTATTGTCCTGTTCATTTTTAGTCATTTATTGTACTGTCCCGTAATTTTTGCACACGTTTGCACGAGCACTTTATATAGGTATGTTATTTAGTCTGTGTAGTCTCATGTGGTTCTGTGTTTGTCCTATGTTGTTTTATGTAGCACCATGGTCCTGGAGGAACGTTGTCTCGTTTCACTGTGTACTGTACTAACTGTATATGGTTGAACGACAATAAAAAACATTGACTTGAGATAGACAGACAGACCGAAAGACAGACAATCAGGCAGGCATATAGATAGACAGACAGACAGACAGATAGATAGATAGATAGATAATCAGACAGACAGACAGACAGATATATAGATAGATTTACGACTTACAGATACAAATATACATACATGCACACATAGTGGACATATTGAGAACGTCTCGGTTACGTATATAACCTCCGTTCCCTGAAGGAGGGAACGAGACGTTGTGTCAAAGAAGTGACACTAGGGGTCTCTCTTGAGTGCCAAATATGCCTCTGATCTATGAAAAAAGGCCAATGAGAAGTTGGCAGACAATATTTGCATACCCCACCCCGGACATACGGGTATAAAAGCGGGGAAATACGTCGAGTCCATTCAGGATTTTTCTGAGGAGCCGGAAATGGTCCGGCCACTGCAGTGGCTCGGATCAGCGACGTGGCCGGGAGGACACGATGTCTCGTTTCCTCTATCAGGGAATGGAGGTTACATATGTAACCGAGACATTCCCCATCTGTCGCTCACTTCAACGTCGTGTCGAAGACGCGACACTAGGGGTCCACTTTAAATCACGCCGTGCGCTGAGCCGTGTACGTGTACTGCTGACACAGGAGCAGGCAGGTATTTCACGTGCACAAGCGACCAACTGTGCCCCTTCCCCAATACCCCGAAAGAGTTGTCGGAATCCTTCTGGTTACCCTAGAGGGGAACAAGGCGACGCTTGCCAACCTGGGAAAGGGCCAAGCCTAGCTGGGCCTCTTTTCTCTCTATGTTTCTCGGCATAGCGCAAGAGCAGCCGGGGCCCTTACACGCATCAAGGAAAGGGGGTCTTAACCAGTTTCCAATTCTTTCAGGGGGAAAAGACCCTGAGGAGGCCACACCTGCCCGAAAGGGGAGGTAAAGGTGGCGAAATACATCACATGGGATTTAGGTCACATGTGGAACATGGCGCAGTGGTAGATCCCACCTCCAGGAGGGGGAGTTGCTACAGCATAGCGACCGGAGGGCAGCGAAAACTGTCTAAGGGAGATGCAGGTCAGCTCGTAAGGTGACCGTACTGCGGAAATACACACAGGAGGAGTCCGCATAGGAGGCCTGACCTGTGGAGCACCTATTCCAGTACAGGGTAGACTAGGGTACCCATAGTGGACTGGGTCGGCAAATTCCTCTGCTGAACTGCGGACCCAAAAGGGCTAGGGGGGAATCAACCAGGAACCAGGGTGGGTGGGATCTCCAGGGAGAGAAGGCACACTGTTTTACCTCGGCCAAGGAAAAGGGCACTGGACGCAAGTGATTCACCCGGTCAGACCATCAGCGTGTACCGAGTTCTACCGGCTTGGACCTGAGAAAACACGGGACGAGACTGACTCAACCCTGAGATTGTAAAATCTCACTCAAGGTGTTAGGTGTTGCCCAACCCGCTGCTCTAAAAATGTCTGCTAGGGAGGTGCCCCTAGCCAGTGCCCACGAGGATGCAATACTCCTTGTTGAGTGTGCTCGGACCCGCAAGGGGGGAGGGGGGCACGCCCTGGGTGCGATAGGCCAGTAAGATGGCATCTACCACCCAGTGGGAAAGCCTCTGTTTGGAGACATCGTTCCCTTTCTGCTGTCCCCCAAAGCAGACAAAGAGCTGCTCAGAGCACCTAAAGCTCTGAGTGTGTTCCAAATAGGCACGCAAGGCACGTACTAGACACAGCAATGAAAGGGCTGGGTCTGCCTCCTCCCGGGGCAGCGCTTGCAGGTTCACTACCTGGTCTCTGAAGGGAGTGGTAGGGACCTTGGGCACGTAACCCGGTCGTGGTCTTAGGATCACATGTGTCTGCCAGACCGAAATCTAGGCAATTGTCGCTAACAGAGAACGCTTGCAGGTTCCCGACCCTCTTGATTGAAGCGAGCGGGATCAGCAGGGCCATCTTTAGAGAGAGGGCCCTGAGCCAACTGATTCTAGCGGCTCGAAGGGGGATCTCTGAAGACCGGCGAGGACCACCGAGAGATCCAACGAGGGGAACAGGCTTGGCCGAGAGGGATTTAATCTCCGGGCGCCTCTCAGGAACCTGAAAATTAGGTCATGCTTACCCAGAGACTTGCCATCTACTGGGGTCGTGGTGAGCTGCGACAGCAGCAACATACACCTTTAAGGTGGAAGGGGACCGCCTCCCTTCCAACTTCTCCTGTAGGAATAAGAGCACTGACCTAACTGCACACCTCTGTGGGTCTTCAGCACGGGAAGAACACCAATTCGTGAACAAGTGCCATTTCAGGGCGTAAAGTTGCCTGGTAGATGGGGCTTTGGCTTGGTTGATCGTGGCTACGAGCGTGGGTGGTATACCAGCTAGATCTTCTGCGTCCCGTCCAGGGGCCAGACGTGGAGGTTCCAAAGGTCTGGGTGCGGATGCCAGAGCATGCACCCTCCCTGAGAAAGAAGGTCTTTCCTCAGGGGAAGTCGCCAGGGAGGGGCTGTCGCGAGGAGTACAAGTCAAGTCAAGTGGTTTTTATTGTCGTTTCAACCATATACAGTTAGTACAGTACACAGTGAAACGAGACAACGTTCCTCCAGGACCATGGTGCTACATAAAACAACATAGGACAAACACAGAACCACATGAGACTACACAAACTAAATAAAAATACCTACACTACCGTTCAAAAGTTTGGGGTCACATTGAAATGTCCTTATTTTTGAAGGAAAAGCACTGTACTTTTCAATGAAGACAACTTTAAACTAGTCTTAACTTTGAAGAAATACACTCTATACATTGCTAATGTGGTAAATGACTATTCTAGCTGCAAATGTCTGGTTTTTGGTGCAATATGTACATAGGTGTATAGAGGCCCATTTCCAGCAACTATCACTCCAGTGTTCTAATGGTACAATGTGTTTGCTCATTGGCTCAGAAGGCTAATTGATGATTAGAAAACCCTTGTGCAATCATGTTCACACATCTGAAAACAGTTTAGGTCGTTACAGAAGCTACAAAACTGACCTTCCTTTGAGCAGATTGAGTTTCTGGAGCATCACATTTGTGGGGTCAATTAAACGCTCAAAATGGCCAGAAAAAGAGAACTTTCATCTGAAACTCGACAGTCTATTCTTGTCCTTAGAAATGAAGGCTATTCCATGCGAGACATTGCTAAGAAATTGAAGATTTCCTACAACGGTGTGTACTACTCCCTTCAGAGGACAGCACAAACAGGCTCTAACCAGAGTAGAAAAAGAAGTGGGAGGCCGCGTTGCACAACTGAGCAAGATGATAAGTACATTAGAGTCTCTAGTTTGAGAAACAGACGCCTCACAGGTCCCCAACTGGCATCTTCATTAAATAGTACCCGCAAAACACCAGTGTCAACATGTACAGTGAAGAGGCGGCTGCGGGATTCTGGGCTTCAGGGCAGAGTGGCAAAAAAAAAGCCATATCTGAGACTGGCCAATAAAAGAAAAAGATTAAGATGGGCAAAAGAACACAGACATTGGACAGAGGAAGACTGGAAAAAAGTGTTGTGGACAGATGAATCCAAGTTTGAGGTGTTTGGATCACAAAGAAGAACGTTTGTGAGACGCAGAACAAATGAAAAGATGCTGGAAGAATGCCTGACGCCATCTGTTAAGCATGGTGGAGGTAATATAATGGTCTGGGGTTGCTTTGGTGCTGGTAAGGTGGGAGATTTGTACAGGGTAAAAGGGATTCTGAATAAGGAAGGCTATCACTCCATTTTGCAACGCCATGCCATACCCAGTGGACAGCGCTTGATTGGAGCCAATTTCATCCTACAACAGGACAATGACCCTAAACACACCTCCAAATTGTGCAAGAACTATTTAGAGCAGAAGCAGGCAGCTGGTATTCTATCGGTAATGGAGTGGCCAGCGCAGTCACCAGATCTGAACCCCATTGAGCTGTTGTGGGAGCAGCTTGACCGTATGGTACGCAAGAAGTGCCCATCCAACCAATCCAACTTGTGGGAGCTGCTTCTGGAAGCGTGGGGTGCAATTTCTCCAGATTACCTCAACAAATTAACAGCTAGAATGCCAAAGGTCTGCAATGCTGTAATTGCTGCAAATGGAGGATTCTTTGACGAAAGCAAAGTTTGATGTAAAAAAAATCTTATTTCAAATACAAATCATTATTTCTAACCTTGTCAATGTCTTGACTCTATTTTCTATTCATTTCACAACGTATGGTGGTGAATAAGTGTGACTTTTCAGGAAAACACAAAATTGTTTGGGTGACCCCAAACTTTTGAACGGTAGTGTATATAAAATACCTATTGTAACGATCCACACCGTCTTTGGTTTGTGTACCTTTTATTTTAAGTTTTTGGCACCTTTTATGTTCCATATTGTTCTTTTGTTTATGCACTCTTATTTTTAAGTTCTGGCACCTTTTACTTTCCATACTGTCTTGTGTTCATGCACTCTTATTTTGAAAGTCTTGTTATGTCCTGTTTTCCCTCCTTGTCTATGTGTCTGGTTTTCATTGGTTTATTGTTTGATTACTTTATTAACAGTTCTAGTTTTGTTATTGGTTTTAGTTAATTGCCTCATTATCTTGTTTTGAGTTCTGTTTGCCCATTGGCTTTAGTTTCCCTTTGGTTTGTATTTAGGCCCTCATGTTCACCTTGTCCTTTGTTGGTCGTTTTTTGGTGTTTGATGTTCAGTCCATGTTGTTTGATGTCCTGCCTTAGTCCGTGTTCCTGCCTATGCCCTCCTTGGAAGACTCCCCGTGTCATTATCTTGTGTTCATGTCTTTATTTTCCCCTCGTGGATGTTTCATTTGTTCCTGTGTTTCTACTTCCCTTTACTTTGTGACTTTTAAATAAGGCTGCACCTGGATCCTTACTCCCTCGTCTGCCCATTTTGTTACACCTATATAAAGTACACGTGCAAAAACGTGTGCAAAAGTACGGGACAGTACAATAAATTTATAACAATGAACATTACAGTAGGCACAAGTGATAAACAGTGCACATACTGATGGAATTTAGGGAGCACTGTCTTGAGATTCGCATGGTTGAAATCTCCGGCGACAATAAACAGTAGCCCCATACAGTTCAAAGAGCGCTTCCTTAATGTTAGCGCTGGGGGGGATGTAAACTCCGGTTATGCAAACAGTGGTGAATTCCCGTGGTAAATAAAAAGGTCTGCATCTAACAGTCACAAGCTCCAACAGCGATGAACAGTAGCTAGAGACTTGCACAGAGTTCTTGCACCATTCCGTGTTGATGTAAACACACAAGCCACCACCGCGAGTCTTACCGCAGAGAGCTGTATTTCTGTCAGTGCGAAACGAGGCGAGACCGTCTAGCTGAATGGCGGCGTCCGGAACTCTGTCGCTGAGCCACGTCTCCGTGAAAACAAAGACGCAGCAGTCTCTAAACTCATGCTGCGTAGCCTGCTGGAGTCGGATATAGTCCAGTTTATTGTCCAGGGAGCAAACATTTGAGAGCAGGATAGATGGGAGAGCCGGCCTGCAAGGGTTTGTTTTTAGCCTAGCATGGACCCCCGCCCTTTTGCCGCGCTTCCACTTCCTCACGCACCGCTTACGGCATCCTCTCTCCCGGCCACCGGCATCAGGCGACGCCGAGGCCTCGAGGCCTGGTCTCCGTAGCAAGCCGAGTATGCGTAGTGCCTCCCTCAGTTCATCATGCAGCTTGGTTTTTGCATGAGTCTTATATCTTAGTAGTGTTTGGCGATGGTAGACACGAACACCGGTTGCTCCGATGTCCATGTGCCGCAAAAGTCGGGCTTATTAAACAAAAATAGCACCATTTTGGATCCGGAGTGGCCGCTCCGTGCTACCGCGCCGCCAACTTGGATAATTTCCCACAATTTCCTACAAGGTCCTAGAACCAGGCCCGGGTGGGCCACTAGAAATGTCCCCATAAACCACATTTATAGCATAATACCCTTGTAATTACCAGTTTGTTACCTAAAAAATTGTCCTTGTAAACCACATAAACATGCCCACACTCACACACACACACAAATATAGAGAGAGATAGAGAGAACAGAACAAGAGACAGAGAGAAGAAATCAATATTAACATACCTGCAAGGTTCAAGGAGTTCCTCCAGCTTTTGCAGTTTGGCAAGCTCCTGTGCAGTCAACATGGCAACATTGCTGTTTTGCTGAGCCATGGTAGTGGTCAGTGGAGATTTGTTTCGCTGGATTCGCTTGACCATTTCTAGGGTCAAATTCCATCTTGTTGAAACGTCCTGAATGAGTGATTCTTGCTTCTGTCCACATGCAACTTGCTGTTCACTCAATCGCTGAGCGTTTGATGGACTATGCTTAAAGTGCCCGACAATCTTGCAATATTTGACTAGAACACTTTCAAATCCACTGCCGTGAATGGAAACAGTGACAGTTCTTTGCAGAATGTGGGCCGTGCATGGCAGGTGTTCAAATGGAAGTAGTCTTGCGGCAACAACCATGTTACGAGCACTGTCAGTGCCAAGTACGGTTAACTTTCCCTCTATTTTCCATTTTTTTGCGACATGATGAAAATGATTTTCACATGCCTCAGCGTAGTGTCGTTCTTCTGTTTTACTCACAGTTAGTGCAAATGACTGCAATTTCCATTCTTTATCAGTGAAGTGTGCTGTGACGCCTAAGTAGTTGTCATTGTTAACAGAAGTCCAATGGTCCCCTGTGAGCGAGATGTGCGTTGATCTAGCATGTTCATCCTCCGTGCCCTCTCGCCTTCATACAAAGTGTGTATTTTTGACACGACGGTTCCTCTCGAGGGCAGATTATATGAGGTGTCTCCCGTTGCAGTTCGAATGATTTCTCTCAGTCCATCGTCATCTACTATATTAATTGGGCGGCAGTTTTTAGCTATCCAAATAGCCAAAGCATTCGTTATCTTATCACTTACAGATCTTGTTATTTGCCCACGAATAACACACTCCTGTAATTTACATTGGCGAGGCCCCATAAAGATCGTTTTGGAAGGGTGTTTTGCTTTTAAGTGATATGTCAAAGACGAACTACTTCTGTGGTAATTAAATTCGGCTTTGCAAAATGCACAGATTACTTTTGTTTTATCCAAAAATCCATCGGACAGCGTTTTATAGTGAAACTTTCCATCTAAAAATCCTTCCTTTTTCTTATCCATCTTTTGCCAGGATGAACCGGTTCGGCCGAACTTGGGACTAGAATGGCGCGCACGTTGCACACACGTCAGCCGCCACAGGAAGTTGAAAAAATACAACCTCGTTAATTGCGTTATTTTTTTTTAACGCGTTAAATATATCAAATTAATCGCAAAAATTAACGCGTTAATTTTGACAGCACTAATATATATATATATATATATATATATATATATATATATATATATATATATATATATATATATATATAGTGCTGTAAATCAATGTGGGAAAATTAACTAGATTAATCAAATGATTTATGTGATTAATCAAATGATTTATGTGATTAATTGTAATTACAAACATTATATATAAATGTAATATATTTTATAATGTAATAATTTCACAGTTGATCTCCAAATTAATGCAGAAACAACATAGAGTATAATTTAAATATTTGTTTAATCATCATGGCGTATTTTTATGAATGAAAACTGCTGTCACTTTAAGACTGCCGCTGCTGACAGAGACGCGGATCTCATACACCTCACACTCTTTACTTCATTTGATACTTTATTTAATTAATGTAAAACTGATCTAATGGGGACACTTCGACAAACGGACATATTGGCATAATTGTGTGAGTTTATATTTTACACCGAACAATCAAATCATATGCCCCGCCCATATCTAGCCTAACGTTTTCATGAAAAGTGCTAAGATGATCAATGGTAGCTGGCTTTGTATGAATGTGACCGTAAATAGTTCTCATTACTGCTATATATCTTGGTATATTCAAAATTTACATAAATAGTAAAAAACTTACCTCACATGAAGAAGTTCTCACTCAAGTAGTAAAAAATTATGGGCGTGTCGTTCAGCGTGACAAAAATGACGCGCTATTGATGTGCGCATGCGCAGTAAGCCCTGGTAGGACAATCTGACGGGTAGGATGGAATGTCAGGACACCGGCATTTGCGGGCCAGGTGACCCAGAAACAAAGGAAATAGCTCTGTTACTGAGAATGTGAAAATAAATTCAACAAAAAATTCTCATCCCGGCCTTCCACCGGGGGACGGAGCAGTCTCAACATCTCCAGAGCTAACATCTTGGTCCCTGGGTCGAGCGTCTCCGGAGCGCCTGGGAGCCTTATGGGTCCTCGAGGGGGTCCGTGAGACGGGGGGCGTCTGCTTCATGCGGTGCTCGGCGCTGGGCCTGAGAGCTGGACCCAGGTTGAGGCGAAGCAAGGTGTTTCATAGCTGCAGGAGGACGCCCTCGAAAAGCAGACGGGGCATGGCCCATAGCGGCAAGTTTACGGCGGGGCAGGATGTGAAATGGCCTCCGTCTGCTTCACCGCTGAGGACTGCTGGGCGGAGTCGTCAACGGCGCCGCCGAATGGCCGGAGCTGGGAGACGGGGGCGTTCGAGAAGGTGTGCCTTGTCTACCTCCCGCATTTCGACCAGGTCCGGTCCATAGATTGCGTTTCTGGACCACAAGGGTGGCCATTGCCTGTTCGAGTGCCGGCGCTTCTGACCTTCCTGGCCCGGGGTGCGCGGTTGGTCATCGAGCGCAGTTCCTGCAGCACATCAAGAACAGGACTACCCAAGTGCAAGTTTTGAATTGCCTTGGACTGGCGTTGGTTGCAGGAAGGGCCGTGGCATGCAGGGCGGAAGCAGTCTGGGACTGCTCCACTGTGAGGGTAGTGAGAGCGGAGGAGCGAGGAAGCCACGGCTTACTCAACTCGTCATGCACGTCCGGGAAGAAAGGAACCGGGGGGGGGGGGGGGGGGCGCGGCTGTGAGCGGCGCACATGCCCGCGGGACCAATCAAGTAGCCCGGGAAAGCATAGCGGACCTCCGTGCGTCAGGCTCAGGCTGGGCGAGCAGACCCGAAGGTGGCGGCCCAAGCGAGTCATCAGCATCAGACGTCGCTGTAACGCTCTCCGATGCAGCGGTGATGTCATCCAATTCTGAAGCAAACAAGCCTGCTGGGGAGGAGGCTTCTTCGACATGACGTCGAAGTGAGCGACAGACAGGGAACTGCACTGTGCAAAACGTCTTGGGTTACATGTGTAGCCATTGTTCCCTGAAAAAAGCGGAACGAGATGCTGCGCTTGCTAAAAGCGCTATGGGAACGATCTTGCATTGTGACCAGCTGTGAATATGTGTGTAACACGTCAATTAACATTGACCGGAAATTTACAGCCTCGGTTGGTGAGATCATTGGATGCACCTGTGGCCGGGCTATAAATAGAGGCATCACCAGTGTGGTCGTCAGATACTTTTTTTCTGAGGAGCAGTTCTGGGACATCCCAGTGTGGCAAGAAGTGCAGCATCTCGTTCTGCTTTTTTCAGGGAACAAGGGTTACACATGTAACCCAAGACGTTCCCTTTACAAAAAGCTTCACTATGATGCTGCGCTTGCTATAGAGCTATGGGAACGAAATACCCACGCCGCCGCACTGGGGCTGTCCGGACCCCTATGGTTGTGAAGTGTGCTCACAAGAACACAAGAGGTCTCAGACATGAGCTTGAGATGTCGACTCAAGGCCGTAAAACCCGGAGTAGCAAGAACATCTAAACCACAAAATTGATGAATGTGTGCGGAGAGGACCAGCCTGCCGCATCACAGACTTGCTTATACATGAGCGTCAGATGTCAACTCAAGGGCATAAGAGCCCAGAGTAGCATGAACATCCAAACCATAGAGCCTGAAGAATGTGTGCGGAGAGGACCAGCCTGCCGCATCACAAACTTGCTTAGACATGAGCTTAGGTGTCGACCAAGGGCATAAGAGCCCAGGGTAGCATGAACATCTAGTAACATGACCATAATACCAGATGAATGTGTGCGGAGAGGACCAGCCTGCCGCATCACAAACTTGTAGAGACATGAGATTTAGATGTCGACTCAAGGATATAAGAGCCCGTAGTGGCAAGAACATCCAAACTTATAAGAATCTAATGAATGTGTGGAGAGGACCAACCTGCCGCATCACAAACCAACTGCAGAGGGAGACCTCTAGCTGCCACCTGGTCACAGCTTCCAAGGGAAGAATTGCTGCCCTGACTTCACGCCACTAGCAAATGCGGTGGACATAAGTCTGAAGGGTACAGACTGGACAAAGTCTGAGAAGTCTTAGCTGCTCCAGCGTTACAAATGGCAGGGAGCAGAAGGCTTAGAGAGTAACCGGCCAAGGGTCGCGAAAGGCACCTTGGGCAGGTAGTCAGGGTGAGGGTGCAAAGAATGCTTTTGGTCATAACTGGGGCAAACTCTAAACAGGCCGGCAAAAAGAGACAGAGCCTGTAGGTACCTAAGTCTCCTTAGAGACGTAATTGCCATAAGAAAAACCATCTTGAGAGTCAGAAGTCTGCCAGATGCTGACTCTAGAGGTTCAAAAAGGGGTCTCAACCAGACCCTCAAGGACTACTGCTAAGTCCTATGAAGAGGTCCTTCGCATGGCTCCCGAATGAAGCACACGAGTAGAGGATGTCTCTTAAAGGGCACCCCTTCCATTCAAGGCATGGCAAGCCGAAATGGGGGTCACATAGAATCTGGAAGTGGGGGGGGTATGTGCCTGCTGACAATTCTTCCTACAGGAAATCCAGAACTGAAGTGAACTGGCAGTTAGCTGGTTCTGCAATATGAACTTAGTAGAGGGAAACGCATACAGGCACATTCTGGGCCATGTATGCGCCACCACATTCAACCCCCCTGGGGGGGGGGGGGGGGCTTGGTGACTCGGAGAGAAGTAGAGGAGACATTGCGCAGTTTGTAGAGGTGAAGAGGTCCTCTTCTGCCCTTTAAAATCTACCCAGTTCTTCTCAAAGTGGAGGGAGCCCTAGCACTTAAAATGTCCATGATAACATCAGGAGAAAGCCCTTTGCACCTCAGTTGGTACCCAACAGGGGCCAAGCATGAAAGGTTCCACAATTCGGGCCAGGGATGAAATACAGTCCCCTGTGCCTGTGAAAGATGGTCCTTCCTGTTCGGAAGCACCAAGGCGGGCTGTCGAGGGGAGAATTTAACTCTGAGAACCATACTCTGTTCAGCCAGTGCAGTGCTATCAGAAGGAGGCAAGACCCTTGCTAGCGAACCTTGCCAAGACTCCCGGGAGCAGAAAAACCGGGGGAAAAATGCATAAAGACGCATTCAGGGTCATGTATGTGCCTTTAAGTCCAGACCCAAGGGGGCTGGGTGACATTGGGAGAAGTAGAGGAGACATTGTGCTATCATGCTATAGAGGCGAAGAGGTCCTCTTCTGCCCTGTGAAATCTCACCCAGATTTGTTCACTACCTCAGAGTAGTATGCTCCCACACACACGGTCATCCAGGGACGAAACTGTCCAGAGTGACAGGAGCTGCCCTGGGCCCCAAGGAGGATCCAACGTGCCAGAAATTCAGCTGACGTGAAAGTGGATCCCCCCGATGGTTTACGTAAGAGGCTGTATTGCCCACCCGCACCAAGACATGGCAGCCTCAGGAGGAATTATTTCAGGGCCAGAAATACGGCCATCAGCTCGAGACAGTTACTGTGACAACCGAACTGACGACCCTCCTATCCCTTTAAGCCGGACGACCACTTAAGGCCGCTACCCAGCCCGTCAGGGAGGCGTCTGTCGTTAGCAGCCTGCGACGACAAGATGCACCTAGAGTGACCCAAGGTAAGAACCGGGGTCTGAACCACATAGAAAGGGAACGAAGCCTGTGGTGCGTAACCCTTATTTGCCTCAGATAAAACCCCCTGGCTTGTAGCCACAGCTGAAGTGGTCTCATGTGCAGAAGGTCCGAAGGGATCACCGTGGACACCAACGCCATGAGACCTAGTATTCAATGATAATGATGAGCAGTGCAACCTCGACCTAGCCTGACTCAGGTCTTGCTCAGGGTGTTCTGAATGGAAACGATTCGTGCGGGAGACGATTGTGCCTGCATCGTGACCGAATTCCATATAACCCCCAGATGCGTCAAGACGATATCCCTGTGATGAACTGCCAGTTCTTGGAACTGCGCTAGGATCAGCCAGTGATCTATATAATTCAGAATGCGGATGCCCTGGAGTCATAGAGGAGCCAGTGCTGTTTCCATGCATTTCCTGAATGTGCGGGTTAATAGGGCTTGGCCAACTGGAAGAACTCAATACTGGAAGGCTTCGCCCCCGAAAGCGAACCTCAGGAACTTCCTGTGCTGTGGCTCTATATGAAGATATGCGTCCATAAGATCGATGGTGACCAGCCAAATGTGATGTTGGGCTTGTGACACAATCGTCTTTGATAGTCAGCATCTAGGACTTGAAAACCCTGACCGAGCGGTTCGAGCCTCAAAGATCTAGAATCGGATGCAACCCCCCACCCTTCTTGGGAACCAGGAAGTATCTGGTGTAATAGCCTGACTCTTTCTCTGGAAGGGGAACATGTTCTATGGCCCCTTTGACCAAGAGATTTTGCAGTTCTTTCCACAGTAGACATGTCTGTCCCGGTTTCACGGTAGTGGGAACCACACCATTGAAACGCGGAGGACGGCGAGCAAATTGAATTCTGTAGCCACTTTCTACTGTTTCTAGAACCCACATAGAAATACCTGGCAGAAGTTTCCATGCTGCCAGGTTCTCTGAGATGGGTATTATTTCTGACACTTCCTGTTGAGGGGATGTCGAGTGTTCCGTGTCCTGGATCAAGGCAGGAAGCAACAGTACACCCAACTCTTTGTTGGAAGCCTCTATCACCCGAAACACCAAAGGTGGCGGGAGTGAAGAGGTTTCGTGAGGATATCGGGAGGGCCGAAGTGGATGATACACGCGCCCCGTCCCGAGGGGAACTACCCCCACAAGGCTGGGTACAAGACCGTCAGGGTTTCTTTTTCTTATAAATCATGCCCCTGAGGTCTTGCATTGGGGGCTGCTGAGGGTGATGAACTGGACCCCGGTCTTTACGAGGGGGAGCACAATTCACCACTTTTTGTTTTAGAGCCTCCCGTCTAGAAGGACCGGGGCGGGGTGGGGTGGGGCTGGGTGGCTGACGGCCCCTCCCCCTGAGTGAGGTGCCCACACTCAGGTCCATCAACAGATTTAGCCTAGTGCGCTTGTAACACTGCCATAGTGTACAGGGCAACACCAGCCTGACCTGCTGCCTGAAAAGCTTTCCCCACAAGCGTGGAGGTGGTCCTGCACAGCTTTGTGGGGAGAGTAGGTCTCTTTAGCGATGATGCCGAGCCAGGTGAGAGAAAACCCACAGGTGTCTCTTCTACCGGCGGCATCACCGAATACCCCCGAGCTTCAGCACCCACAATAGTTGAATACACCAACGTCGGGGGCCCGAAGACACAGGAAGTATAAATTTCCTCCATAAAGAAAATACTTGTTATGGAGGTCATAGAAAAAAGGAAGGGACTGATATAGAATTCCATTCCCTCTTTTATTTATTTAATTATTTTGGCCACCAGACAGAAATTTGTCTTCTAGTTTGGAGCGTTTGGGGGAGGGTCTCTTGTTCGCGTGGCCAGTCTAACTGTAGTCTGGCCACAGCCCGCATAATCACCTCGAGTAATTTCTCAGCCGCTTTATTATTGTGCGTGAAATATACAGAGGTTCAGCGCCCATCCCCCCTCGTGAACCGAAGAGGCACCGAAGCGCGCTTCGAGATCACGGGAAGGACCAGCTGGGTCTGGGGAGAGATCGAGGGAAAGGGACGAACCCGTCTCTCGCTCCTCAGCCTGATCCATGCGAGAGCCCCACGAATGAAATGTGTGTAAGCGAGGCGAGCGCGAAGCATTTTGCCCGAAAGCAGATCGATATGCTCGCATTTGTCTCTTAATTCCACAGCCGCTTTATTATTATGCGCAGGATTTACAGAGGTTCAGTGTCCTCGTGAACCGAAGAGGCACCGAGGCACGCTTCAGGCTTACGAGGATCAGCTGGATCTGGGGAGAGAGCGAGCGAAAGGGATGAACCCGTCTCTCGCTCCTCAGCCAGATCCATACGAAAGCCCCACAAATGAAGTGTGTGTGCTGACTCCAGGAAGTAAGCAAGGCGAGCGTGAAACATTTCGACTGTAGGCAAGGCTCGCACCTGCCCCACCCCAACGCAAGAGCAGCATGCTCTTCCCCAAACACACAAAACAAAAACTGGTGTGTGTTCGTTTCAGCCATAGAGCGTAAACATGGGAACACACACTGCTTGTTTTGTTTATCAATCATTCTTTTTTTTTTTTTTTTTCCTTTTTCTTTTTCAGAGGCAGGGCCGTGCACAGACATTTTGAGGGGCAGTGGCCTAAACCAAAAAAAGGGGCACTAAGTTGCTTGTTAACACAAATTATACAGTTATTACAAAATATACAATTAAAAGACAAAACTGCACACGCTCAAATACATTTTAGACTTTATTTTAGATGTTTTGATAGAACATTAATTACTCATTGGTGATAATAGAAACTATTTACCGTTACAGTTTTTCTGTCTCTGGCTCAGTTCCAAGACCTTCACTTTTACTCTGTTGAGTTGATTCTGAGGCAGTTTCATCTTAATATAGAGAATGAATAACAAACCTGTTACAATCATATTTTAAATACAATTGTTAGGCTTAGTGCTAATTCAATTTATGTTCTTGTAATATAATTACTCTTCCATTCAAATAATTTAATGTCTACCTTTCTTGTTATCAAACTCTAGCATATTCAGAATCCTTTACTGTCAGCCAGTTTAACAACACTTACCTGCAAGTGTCTGATTTGGCTGATGCTCAATGGGCTCTCCCTCACTCTCTGAGCCTGCCTCTGCCTCATCTTCAATGGAGTAATAAGTATAGACATTTTAATTTAATATTAGCATACATCTACTATGCTAATATACAACTCATTTAGAGCCTATGATGTGTTAGTCTCAACTAAGACAAGTGATTATAATGGGAAATATACTTACAAGAATTAAACTGACAAACTGTCTGCTAACTGTTCTATATGATGATTTACCTGCTGGCTTGCTGGAGCTTTGAATCCATGTTTGCAGTGTTGAACTGCCTTTAGCAGCCTCCCTTCGCTCTTTCTCTCTCTGTCTCTGTCTTCTTTTTTGTGAAGGCATTGTTTTTTGTCTACAAAGTGTGCAAACAACAGAAAATTTAGTTATTTGTATTAGATCTGATCGAGAGTAGTTTGATTAGACAAGCAGCTAATTCTGAGAACGTGATATTATGTTGTACAAGTTAGTTAGCACAATAGCACTAGTAAAAGACCAAGAGCAAAACATTACCGACATAAATATAAAAAAAAAAAAACCAAATGACTACTTTTGCAGATTCAACCACTGTTTTGCAAAGCCTACCTGTTAATGTGACAGCTTTCGTGAACTGTCGTCGTGTTCACTCTGTTTGAAGAGAGCGCTGCAGAGTCGCAGACACATATACTGTGAGTGATGCTGCGGAGTGCGGAGCGAGCGGGAAAACCTGGAGCGGATTAGCGGAATCAGCGGAATGCTTTGAGCGGAGCGGTGGGGGTGGGGAACAGGGGCACCTCAGTCAATGAGGTCAGAGGGGCAGTGGCTCTAGCCACCGGGCCACCCCCCTGTGCACGGCCCTGTTCAGAGGAAATAGAAAGGAGAAAAGGTTCACTGCGCACTGCCTAACATAATCTAATTCATAACAGAGGAAAGAAAGTTTGACAGGCTTGTGAGACACACAGCATAGTATGCTCTGAAGAAAAGAGATCTGATGAACAAGCTGGTGACGCCTCTATTTATAGCCCAGCCACAGGTGCATCCAATGATCTCACCAACCGAGGCAATACATTTCCGGTCAATGTTCATTGACGTGTTACACACATATTCACAGCTGGTTAAAATGCAAGATCGTTCCCATAGCGGTTTTAGCAAGCGCAGCATCATAGTGAAGCTTTTTGTAAAGGGAACTGCTAAAAAGTGGATTTTTTTAACACAGAATCACAGACAGTTTCAATGCTGAGCCATTAGGGGGCGTCCACTTAAGAACAGTCATTCATTTGAATATGAATGATTTATCAATAAAATTGAAGTTTAAAAATACTTGCAAAAGAAATCTAACAGGAAAATTACAAACCTGTTCATTGTGTACAATGATTTCTAATGTAAAAAAAATCTTAATTTTACAGCAATGTTTTTAAAACATGCTGATTTTATATATATATTTCTGTTTTATTATATTGCATAGTGTTTATATCTGTAATTATTTTTAGGTATTTGAATAGTTTTTTTAAACATTCAAACAAAATGTAATAATAGAATCATAATCATTTGGCATTGTATTGATAGTATATTGCTTTATTTTAGGGATGAGAGAGAAAATGAGGGAATGTTGCAAGGCTTGCTTTCTCTTTCTTTAAAATACAGGATTAGATACTAAAATGTATTCTTCGTTTGACTGCTACTTTACACACATTCGGCCATTGGCCTTGAAGAGACCCTAAAAGCCAATAAACTGACGACAGGGGTTGTTTCTTCTTTTGAAAAAGTGGTGGTCCCGTTGCAAATGCTAAGACAGACATGCAATGTACAGTGAACTCATTGTCATGTTCAAGAAACCAATTTGAAATGATTCGAGCTTTGTGACATGGTGCATTACCTGCTGGAAGTAGCCATCAGAGGATGGGTACATGGTGGCCATAAAGGGATGGACATGGTCAGAAACAATGCTCAGGTAGGCCGTGGCATTTAAACGATGCCCAATTGGCACTAAGGGGCCTAAAGTGTGCCAAGAAAACATCCCCCACACCGTTACACCACCACCACCAGCCTGCACAGTGGTAACAAGGCATGATGGATCCATGTTCTCATTCTGTTTACGCCAAATTCTGACTCTACCATCTGAATGTCTCAACAGAAATCGAGACTCATCAGACCAGGCAACATTTTTCCAGTCTTCAACTGTCCAATTTTGGTGAGCTCTTGAAAATTGTAGCCTCTCTTTCCTATTTGTAGTGGAGATGAGTGGTACCCGGTGGGGTCTTCTGCTGTTGTAGCCCATCCGCCTCAAGGTTGTGCGTGTTGTGGCTTCACAAATGCTTTGCTGCATACCTCGGTTGTAACGAGTGGTTATTTCAGTCAAAGTTGCTCTTCTATCAGCTTGAATCAGTCGGCCCATTCTCCTCTGACCTCTAGCATCAACAAGGCATTTTCGCCCACAGGACTGCCGCATACTGGATGTTTTTCCCTTTTCACACCATTCTTTGTAAACCCTAGAAATGGTTGTGCGTGAAAATCCCAGTAACTGAGCAGATTGTGAAATACTCAGACCGGCCCGTCTGGCACCAACAACCATGCCACGCTCAAAATTGCTTAAATCACCTTTCTTTCCCATTCTGACATTCAGTTTGGAGTTCAGGAGATTGTCTTGACCAGGACCACACCCCTAAATGCATTGAAGCAACTGCCATGTGATTGGTTGATTAGATAATTGCATTAATGAGAAATTGAACAGGTGTTCCTAATAATCCTTTAGGTGAGTGTGTGTGTATATATATATATATATATATATATATATATATATATATATAGTAAAGTAGTTTTCAAGTTCATTCGAAATTCAATCTCATTCTAAACTTACCAACGCATTCCCAATTTGTGATTATTCTTTTGAAACAGATGCAAAAAGCTTAGCATGACCGGTGGCCTTACTGTATCTTCCCATGGACGCCATTGGGGAACCAGACGAAGCCCCTAACCCCAGCACTAGGCAGGACAGGTAAGCCATGTCAATTTAAGTAGTCCCTAGAAATTCCGACCCGTTTAAGCTCCTGTCAAGACTTCCACCAGAACTAAGCCTTACCTCAGCATGTACATTTATTTCCTTTCAGTCCTTTGGTGTCTGCGAAACGATCAGCTCCTGATCGTTGGGCAGACTTCTTGGAACAGTTCCCTGTCACTCTAGATGGAATGGCTTTGGCAAGGGCTGATTTTTCTATAATAAGTGGAGGCAGTTGCAAAAGGAGCAACGCATTCAAATATCTCTATATATTTTTTACTGACTGAAGGCGTCATCGTGGCCTGACATGACTCCTGTGTCATGGCCGCGTCATCTCTCAAGCGGATGGAGAGAAGATGATGGAGGAGCTAAAGGGAGAGATGGGGTTTTCGTTCTTCTTTACAGGCAAAGGAGGTGTCAATTTGTGCATTGATCCACAGACGTTCCCCTGCGATGCGTCATCCTGATAAGGACACCTACGGGAGACACCTGAACCACTCCAAAAAGAACCCCGATGTCACACCTGTGCCCGTCTGTTTGAACTTTCCCGATGGACCCAGGGACACTGTTCTTTTCCTGGCAGGCAATGACATAAAATGCTACGAAGAGCTGAGGTGGGGCTATGGGGTGAGAAGGCATTCTTTTGGAGGTGAGGGTGTGGACCTGACGTGGCTGGATGAGAAAGGACTCCCTGCAACTCTGATGCCTTCAAGCACATCTGAACCCTTCTGTAACGTAGTTCAAGGGAAAGGAGGAGGTGAGAACCGGCTGGACAATGTAAATCACATTTTAATAATAAACTTAAAACAAAGGACACAAACACACACGACGGACATGTCCATAAATGATCTCTCTCTCCTCTCACCACCGTCTGCCATCGGCCTTTATCCCTCTCGGAGGCTTGATTAGCCTAATACGGGACCGGGTGTGTATCATCACGACCCGGCCCTGCCACATTCCTCCCTCGTTCTTTCAGGCCGGGGAGCCCCCGGTCTGACGTACATCCCCCCCCTCTTCCCTGGGGAGGGGCGCGTCTTCCGCGCCGTCTGCCAACAGGTCATCCCCATCTACCTGGACGAGGGAGGGGACAAGGGGAGGGAAACAATAATTAAATATGAAATAATTAAAATGTGGGGGGGTATTTCCTGTAACAGTGTAGTAAAAACACTACAATTTAAGAGAGGGAAAAGGACAACGCAGTGAGAGAGAGAGAGAAAAAAAAACCTACTCGCCGGTTCTCCAATACGCCGAAGCTTGTTCCTCGGCCACTCCTCCTCCCTCTAACGGACAACAGCCGCGCCTCTCCAGGCGGATCGGAGTCAGTCGTCCAGCCCTGGCGGACGGAACGCCCAGCCGCGTTCTCGAGGAGTCAAAGGGGTCTCCCCCACCCCTGGCAGAGGTTCTCCTGCTCCAGGCGGTCGGTCGCGAGCCCCTCCCCGCTAGCGGTCGGCGGTCTCCTACCCCGCCGCGTTTCAGCGGCTGGTAGGGGACTCCTCCGCCCCTGGCAGCGGCCCTGACTGCTCCAGGCAGTCGACTAGGAGCCCATTCTCCCCTCGCGGTCGGCGGCCGTTCCTCCGCTTCCAGGCGGCTGGGCTCCTCGTCCCCCGGCAGATGGCTGCAGCTGCTCTGTTGGGGTGGATGTTAGTGGCGAGAACTCTACCTCCTTCCCGGATTTCGGCACCGATGTAACGTAGTTCAAGGGTAAGGAGGAGGCGAGAACCGGCTTGACAATATAAATAAGGTTTTAATGATTAAACTTAAAAGACAAAACACAGACACACACGATGGACATGTCCGTAAATGATCTCTCTCTCCTCGCACCACCGTCTGCCATCGGCCTTTATCCCTCTCGGAGGCTTGATTAGCCTAATACAGGACCAGGTGTGTATCATCACAACCCGGCCCCGCCCTTCCTCGCCCTCCGCCCTGCCACACCTTTGCATGGATACACAGATATTCCACTTCCATTGTCACACCGACAATAACGCGTACTGACTCACAGATAACTGCTGCTCATTTGCACGTCACTATATATTTATAGTGTATACATGCACTGATTTATACCTTTACCTATACATGTACATATTCTAGGTTACACTTATTATATAGTTCAACATTTGTAAGTACACATGTATACATTTGTATAAATATTCCATTAATGTTTTGTAATGCATGCCCTCGAACAAGTATATTATGTGCATTGTTTACTCATCCATTGCACCTACATTTTTGGCACTACATATAATGGTGTGAGAATGAGATCAATATAAAGTTCCCTCCTAAATGTCACATATTTATTATTTTCAATAAGCCATGAGAATAATATCACTCCAATAAGTGAATTGTCATAATTCCTACAGTAGAAATAATCTAGTTAATTGTCATTTATCTAATTTATAATGGTTGTCGTACACGACTTATTCCATTATACATTTCATTACCTAATAATGTATAATAAAATTTAGCATACCAAATATCCTTACATATAATGGTGTGAGAATGAGATCAATATAAAGTTCCCTCCTAAATGTCGCATTTCCTTTTTTCCCTACACCTGTTATTTCCCTACACCTGTAATGTCTCAAAAACACCTGGAAACATAATAATCAATTTGATTTAAAAAAAGACATTCTATAGTTTGATATTATTGAAAGATAGTCCCACTGTCCACATATTAGGATATCAGTTTTTAGGAAAACAAATTCATTAAACATTAAAAAAAAATCTTAAGGGCTACCAGTTACAAATCAACCAGGGGAATGGAAAAAGCATACTGCAGTCACGCAGGTGTCCCAGGAGGTTAACCTTGTACAATCCCATGTCCACATGCAGGGACATTACATTTTGGATTTGCTATATGCAACGCATAATTTTATTTCATTTAAACCAACTGATCTCAGTTCAGGAGACTCTGTGCTGTCAGAAAAGGGTTCAACTTTTGATTCAAGGAGTCATGTGACCAAACAATATGACGTTGATCACAGGAGTTTGTGTTTGTTTAAAATGCCAACAAAACTACTTCTGGTAAGAAACCTAATTAAGTTTTTACATTGAAACTGTCATGTTTATTCTGCTGGTTCCTGTTTTTCCTGTCTTTTATTTTGAAAATGTTGTCATGTTCATGTCTTCAGGTCCTTTTGTTTTTAAATTTGTTCACTTTCTTGTCTAGTCATGTGATGTCCTGTTTCCCTCCATATTCATGTGTCTTGTTTTCATTGGTTTATTGTTTAATTATCTTGTTTAGAGTTAACCATGTTAACCATGTTTATTTAAGCCCTCATGTTTGCCATTGTCCTTTGTCGAGTATTGTTGATGTAATGTCATGTCATGGTTCATTCAAGTCAAGGTCAAGTCAAACTATAGTCAAGTCAAGTCAAGTCATGCTTATGTTCACGTTTTTAGTAAGGGTTTTTGGAGTACACTTATGTAAATAAACTGCACCTGGGTTCGTCATCACATCATCGTCTGCTCCTGTGTCATTGCCTGCCAGATATGTTACAGAAACCTGTTTGAGTCAAAAGATTAGTGTCATCTAATCAATCACATTGGAGTGATTTATTTATTTATTTTTTTGGGGTGAAACGGCACGTTGTTGAACACAATGAACACATTCAGTTTCAGTTAATATATCCTCTATTTACTGTGAATCAATGGATAAATCCAAAATATGGAAAATGTTGCTTTCCAGAGGCTTTATATGGAGTTAGAATGAAAATAAGATGCATTTCAAATTGTTCTGAGACCGGTGCAGACAGACAGCACACTGGTTGTTAAGTTTAATAAATAGGGAGCAAGGGAGCATCCTATAGCTCTCTATGCAGCTAAGTGCATTGCATACTAAAATCTGTTCAAGTGTTCTGTTTCAGGCTGCAGATGATGTTTGGACCACTACACATGTTTGGCATACATGGGACAATGTTTACCAGTACATAGATTCAGAATTTATAATGTATAATTTTATTTGAACATGGTTGGCAGTGATTGTATGATGCTGGCCATTACTTTGAATCAGAATTAATCATGCCTGTTTCTGATGTAATGTCTCAAAAACACTCCTGGAAACATAAAAAATGTGTTTAAAAAAGTCTGACTTTCTTTAGCATATTATTATTTATAATTTCACAACTTAGACCCGTTGAAATCAACTTTTAGGAAAACGATTTGGTCTAAAAAAAAAATGGTTGTTTCTTAGGGGCTACTAACAAATAAAAAAGATGAATGGAAAATGCACATAGCAGTCAAGCTTGGTTCTCAGGAGGTTATGCATATGAGCTGGCACCACTTCTGTAACAGTTGCTATGATAATCCACTCACTGAGAATTTTATTAGGAACAGTATGGTTTACATTGTGCCATGGTCGAAATCACTGAGCTCGCATTTTTCCCCATTCTGGTTGATGTGAAAATTAACTGTAGCTTCTGACCCCTATCTGCATGATTTTTTACATTGCACTGCATATCGCATGAATAAATAGGTTTACAGGTTCTCCTAATAAAGTGAGCTATTGAGCTAAGTGAGCTAATGAGATATTTTATGTCAATATAATTTTACAGCCAAGCAATTTTCATAAATACATTTCACTGAATAAGACACAATCAAATATTCTCACCTTAACTGGGCTGGTTCGTGTTTTGGAAAGCAGTGCGACTATGACCAGAAAAAAACATATGCTCCTAAAAAACACTCAAGTCGACATATAAGATAAAACAATAATAGAAGCAGCACAAAATTATGTGGTTGCTTCAGTAATTGTGTTTTTCAAGTCACATTTGCTTTTAAGACACTGTTATTTAGGTTTACCTTCACCTCCACTGGTGCAGTCCAGTTGTCTGTAACCCCTGACCTTTTGACCCTCACTCCTGACCCTTGGACTTGTTCCCATGCCACACCTTTTTCCAATAATCCAATAAGACCAATAATCTTCACACATCATTCCAGTGCAGTGACTCTGATCATGTGATCTGTTGAAGCCTTTAGTAGTTTACATGAAGTTGGACTACATGTGTTTTAACTGCCCAGTTTCTAAATGCAAAGGGTCTTTGCTCACATTATTTCATCATAGTAAATACCTGAATAAATGTAAGTCTTCATTACAAAAGAAGATGCTCAATATCTTTATGAAATACAAACTGCATGTATACAATAAAATGTTTATTCAAGTCATGCTATACTAGTATCACATACCAACAAAGCTAATTTTAAAGTTTAGATCTAGTAGAAACCAGTGGCATCTCAGGGTTCTCTTTTTCATTTTCCTTTTTTAGTCCATATTTCAGTTCCATTTGACATCTAAATAGCTTTTAGGCAAAATTTCCCATACAGAAATCTGATACATCACAATATATGTAAAACACAAACAGGTATGTATGCTCAAGTATGGTTTCCAGTGATGTAAAAAGTCACATACTTGTAACAAAATATATTACAAAATACAAAAAATAATGTCTGTTTTCACATACCATATATTTTTCCCAATTAAAAATGGAATTTGAATATGACCAAATATATGAGCTGAAGTTTAAATGTCCATGGCAATATATCAGATATCTTGCCAAGTCATTTTTATTTGTATGGCTCTTTTCACAACGCATATAATTTTAAAGCAGTTTTACAGAAATGTATGCTTCAACAGAAAAGGTGCAATATAGTCATCTTTGAGTCATAATAGTGCAGTTTTTAAAAAAAAAGAATACATGATTGTAAATTGTGCCTTAAAATAAATAATAGAAAATAATTTTATTTATATTTAGGCCCCCAGTGAGCAAGCTTAAAGTGACTGTGGCAAGGAACACAAAACTTTATAAGATGTTGGTTAATGGATAAAAATAACCCTGGGAGATACCAGCCTCAGTGTGGGTGCCAGTCCTCCTCTGACTAAACAGCATGAATATAATGGCAATATTAGATGTGTATAGTACAGGTTATGGTTTAAAATAAGTAAACTAAGTAAGTGTTGGGGCTAATGTTTAAACAAAAACATATTGTATTAACAGTAAGATTCCACAAGATATATGTGTGGGAAGTCATATGGAATACCTTTTAACACTATTAACAAGCAGTACTATAATGTTTAGTATGCTCGTATCTACATTGCTATTAAAATTAAAATTATTCAACAACAAATATATTTCATGTATCTATTATTATTATTTTTTGTTCAGCTATTATTTTTAATAGTCATCCCATTCGGATCACTTACTCCTTCGGAAGTACCACAGGTGTCTTGATCGCATGAATGTGTGCCTTTAACAGAAGTACTCACTAAAACCAAGTTCATTTTAAGTTCATTTTAATTCTGACTTGACCAGAAGTTGTGTTGTCCATGTCGGATAGTTGTTTACTCTGTAATTAGTCCACCCACCTACACCAGTTTGCTCCGTCCACGACAATCTGTGGATCTGCTGTGAGCATGTGTCATGAAAACCGGTGAAGATCCCTCGATCGGCCACCGGAGGTCGCCCTCTCTCGAGTATTGAACTTCCACCTGGAACTCCATTTTCCATAACCCCGTACTGACTTTCATTACCTGTTCACCTATTTCTAAACCTGCCAGCTATTTAAGTCTCACACTCACTCTCTCATTGCAAAGTCTTGTTTTGCCCCGGCTACCTTACTTAGCGTTTACCATTCCCTGTCTTGATTACCTGTGTTTGATTCTGCTTTGGATATTACCGTTTACATCTGTGTGCTGCCTGCCTACTGTTGTGTTTGCCTGGATTACTGACGTTGTTTGCTGCCTGCCCTGAACCTCTGCCTGTCTCACTACGTTTCAGCTCTGCCTCTGATATTACTGTTTGCCTGGATTACTTGACCTAAACCTGTCTGAACTTGAGTTTACTGTATTTAATATCACATGGATTCCACTCAACCTGAGTCCTTGTTACAGCATGATAGCTAGGCTGGGAATTATCACATTGGCCATTACCCTGTCATTAATTTGTCAATCAAATCAAAGTGGAGATACTCCACACATGATTTTTTCCCTATATTCCGCGGTCACCCACTCACATTCACACCACACTTTAGGACCTCAATGAGATCACAATGAGTGGAAGAGAGGCTAAATGTAACTGCCTCTCTCTGAAACTTTATCTTTAATTTTAGAAATATGACTGCTATGACATTATTCCAGCTCACATTTCCTTTCCACTGGTACAAACAGTTCTTTAAGGTAACAACTGCCTTAAAGAGTGTCTCTATGACACTTTTTTTACATGTCATAGAGACCAACTATTAACCTAAGTTTCAGGGATTATATTTTCCATGCTTGATAAAATAATGTTCACTTTACAAAAAAGCTTCACTATGATGCTGTGCTTTGCTAAGGGGAACGATCCTAGTCGTGACCGAGCTGTGAATATGTGTGTGACACTTCAATGAACATTGACCGGAATTTATAGCCTCGGCTGATGTAGTCATTAGACGCACATGTGGCCAGGCTATATATAAATATATGCGTCACCAGGTGTCATCAGATCCTCTTTTTTCAGAGCGATTTTGTGTGTGTGTGTGTTTTACAAACCCTGTCAAAACTTTCTTTCCTCTGCTAGGAATTAGAATTTGTGAGGGAGTGTGCAGTGAACCTTTTCTCCTTTCTCTTCTGTCTAGAAAATATATATATATATTTAAAAGAAAGAGTGAATGACTGAAACCCGTAAACGATGCAGTTTTGCTCTGCTTGGGTGGAGCTCTCTTATGGATCTGGCTGAGGAGCGAGAGACGGGTTCATCCCTTTCGCTCGCTCTCTCCCCAGATCCAGCAGATTCTCATAAGCCTGAAGCGCGCCTCGGCACCTCTTCGGTTCACGAGGACACTGAACCTCTGAAAATCACGCACATAATAATAAAGCGGCTGTGGAATTAAGATACAAATGCGAGCATTGCGATCTGCTTTTGGGCAAAATGCTTCATGCTCGCCTCGCTTACTTCCGAGATTCAGCGCCCACATTTCATTCGTGGGGCTCTCGCATGGATCTGGCTGAGGAGCGAGAGACGGGTTCGTCCCTTTCCCTCGCTCTCTCCCCAGACCCAGCTGGTCCTTCCCGTGATCTCGAAGCGCCTCTTTGGCACCTCTTCGGTTCACGAGGGGGGATGGGCGCTGAACCTCTGTACATTTCACGCACAATAATAAAGCGGCTGAGAAATTATTCAAGGTGATTACGCGGGCTGTGGCCAGACTACAGCTAGACTGGCCACGCGAACAAGAGACCCTCCCCCAAACGCTCCAAACTAGAAGACAAATTTCTGTCTGGTGGCCAAAATAATAAATAGAGGGAATGGAACTCTACATCAGTCCCTTCCTTTCTTCTTCTACTCTCCCCAAAAAAGCTGTGCACGACCACCTCCACGCTTGTGGGGAAAGCTTATCAGCCAGCAGGTCAGGCTGGTGTTGCCCTGCACACTATGGCAGTGTTACAAGCGCACTAGGCTAAATGTGTTGAAGGACCTGAGTGTGGGCACCTCACTCAGGGGGAGGGGCCGTCGGCCACCCAGCCCTGCCCCGGTCCTTCTAGACGGGAGGCTCTAAAACAAAATGTGGCGAACCGTGCTCCCCCTCGTAAAGACTGGGGTCCAGTTCATCACCCTCAGCAGCCCCCAGTGCAAGACCACAGGGGCATGATTTCTAAGAAAAAGAAACCCTGATGGTCTTGTACCCAACCTTGTGGGGGTAGTTCCCCTCGGGACGGTGCACGTGTATCATCCACTTCAGACCTCCCGATACCCAAATGAAACCTCTTCACTCCCGCCGCCTTTGGTGTTTCGGGTGATAGAGGCTTCCAACAAAGAGTTGGGTGTACCGTTGCTTCCTGCCTTGATCCAGGACGCGGAACATTCGACATCCCCTCAACAGGAAGTGTCAGAAATAATACCCATCTCAGAGAACCTGGCAGCCTGGAAACTTCTGCCAGGTATTTCTATGTGGTTCTAGAAACAGTACAAAGAGGCTACAGAATTCAATTTGCTAGCCGTCCTCCCCGTGGTTCCCAAAATGTGTAACCGGGACAGGCATGTCTACTGTGGAAAGAACTGTAAAATCTCTTGGTCAAAGGGGCCATAGAACATGTTCCCCTTCCAGAGAAAGAGTCAGGCTATTACAGCAGATACTTCCTGGTTCCCAAGAAAGGTGGGGGGTTGCGTCCAATCCTAGATCTTCGAGGCTTGAACCGTTCGGTGTTCAAGTCCTAGATGCTGACTATCAAGACGATCGTGTCACAAGCCCAACATCACGTTTGGCTGGTCACCATCGATCTCATGGACGCATATCTTCATATAGAGCCACAGCACAGGAAGTTCCTGAGGTTCGCTTTCGGGGGCGAAGCCTTCCAGTATCGGGTTCTTACATTTGGCCTAGCCCTATTAACCCCCACATTCAGGAAATGCATGGATGCAGCACTGGCTCCTCTGCAACTCCAGGGCATCCGCATTCTTTATTAATTAATTTTATAGACGACTGGCTGATCCTAGCGCAGTTCCAAGAACTGGCAGTTCAGCACAGGGATATCATCTTGACGCATCTTGGGGTTATATGGAATTCTGTCACAATGCAGAAACAATCGTCTCCCGCACTAATCGTTTCCATTCAGAACACCCTGAGCAAGGTCAGGCTAGTTCGAGGTTGCACTGCTCATCATTATCATTGAATACTAGGTCTCATGGCATTGGTGTCCACTGTGATTCCTTCGGACCTTCTGCACATGAGACCGCTTCAGTTGTGGCTAGAAGCCAGGGGGTTTTATCTGAGGGCCGGTCCCCTAAGGCAAATAAGTGTTACGCGCCACATGCTTCGTTCCCTTTCTATGCGGTTCAGACCCTGGTTCTTACCTTGGGTCCCACTCTAGGTGCGTCTTGTCATTGCAGGCTGCTAATGACAGACACCTCCCTGACGGGCTGGGTAGCGGCCTTAAGTGGTCGTCCGGCTTAACGGGATAGGAGGGTCGTCAGTTTGGTTGTCACAGTAACTGTCTCAAGCTGATGGCCGTATTTCTGGCCATGAAATAATTTCTCCTTAGGCTGCCATGTCTTGGTGCGGGTGGGCAATACAGCGGTAGCCTCTTACGTAAACCATCGGGGGGATCCACGTTCACGTCAGCTGAATTTCTGGCATGTTGGATCCTCCTTGGGGCCCAGGGCAGCTCCTGTCACTCAGGACAGTTTCGTCCCTGGATGCCCGTGTGTGTGGGAGCAGATTTACTCTGAGGTAGTGAACAAATCTGGGTAGATTTTACAGGGCAGAAGAGGACCTCTTCGCCTCTGTTGATAGCGCAATGTCTCCTCTACTTCTCCCCAAGTCGACGCCCAGTTTCCCCCCCTAAGTTCATATTACAGAACCAGCTAACTGCCAGATTGCTTCAGTTCTGGATTTTCTGTAGAAAGAACTGTCAGCGAGCACTTGCCTCGCCACTGCCAGGTTCTGTGTGGCATCCACTGCGGTTTGGTGGGCGGGGTGCCCCATAAGAGGCATCCTTGCTAGGACCTCTTCATAGGGTAAGACCCCCTTTTTAGACCTCTAGAGTCAGCGTTTGGTAGACTTCTGACTCTCAAGATGGTTTTTCTTATGGCAATTACATCTCTAAGGAGACTTGGGTAACTACAGGCTCTGTCTCTTTTGCCGGCCTGTTTAGAGTTTGCCCCAGCTATTACCAAAAGCATTCTTTGCACCCTCACCCTAACTACCTGCCCAAGATGCCTTTCGCAACCCTTGGCCTGTTATTTTCTAAGCCTTCTGCTCCCTGCCGTTTGTAACGCCGTGGCAGCTAAGGCTTCTCAGACTTTGTCCAGTCTGTACCCTTCAGACTTATGTACACCGCATTTGCTAGTGGCGTAAAGTCAGGGCAGCAATTCTTCACTTGGAAGCCGTGACCGGGGGGGCGGTCACCTCCTGGCAGACTATGTCACTTTGGGTGAGGGACATTATTGCCCGGGCCTACGAGGCACGTGGTCAAGCTTCACCAGTAGGTTTTAGGGTCCACTCTACCAGAGGGCTCTCCTCCTATAAAGCCTTGGCTAGAGGTCTCCCTCTGCAGCAAGTTTGTGATGCGGCAGCCTGGTCCTCTCCGCACACATTCATCTGGTTTTATGGTCATGTTACTAGATGTTCATGCTACCCCTGGCACTTATGCCCTTGGGTCGACATCTACGCTCATGTCTAAGCAAGTTTGTGATGCGGCAGGCTGGTCCTCTCCGCACACATTCTCAGATCTTATGGCTTAAATCTTTCATGCCTGAACAAGTTAGTGATGTGGCAGGCTGGTCCTCTCCGCACACATTCTTCAGGCTCTATGGTTTGGATGTTCATGCTACTCCGGGCTCTTACGCCCCTGAGTCGACATCTGAAGCTCATGTATAAGCAAGTCTATGATACGGCAGGTTGGTCCTCTCCGCACACATTCATTAGACTTTTATAGTTTGGATGTTCTTGCCACTCCGTGCTCTTATGCCCATGAGTCAACGTCTCGAGCTCATGTCTGGTCAAGTTTGTGATGTGGCAGGCTGGTCCTCTCCGCACACATTCTTCAGGCTCTATGGTTTGGATTTTCATGCTACTCCGGGCTCTTATGCCCTTGAGTCGACATCTCAAGCTCATGTCTGAGACCTCTCGCATTCTTGTGAGCACACTTCACAACCGTAGGGGTCCGGACAGCCCCAGTGCGGCGGCGTGGGTATTGCGTTCCCATAGTGCTTAGCAAAGCGCAGCATCATAGTGAAGCTTTTTATAAAGGGAATGTCTCGGCTTACATGTGTAACCCTTGTTCCCTGAAAAAAGAAGAACGAGAAGCTGCGCTTCTTTGCCGCACTGGGATTTCCCAGGACTGCTCTTCAAAAAGAAGTATCTGATGACACCTGGTGACGCATCCATTTATAGCCTGGCCACAGGTGTGTCTAATGACTACATCAGCCGAGGCTATAAATTCCGGTCAATGTTCATTGACGTGTTACACACATATTCACAGCTCGGTCACGACTAGGATCGTTCCCATAGCGCTTAGCAAAGTGCAGCATCTCGTTCCGCTTTTTTCAGGGAACAAGGGTTACACATGTAACCCGAGACGTTTTAAAGAAAATACAGTGCATACCCTCAATATTTTTATTTTGTATTAACCATTTAATAAAAGTAATAAGGTATTCAAGGCCAAGTAATATTGTCAGAAACGCTGTGCAAGAACGCAAACACAGGTATGAATGCTTGGCCAAAACACTGGCAGCATGTGGTCTCATTTTATTTATGTAATGTGTGATCTTGTGGTGCCAACAAACCTCAGTATTCAAGGAGGCAACAGAGATCCCATTTTCACCTGGTATAGGATGCGTCTTGTGGAGATCTGATCACATGGGGTCATACGAAACACAATGCTGTTTACACGTGGGATAACAATGCGTCCCAAATACATTTCCTGTGACCACATTTTTGATTGGGTGTCTTTGATTTCATGACAAGATACATCAGTCACTATGTCATTGTGTTACTGCATGATAATTAACTGTGGAAAGTCTGAAAAAAAAGAAACCACAAGCAAAAGTGGTGCTTCGTTTCCCCCAAATGCAGTTGAAATTGAATCTAACCACCAAACTTTCGAGCAGAAACATAATTGTTTTGGTGTAGCTGAGCTTTAGATTTTAGATTTTTGACTACCTCCATGTGATTTTTGTGTTCCAATCACAAAAAAAATGTAGACCCCATTTACACCTGCATTTAGCACTGACCACTTGTGATCTGATTTTCAGAAATGCATCTTAGTTCCAGGTGTAAACGGGGTCAAAGTTGCCCTTAAACTTTTCTTCAAACTTTTGCTCTGCCATGACAACTTTACCTGAAAGAGAAAAATTTACCAGGAGGAAAAGGAGACAATTTAAAGGAATGATCCAGGTTCAATACAAGTTAAGCTCAGTTGACAGAATTTGGAGCATAATGTTGATTACCACATCAAATATTTTGATTCGTCCCTTTTTAAAATTGGAGGACCACTTCAGGCCAGTTCACAAATGCTAAAATAATCACTGTTTAAAACTATAGCCAGAATCAACATTATAAACATTATTTAACCCTTATACATGTTTGCATAACAAGACTGGTCAATAATGGACAATAACTGGACAACACTGGTTTAAGGTGAGAGACCATCTTGGACCAGATTCTACAGTAGCTGGTGATATTAGCTTGAGGTGGTCAAGGTGGTATTTGGAACATGGTAGCTGGTCAACCACCCAGTAACCAACTTGAACCAGCTAGAAACCAGTAACCATGTTCCAAAACACAGCTAAAGCTTAAGCTGGATTTATCTGCAGGGACTAGCTAATAGGGTTAATTGGCATTGTGTTGTCATAGCAACAAATTGTAATATTTGATATAACTTTAACCTGATAAAATGCAAAAGTAGTAAGTGAATCATTTTAACACATATATTGTTTACATCTTGTGGCTATACTTTTGAAACCAGTTGTATTTTTAAATTTATAGACAGGCCCTATTCACTTCCATTGTAAGAACCTTACTATAACTGAAATTTTTTTTTTTTAAATAAACAATGTTGAAAATATTTTTGTGGTAATCAGTATTATGCCATAAATACTGACTATTGAGCTTAAATTTGATTGAACTCTGAACATTTATTTCAGCTAATGCCTGCTACAATGCCACCACTCTAAGAATGTGCTTGGAAAAAAGTTGTAATCTGCAATTATTACCTACATTATCTAACCTATAAAAATTGCTTTCGGTAGTCTGCCATGGTTTTCAAAACGGAGGGCACCAGAGCATATCAGGGAGGCATGGATGATGCAGATAATAAGCTAGAGCAATGTTGTCAACAATCCAGTGAGAAAGTCTTTGCTTGGAGATGGTAAAACATTTTAAATGGCCTCCAAAGCAGACAAAGAGCTGATCCATCAGCTTAAATAGGTGGTCAATGTACATGCGTAGTGCCCTCTCAGGGTCGAGCATGTTCATTCTCTGGGCTTCTTCCAATTCAAACAGAGGAGGAGAGAAAGCATGTAAGGTTACCACCTAAGATCTGAAGGGAATGGCCAAATCCTTGGGCACATAACCTTCCCTAGGCTTGAGAACAGCTTTTGATAAGCCAGGTCCAAATTCTAAGCAAGAATCATGGGCTGACAGGGCCTGAAAGTACCCCAACACATTTAACTGAAGCCAATGCATGTAAGAGCATGGTCTACAGAGAGAGTACATTCAAGCTCTCTGCATCAAGTAGCTCGAACTGGGAACCTGTAAGCATATTCATGCAAGCGCTATGTCCAAGATCGGGACAGTTGCGGGGCAAGAGGGTCTCTTGTCTCAAGAGGCGCTATGTCTCACCTTGGGAGGAACACCAGTCAGCAAAAAACTCACCATTTTAAGGCATATAGCCACCTCATTGTGGGGGCTCTGGTCTGTGATATGGTATTGAGCTTCGGCTGCAATAGTCCATCTGTGCCAGGCACCCGTTCAGGTGTCAGACATTAAGTTTTACCAGCTCTGACCGAGGATGCCAGACTATGCCTCATGCCTGCGAGAGCATATTGCTTCTCACGGGGGCGGGGGGAGTTAGAGGTGCACATCCAACAGCTCTACCAGCTCCAGGAACCAAGGGCCATTGGGCAACTCTGGCACAATCAACAGCACAGTGTCCCTGTCCTCCCAAAGTTTGCACAACACTTGAACGGGATGGAACACATACTTGCGTTTCACTGGCTATTTGTGAGCAAGGGCATCCAAGGCCAGCGGAGTCAGAGCATGGTCTCTGGGGCCACAACTGCAGTGTTGTCTGTACTGTCAGTCCAAAAAGCTGTCCACCTGTCCAGGTGTCAAAGACCTGAGACTGTCGAACAGGGCTTCCCGTTAAGCACTAACTTCAGATCACCAAAGTGCTAACTGCTCAAAAACTAACCATCGAGTTGAAATCACACAACTTGTGGGATTTATTTGGTTTGTAGATTCTTGAACTCTCAGTTCTGCATATATATCTCCATTTTCCCCAATCTCTGTCTCTCTCTCCTCTCTCTCTCTCTGCCACTTCATTGTTTCAGTGGAGATTTTCTCCACTGAGCTGCAGTTTCTTAGGAAACCCCAGTCCTGCATAAAATGAAGGGGACAGAAGAAAAGGAAAGGAGTTTTGGAGTGAGGAAGCAGTGAAGAGGAGGAGAGAATGATTGAGAGGGGACACAAAACTTGAGGGACAGCATCAGGATGGAATAAAAGATGATGAGAAGACTCAGAGATTGGATCAGAGGAGAAACTATCAATATCACACAAGGATGGAAGAACATCTGTCATGAAGCAGGATCTTTACCTCACAACACTGTAAACTAACTCTCTTTAAGCAGGCCTTCACAGAGGAACATTTTATTGCTCTTTCATACCGCAGGAGACTTAATGGAGTTCTGCTTATAAACAAGATATAAACAAGATGATTGTTGGCAAAGTAAGTGTATAGAGCTCTAAAATTAATATGAATAGAATAGCTAAGATCATTTGGTCTTGGAAGAATTCAATGAGAAATGTTTGAGTTAATTTTGAGATCTCTGACTTTTGATTGCAGACTTTGGTATCTTGGCAAATCTTAGATAAATGGGGTAAATTTTAGGAGACTTAAGCAAAGTTTTCATTAGCTCTCATTTAAGTACAGTGATGTCTAGGAGAAACAAATGAGATTAAATGGATCTCAGTTATAATTCTGTTCTATGGGCGCTCTGTGTTTTCAAGATTCAATTTGTTTTCAGACCTTAAACAAATATAAAGTCATCTCAAATAGCGAGTGATTTTGTGTGTACTTTTTGCGTTTGTTATTAGTAGGCCCAGATGAAATCGGCAGACTTCTTTAGCAGTATTTGTTTCTGCAAAATGGATTTAGACATGGTAGAATAGTTTACATTAACACAGAAAATTATTGTTATTGTTCTTTTTTTTCATAGTGAGTATTTTTGTAACGTTTGTCTTGTCTTTTTGCTAACAAAATGTTGTAAAGTTTATGCTTATAACAAGAAAAAGGTATTTGCCCAATGGGGTAAGAAAAAAAAAAACTTGATTCAAAAGGGAAAGCAAGTTTTTTTTTGTCTTTGTTGTTTCTTGATATAAGCATAAGCCCCTCTAAATTTAGTAAGATGTCTCTGCAAACAGGACTTAATATATTATGTCCTTCTGTTTTTTTCTTGTTTAAAAGATGTTTAGATTCTTTTACCAGAATATAAGACAATAATACTCTGTATTGGTATTATTGTCACTATTGGTAGCTTTAAGCACAATTTAATTAACCAAACATATTTAATAAACAAATACACCAAAAACAGGGGATGTAGAGCTTTGGGAATTACAGAGATTTTTTGGAGGTTTTCAGGCACATATCTGTTTAGGCGCTGCTAATGACTTCACTCGAAAGCAAAAAAGTGTAAAATGTTTCAAAAGATCTGGTAAATTTGTTTGGAGAAATCTTCACTGAATGCTAAACATGATGAATTGATGCAACAATTTAACAACAATACAATCAAGCTATGATTAATTAATTTAAATTTCATCTGTGTCATTTATGATCTGATGAAGTTCCATCATTAGTTGTGGAAGAAAGCAATTCTTGGTTGTTTCATGGCTCACACTTGGGGTTTCATTTCAATCAAACTGCCAAAGCTGGAGAACGAGGCAAAACTCAAACCAAAGCAGCATTTAGTTGAACTCCATGGAGACTGCAGCATATTTACAGCCTGTCAAGTGTGAAAAAGTGACTGCTGTGATTTATCTCAGATCTTTTGTGTGTGTGTTTGAGTTATGGGTTAAAACCCTGCCGGTGGGCTATGCTATTATCTGAGGCCGGGGGCTTTGATTGTTAAGGCCACGAGGATCCTATTGTTACCCATAGCGCTAGCCCTCTGAGCACTAAAGTCCACTCACTCATTTATTAATACCTCAACATAGCAGGGAAAGACCACTTCTTCTCTTCTCTTCTCTTCTCTTCTTTTTCAGTTCATGTGTCAGGTTTGATCTTGGTTGTCTGGTGCTGATTGTCCAAATGCAATTCTTGTTCTGATGTTAAGCAGGAGTTGTGGATGGACATCATGCACCTGACCACCCTACACATCACAGAATGAGTCGAACAGGACTTCCAGATGTTTCAAGGTCTGTTAAATGTTTAACACTCCAAAGGACAGTTTTGAAGACATTTCCATCAGTTTGGGTCATTTGGTTTCTGACCATTGTTCTCCATTACTAATACTGGAGATAGATGGATACCCAGACAGACAGAAAGACAGAAAAATAGAGAGTAGAGCTGCATGATTATGAAAAAAAAATCATAATTGTTGATTATTTCCCTTGATATTTTAATTGTGATTCATTTTGATTAATACAAGTTACATAAAATACTTATTTTGGGTGAATCAACTACAATACATATTATTCATGCTGGCTACACATTCAAATCAATCCACACACTTTTTCTGGATTACTTCAGAAGTGTTTTATCTGGTTTATCTAGTATTTATCTGGCCAACTTCATTGGCCTTCTCAGAAGCATGCAAAACTAAGTTGTTTTTCAAATTAAAATATATTATATAGAGTAGCAAGCAACGGACTTGTCTGTGATTGGTTACAATGCTTAATTAAAGCACAAACATGTGCTAAATAGAAAAATGTATCACAAATATTGACACAACATGAGTAAATCTACATGGACTGCCATAATTTTGAACACATGATCTCTCACGATCAACAATCACTGCACTTTATTAATCCTCATTCTGTCAATATATTCTCGCTCCCAATTCAGTTAGTGTATATATATATTTATACCCTTATCTAGTGTATGTGTATTCTACATTGTGTGTATTGTGTACATTTGATATGTAAATTGTTGTGTAGGTATGTGTACATTTGTTATGTAAATCGTGTTGTGTAAATATGTTGTTATTGTGGTTTATGTCTCGTCACTGTCATTACTGCAATGTTGCTCGGAACTGCACACAAGAATTTCACCTGCTGTTGCACTCGTGTACACAGTAGTGTGACAATAAAGTGATTTGATTTGATTTGATTTGAATTGACACTTCACGATTAGTTAATTGTGTCAGCTGTAATTGTAATCTCAATTAAATATGTGATTAATTGTGTAAATAGATATATAGATGGATGGAAATTTGATGGATAGATATAATGAGGAAATACCTACATACATAAAAGAAACATAAATGAGAGCTCTGTTAAAGCTGCTGAGCTATGGAAGATAACATATCCTCTAAGTGTGTGTGAAGTGTGTGTGTGGTGAAGTTAAAGGAAGAGGTTTTTGACCAAAAATGGTTTTGAAGTGAATGGAGAGGGAGTTTTGAAAAAAGGTATTAGTTGCATTGTAACATCAGAGGATGAATTGTTACACTTTAAAAATTGCTGAATGTGAAAAAAAAATCTCTAATATAACAAAACCTATGGCTCGATTCGGAGGTATACTGCGACAAACTGTGCAGATGGACAGAAATGACAGAATAACAGAAAAAAGACAAAAGAAAGAATGTGTGAGGAAGAGAGTGAGAGAGATGAAGAGAGAGTGACATTAATATGCTAATGAGCCGAGTGAATACACAACAGATCTACTGACCAGACTAATCACTGCTGGACACAATTTGACCTTAATCCCACACACAAAAACACCCACACCAGCTAACTGTCTGACATTTTCTCATTGACTGTAATTTGCACATATGTGATGTGTATATTGGACAATATACTTTTGTTGCATTAATACACTTTTTGTTGTTCTTGAACCTTGTTTTTTAATTTGTTTCGGCAAAAGGGAAAAAAAAGGATTTTCATGGTCTGTGGTTATACTGTTAATATTTATAAAAAAAAATTTCTATATTATATGTTAATAACATACATTATGTTATAGTATTTCTCGATTACTAAGACAAAATTCATGAAACACCTTTTTCTCTAAACTATGAACACAATCTCAAAACACAAATCTTGTATGAATATTATTAAAAATAACTATCAAGTGTAAATGTCAGCAAATGGATATAAAGCATTCTTAGATTTAAATGCTGATGCATAGAGGATTCAGTGTTTAGAGCATCAAGCGCACCCTGCAGGAATAAAACTGATAAGACAGTCAGTGGCTGACAACATGCAGTTTCGGTCTGTAGATCTGTTACCCACACAAAACTTTCTTATGAATGTAGAAAACATTAAATATTTCACAATTCATATGTGGAGTGAAGATGTTAAAAACGTCCATAGAAATTATTGTAATTTTCTTAAAGGGTTAATGTTTTTCTGATAGTATGCATTGCTTATACTTTTTATTTATCTGTGCATAATTTGGAACTGTTATTATGCATTGTGTAATGTGTTCTAATGAAACATTCCACAATATAATACTAATTTATCTTGTAATAAACTAATAAATAGATATCTTGTGATAGTAAACTTATATAGATATGAAATAATCATAAAAAATATAAATTGAAGAAGTTCAAACACACACACACACACACACACACACACACACACACACACACACACACACACTTACCTAGGGTCTCTAATGATCCTATACAATTTTGAAACATCATTGAAATGTTCATGGTCTTTTTTTCTTTTTAGCTATACTTTTTATAATATTTCTTTGTAATTATTTTATTTATATAGCACCTTTTAGTGATTAAGCTCAAAGTGCTTCACAAAACATAGAAATCTAAAACACATTCACATTATGTGTGTAATAATAATAAAAGCCAGTCTGTTTTTCACACCTGGTTCATTTGAGCACTCCAAACGGTCTCAGAGCGGTATATAATAAACCCGTGAACAAGAACTAGGGACGTGGAATAAACTAGACATAAACAGGAACTAGAAACTAGACTAAGAAAAGGACGTAACTAGGGCTCTGCTACACAAAATAACAATAGGCTAACAACAATACTCAACAAGAGACAATGCAAACATGAGGACTTAAATACATGGACATGGGGAAACATGAGCCAATGAACAAACAGAACTCAAAACAAGATAACAAGGATATCAAACAATGAACCAATGAAAAGACAAGACTTGACCAGTTAACAAGACAATAAACCAATAAGAAAAAGACACATGAACATGGAGGGAAAACAGGATATCACATGACTGGGAAACAGGAACTTAAGAATTTCAACATAAAAGTACCCAAAAGGCAAATTGTCCATGGAGCGTAGGGGCAAACAGGCAGTTCAAGGGGGCACCAGGGGCAAACAGGCAGTTCAAGGGGGCACCAGGGGCAAACAGGCAGTTCAAGGGGAGCAGAGGAACAAGGTAAGATCAGGGAGACCATAACAGATCAGGCAGGTGGCAAGGAGACCAGAGCAGATCAGGCGGGCGTCTAGGAGACCAAGGAGACAAGAGCAGATCCAGGAGACCAAGAAGATCAGGCAGACATCCAGAAGACCAAGGGGACCAGAACAGATCAGGCAGGCAGCCAGGAGACCAAGGGAACCAGAGCAGACCAGACGGGCATCAAGGAGACCACGGGGATGACTTCAAGATGGGGACAGGGTCAGGAGGTCTGGGAGGTAGCCGCAGGGCCGAGACTGGGTCAGGGGGCCTGAAAGGCGGCTGTAGGACAGGGACTGGGTCAGGTGGCCTGGGAGGTGGCCGCAGGACAGTGACTGGGTCAGGTGGCCTGGGAGGTGGCCACAGGACAGTGACTGGGTCAGGTGGCCTGGGAGGTCGCCATAGGACAGGGACGGGTGACCTGGGAGGTGGCCACAGGACAGGGACCGGGTCAGGAGGCCAGGGAGGTGGCCACAGGACAGGGACCGGGTCAGGAGGCCACAGGACAAGGACCAGGTCAGGAGGCCTGGGAGGAGGCCACAGGACAGGGACCGGGTCAGGAGGCCTGGAAGGAGGCCACAGGACAGGGACCGGGTCAGGAGGCCTGGGAGTAGGCCACAGGACAGGGACTGGGTCAGGAGGCCTGGGAGGAGGCCTGGGAGGAGCCATAGAAGGACTCTCTAGGGGAGTGGGTGGAGCTGCATGAGGAATGGTCTCTGGGGGAGGAGCCATTTAAAGCGGAGCCATGGAGGATTCCAAGGGCGGAGCCGTGGGAGGTGGAGCCATGGAGGACTCCAGGGGTGGAGCCATGGGAGGCGGAGCCAAGGAGGACTCCAGGGGCGGAGCCGTGGGAGGCGGAGACAAGGAGGACTCCTGGGGCGGAGCCGAGGAAGGCGGAACCATGGAGGACTGCGGGGGCAGAGCCTTGGAAGGCTTGGGAGGCAGAGGCGTGGAAGGTGGAAACTGGGAAACAGGAGCCTTTCTTCTTCTCCTCCTCTTCCAGAAGGACGAGGCTGGCAATGCTGGCTCTGGGACGGCCGAAGCTGGCAATGCTGGCTCTGGGACGGCCGAGGCTGGCAATGCTGGCTCTGGGACAGACGAGGCTGGCAATGCTGGCTCTGGGACGGATGAGGCTTGGGCGTTGGCTCGTTGGGCGTAGCAACTACCGTTGACTGTGGCAGTGAATCTACCACCGGAAACAGGATAGGATGAGCACCCCCCAAAAAAGTATTTAGGGGAGGTGAACTGAGTGGAGTTACCTTGGAGCCAGGGGCCGTGGAAGGCTTGGAGACCGGGGCCGTGGCTTGAAACTCTGGTTTGGCGGTGGCTATGTCGTGGAACCCTGGTTTGGCGGCGACCATGTCGTGGAACCCTGGTTTGGCGTCCACCTCTCCCACAGTGAACGTTGAACCAGTGATCAGTAGGGTGAGGTCGATATACTGAGCCAGGTCGAGGGGACATAGGCGTCGCAAATACAAGCAAGGCATCAAAGAAGAGGTTGACTCAATTAGTCCATAGCGAAAACATCTTTGAGGGCAACCTCATTGAAGTTCATATGGCACGCCAGAGCACAAAAATCCTCCACGTAATGCTCCAGGGGTTGATTCCCCTGACGAAGATCAAAGAGCTGATCTGCTGGGTCCATAATAGTGGGAGGAGTATTCTGTAACGTTGTGTGTAGCTGACAAAGGCAATGATGAAGGCGATGTGTAGGACCCAAGTGCAGATTTATTACGAGAATGATGACAATACAAGAAAACCTTATCTAAACCCGTGAACAAGAACTAGGGACGTGGAATAAATTTCAAACACTTTATTAAGAGGAAAAAAAACCCTTGAGATGTGACATCTCGTTTTCGAGGGGACCTCAAGAAAAACATACATCATATACAAACATGCATACATACCTACTAACAAAACAAAGACAAAAGCTCTCCAACACACCAAATCCACCCATATCTTCCCCAATCCAACCATTAGATATTAGGCAATAAACAGTTGAGGTCATTCATATAGACAATTGAGAAAAAAAAAAAAAATATATATATATATATATATATATATATATATATATATATATATATATATATATATATATCTCAAGCATGAAGAAAACAGTTGCAGCTTGTATGCAAATAATTAAGAAGAGACATCTTAAACTGGTGAAAAGAGGAGATCGATCTAAAAGACTTGGGTAAACCATTCCAATCAGAAGGGGCTTTAAATTTAAAGGCTCTCCTCCCACATTCTTTGAATATATTTGGTACAGAAAAGAAAATATGGTCAGTGTCTCTTAGGCTGTAGGATGTTTGATATGGAATCAAGTATTGTTTCAGATAGGATGGATAGTTTGAGAAAATGCATTTGTGAACAAACTGCAACCAGTGATACTGTCGTCTGCCATTCAGTGACTGATACATTTGACAGTGATGAGTTCTAAATGGGCACCTCAAAACAAATCTGCAAATACTATTATAGATCACATTCAAAGGTTTAAGATTGGTTACGGCATCAGCATAATCAATTATTGGCAATGATAATTGAGTAATAATTTTTAATCTAATCTGTTTTGTAAAGCAATTAATTGAGCGGTATAACATTCTTAAGCTACAGTTTATGTTTTTTACAATAGAATCAATATGAGGTCTGAAAGTAAGTTGGGAGTCTAGCCAAAGGCCCAGATATTTAAACTCCTCAACATTCTTTAAAAGTGTACCATCCAGAAATTTACCCTCCAAAGAATTATTTTGCTTATGGAGTACTGATCTGGTTGCAAAAAGCATGCTATAAGACTTCTTTTTATTCAATAAAAGCAAATGAGAAGAGAACCATGTTTGAATAAGATTGAAATCAAGTTGAAGTGAGGTTTGAATCTTAGATATATCGTGTTTAGATGTATACATAACTGTGTCATCTGCATATAGATGAATCTGACAGTCCAAGCATAATTGTGGGAGATCATTTATAAAAGAGGAAAACAAAAGGGGGCCTAGGGAAGAACCCCGAGGGACACCCGTTTCCATTATTCTAGGCTGAGAGAGAACAGCATTAAGAGACACACTTTGACATCTGTAATGAAGATATGAATTAAACCAGAGAACAGCTGATTTGGAAAGGCCAATAGCATATAGTTTGTCCAGAAGAATATAATGATTGACCATGTCAAACGCCTTAGTGAGATCAATAAAAATTGCACCAGTAGACTTGTTATTATCTTGTGCAGAAAAAATATCATTGGTAAATAATGTAAGGGCTGTTGTTGTATAGTGATAAGGTCTAAATCCGGATTGATTTGGAGTCAAGAGGGAAAATTCATTAATATAATTTGACAGTTGCCTAAAAATAAGCTTTTCAAATATCTTAGCTACATTACTGATTATAGAAATTGGCCTATAATTGTTGACATCAAGTGAGTCACCACCTTTGTGTAGTGGTATTACTTTCGCAAATTTCCACATTAATGGAATTACACAGGTGGAAAGTGATAAATAAATCACACAGTGGATATGCTAGAACATGAGAAGAAAGTTTAATAAACTTCATGTCCAAACCATCAGGACCAGCACCATTAGAAGATTTTATTTCTGAAATTGCCTGTTGAACATCAGAGGGATGAATTGTTGAAAAGGAGAAAGAGATATTGTTCAAAGTATTTGTTATTGTAGAATAAGAGAGCTCAGATGACTGAGAACAACAAATAGAAGAAAAGTGTTGGTTAAGGGCATTGGCCATTAAGATAGGGTCAATGATAATATTATTGTTCACTCGAAGTTTGGATGGATGACTTGTATTGGTTTTGTTAATTAAGGAGTTAAGTTTCTTCCAAAATTGCTTAGGGTTTTTGGTATCTGATAAAGAGTGCTGATAGTAGTTTGCTTTTGCATTCCTTGTTTTAGTTGTACAGGCATTTCTCAATTTCTTATATTCAGACCAATCAGCACTTTCCTTTGTCATGCGGTATCTTACCCAGGCTTTATCTCGTAGTTTAAATAAATGTATTAAATCACCGTCAATCCAAGGTAAATGACTACCCTTGACCTTAACAGATGTCCAAGGTGGATGTTTATCAATGACTTTAAGAACCTCTGTGAGAAACCAGCCCTATAGGCTAAAGAGAATCAGAAAAAAAAAAAAAAAAACACGTATCAATATTCTGGAATTGGGGAAAAAAAATATATAAATAAATAAATAAATAAATAATTTACGTATCATATAAACCTTCAAAATGTAAACAAATAAGTTCTGATTACGCTACAGCAGGCAATCTTCAACAACAACCAAAACCTTTTTGTCAATTGAATGACTACCTTGAACAAGACAGGAGCAGTCCGTCATTCAGGTCAGAGATGTAATTCCTGAAGAAAGATTTCAGCTTCCCCTGGGGTCTTACACAGCACCAATTTACCATCGAAGATAATGTTGAGCATGGCAGGATAGTGCAAGGAGTAATTCATGTCAAGTTCACTGAGTTTTTTTTGATAACATCAAACTCCCGACGTTTTTGGAGAAGACTGGTACTGAAATCCGGTAAAATATGGACACGTTTGTCGTTGTACTTAAGTTCATGTTTTTCAGGGGCGAGACGTAGGATTTTAAACTTATCCTGAAGACTGAGGAGTTTCACCAAGATAGGCCTCGGAGCAAAATTCCTCTGGTTCGGTGACTGTTGCATAGGGGAACGGTGGACCCGTTCTAGCGCTGGAGGCACTGGGAAATTCTCCTCACCCAAAGGCTGCTGAATTAGGCCGGCGATGAATCCGTGGATGTTTTTGAATGGAACATGAATGAAGCGAAGATTGTAGGCCCTGCTTCGGTTTTCGACATCATCCAGTTTATCCCGCAGGTAGGAATTTTCACCCTCGACTTCAGGCGTTTTTGTATGTCGGATAAGTTGTCCTCATTGGAGCTGACCCTGTGTTCAAGCTCCGATACATGTTCGCCTAAAGTTGTTAGAGAGCCATGGATCGACGTTAAACTTGATTGAATATTGTCAATTTTTGCATCGAAGTGTGAAAACAATTCAACTTTAAGTTGTTGTATAATGTCCACAATAAACTTGTTGGTAGCTGCTTGCTCCATTATGGACAAGCACTGTAACTTTAGATCAGAGGCTTTGAGGACGTTGTTTAAAGTGTCAGTTCGCAGAAATAAAATTACATTCGTAGCGAGATAATGAAATAATTTACAAATTATTTGAAGGCAAATCTAGACATCTTGCGGGCCTGGCTGCATCAAACACTCATGCTCACACCGCCGCAATGTTCAGCCGACCGCTAGAGAGCACACAGAGAGCAGCAGGTCTATTAGGTTACATTCAGGGGCATAAACTAGACATAAACAGGAACTAGAAACTAGACTAAGAACAGGACGTTACGGGGCTCTGCTACACAAACTAACTACAAACTAACAACAGGCTAACAACAATATTCGATAAGAGACAACGCAAACATGAGGACTTAAATACATGGACATGGGGAAACATGAGCCAATGAACAAACAGAACTCAAAACAAGATAACAAGGCAATTAAACAATGAACCAATGAAAAGACAAGACTTGACCATTTAACAAGACAATAAACCAATGAGAAAAAAACACATGAACATGGAGGGAAAACAGGATATCACATGACTGGGAAACAGGAACTTAACATAAAAGAATTTCAACATAAAAGTACACAAACAAAAGACAACAGGGAATGTAACAGTGAACAACCAATCAGACCCTTTTTGTGCATGCCACAACTCCTTAAGAACTAAGATCCCATGGCAGTCACAATTATGACATTTCGCTAACAATAAATTGTCATATATATTGTAATTGTGATGATGAAATTGTCACTACTTAAGGTGTATGTGTGTGCTTAATCCACATACACCTTAAGTAATAATTTATTATTATTTAACTTGGACTCATAATATAATAGGGCAATATGATTATAAGGCTTTAACATTTTTTAATAATGCACAGGGATAGAATGACATGAAAAAATAAAAATATATTTTAAATGTTAATATATTCCCCAAATACTTAAAATATGTCTCTCCTTTTTGATAATTTTTTTTACACTGTTTTAAATATAATTATACATATTATGCTTTATTGTATTATGTAATTAAATAGTGTATATCTGTCCTAAATTCTTCACTTTCACATGTTATGCTAAGGCTCTCCAATTAAACCCACAAACTCTTATTTCGCATGAAGGAAAACATTTGTGATTTTATGAGTGTTTGAATGTGTTTCTCCATAGGAATAAAGTTATTAACACTGTGTATGAATGAACCCAAAACATATGCTATTACAAGAACTTTAAAACAAAGTAAAATGGAGCTCTTTGCTCACTATCAAAATACTCACTTGTATTTTAAAATCAACAGTAAAACTAAGTAACCAATGCAAAGAAGCTAAAACCAGAGTAACATGATTTTAAAGACCTTGTTCATGTTAAAATTCTAGCTGCAGCATTTTGCACCGATTGTAGCTGATTGATTTAAAGTTGAAAACAGGGCATTACAATAATCTAGACAAAATAAAAGCATGTATGAGCTTCTCTGTCTCACATTTGAAATGTTCCTTAACTGCTAAAAACAAGAATTAACAAACTTCATGAAGTGATATTCCAAATTTTTATTAGTATCAAAGTAGACTCCCAAAATTGTTCACCACCTGCTAATTATTTGGGGACCACCTGATGAAGTGCTGTTTTTAGACTCATGACCAATTATAACAACCTCAGTTTTGTCAGAATTTAACAAAAGAAAATTACATGACATCTAATATATTATATCTACTATACACTCTTGAGGAACACGTAAATTAGTCAACTGCAGGTCTTCTGCATAGCAATGAAAATCTATGTAGCATTTAGATAAAAGCACCTTGCAACAGCACCTCCCTGGAAAATCCCCCTGAGGAAAGACCTTCTTTCTCAGGGACGGGGCACCCTCTGGCACCCATGCATAGACCTCTGGAACCTCCACGTCTGGCCCCTAGATGGGACACAGAAGATCTAAGTTATCTACCACCTGCAGTCGTAGACATGATCAACCAAGCCAGAGCTCCCTCCACCAGGCAACTTTATGCCCTGAAGTGGTGTTTGTTTGCGAATTGTGTTCTTTTTGAGCCGAAGACACACAGAGATGCACAGTTCGGTCAGTGCTTTCATTCCTGCAGGAGAGGCCGGAGGGGAGGCTGTCCCATCCACCTTGAAGGTGTATGTAGCCGCTGTCATGGCCCACCACAACGCAGTGGATGGCAAGTCCTTGGGTAAGCACGACTTGATTATTAGGTTCCTTAGAGGCGCCCGGAGACTGAATCGTCCCCGGCCAAGCCTGTTCCACTCCCCCCTTCGAGCCACTTGACTCAGTTGAGCTCAAGGCCCTCTCCCTGAAGACGGCCCTCCTGATAGCGCTAGCCTCCATCAAGAGAGTTGGTGACCTCCAAGCATTCTCTGTCAGCGACACTTGCCTGGAGTTCAGCCCGGCACATACTCACTTTATCCTGAGTCTGCAATGTGCCCATGGTTCCTACAACCCCCTTCAGGGATCAGGTCGTGAACCTGCAAGCTCTGCCCCAGGAGGAGGCAGACCCAGCCCTTTCGTTGCTGTGTCTGTTATGTGCTTTGCGTATCTATTTGGACTGCACACAGAGCATTAGGTGTTCTGAGCAGCTCTTTGTCTGCTTTGGTGGACAGCAGAAAGGGAACGGCATCTCCAAACAGAGGTTATCTCACTGGGTCGTTGACACCATCTCACTGGCTTACCAGACCCAGACTGTGCCTGCTCCCTTGTGGGTACTTTATCTCCTGGTGCAAATTCCCATTGAGGAAATCCTGTGTTATATAGCCAGGCAAGTTAGTGATAGTCGCCCAAATGACTATCTGAGGTCAGGAATTTTACTCTGTAAAGTTCCCTCCTCCCAATTTTCCTTCATGACATCTAACACGCCACAGGGCTAATGCCCAAATAACTATTAAAATGGGGAAAACCCTGTGGAGGCTGTCGGGACCTTTCATACTGCAAATAACAGGGGTTTGAGCCACTTATCCCAATTCCAAGCATCTTCATGCACAAACTTACGAATAATGTTTTTTAAGGTCTTATTAAATCTGCACTTTTAGAGTGGCCAGCTGATTCACCAGCTGACATTCAAGGCATGCCGCACATCACCTGTGAACATCCTAGTGAATGCCTGGCCAATAGAAATGGGCCATGAGACGGCTGAAGACGTTGACCATCAATCACTATTACTTGGTCAAATGCGTGCTTAAGGGTTTTGTCTCGCAACTGCTCTAGAGGGAAAACCTCTACCGGGAATTCCTAAAGGGCAGGGGAGGATGATACCTCCACTTCCCCAGTGTAAGCCTGATGTGGAGCAGACGTAGCAGCCATATCACCCTGTAGCTTAAGACTGGTTGCCCACTGAAGCTAAACATGGTTGAGACTGGCCAGTATCTGGATGGGAAACCTCCTGGGGAATAACTTGTGTTGCTGCTGGAAGAGGTGTTAGGGAGGCCAGCAGGGGGGTGCTCACCCTGCAGTCTGTGTGGGTCCTAATGCCCCAGTATAGTGAGTGATGGGGACACTATACTGTAACAAGGCACCGTCCTTAGGATGAGATGTTAAACCGAGGTGCTGACTCTCTGTGGTCACTAAAAATCCCAGGGCACTTCTCGTAAATGAGCAGGGGTGTAAAATGTTAAGTCTACATCTAGAAATTCAAGGCATTACATAGATTATATTGGACCCCCTCTAGATTGTATAGGACCCCCTCTAGATATTGATGGAGTGGCTGTGGCTCAGGTGGTAGAGCAGGTTGGCCACTAATTGCAGGGAGGGTGGTTCGATTCCCAGCCCAAATTATTAGGCAAATTATTTTAAGGGGATGGAAGTTGGATGGAGTGCCCTCATTTTCAGAGTGGTGTGTGGAAATGGGGAGGGTGGCTGCTTTCGAGGAGGTGGCAAGTTGTTCGTTGGAGGGGTGTTCGTTGGGGGTCAGCACCCTGCCACAGTCCTCCCTTGTTCTTTCAGGCTGGGGAGCCCCTGGCCTGACGTATACCCCCCCCCCCTTTCCCTGGGGAGGGGCGCGCCTTCCACGCCATCTGCCGGCAAGTCATCCCTGTCTACCTGGATGAGGGAGGGGACAAGGGGAGGGAAACAGAAATAATTAAAATGTGGGGGGGCACTTCCTGTAACAGTGTAGTACCCCCCCAAAAAACACTACAATTTAAAAGAGAGGGAAAAGGCCAGCGCAGAGCGGCAGTGAGAGAGAGAGAAGAGAGAGAGATAAATGTACTTGCCGATTCTCCGATACGCCATAGCTTGTTCCTCGGCCACTCCTCCACGCTCTAACAGACGACAGCTGTGCCTCTCCGGGCGGATCGGAGGCAGTCCTCCAGCCCCTGGCGGAAAGAACGCCCCGCCGCGTTCTCGGGGAGCCGAAGGGGTCCGGCAGATGGCCGTGGCTGCTCCATTGGGGTGGACGGTAGTGGCGAGAACTCTACTATGGCTTATCCCTCCTCCTGCCCGGATTTCAGCACCAGTGTATTTAGTACCACCGTCTGCCATCGGCCTTATCCCTCTCGGAGGCTTGATTAGTCTGATACGGGACCGGTTGTGTATCGTCATGACCTGGTCCCGCCCTCCGCCCTGCCACAGACACGTTTGTCTCAAACTAACGGGAGAAACTTCCGCAGGGCAGAGAAAATGCGGCCGCCGTGGAGGATGTCATATGCCTCAGGAGCTTCTGGAAAAGTTTTAAAAGGACTGAAGGCGGCGAGGCATTTTAGCACTGACTGTGCATGCTCGTTGGTGAGGTGTGCTGACATTGAGACTGAGTCTGACTCCATGCCAAGAAAAGAGATGCTCTGAACTGGGGCGAGCTAGCTCTTTTCTCGATAGACCTGAAGCCCTAAACGGCTGAGGTGCCTGAGCACCTAGTCACTGTGAGCGCATAGTAAATGGAAGCTTTAGCATAAGTTCTGCCAGGAAGACTCAATTGTTATGTCACTCATTACCCTCTCATCTATCCAATCGCGTTCTAACACTTGCAGCATAAAAGATGGGTACTTACACATGTCTGAGTTCACAGATGCTGACGCTTTCGTTCATTGTCGCGTCAGCTGCCGATCAAACACGTCTAAGGACACGCAATTCGTTTGCGTTTACTCTGATTCTGACGATGATTTCGTCCCGCCGTCTCCTCCTCCTGCTCGCCGCTGTTCACGCATCCGTGCCGTACTTCTCCATGGGCGCACTGGTCATTCAAAGGCACGGTCATCGCACTTGAGGACGCCGGCATACCGGTCAGCCAAGGCCCTTCTAGAGAAATCTTCTCCTTCTGGCCCAAAACACCCTGGGTAATCCGCCTGTTTCACCTTATTCGTTTTCAAAAGCTCCAACTTCGTCAGCTCAGCTAAAACCAACTGGCAAGAAAAGATCGGCTAAATCATCTTCACCTCGTCTATCAAAAAGATCATCGCCGCCCGCTCTGTACCATCTGCTCCACTGTCAACTGAACCTACAGACATGAATTACCAGATTTTCTCCGCAGTTAAAATCCTTTCTCAAACCGTTAACGGACTGGAATCTAAAATGTCGGTCTTTCAAACATTTCTTCATCAACCCTAACTTCAGCTCAGATCCGGCCTCGAACTCTTCAGCGATTCTTCAGTTTTCAACCCCCTCCTTTCGGATTAAGCAACCCTTCGAACGTGCCTTCTATTTCTTCTACTCTGCCTGCTTCTCTACCAACGATCCAGACGCCATTTCAAGATGTCTTCGCTTCACCGGCTCCTTAAAATTTCAGTTTATCCACAGCAACTCCAGCTCAAGCTTCTGGTAGGCGTTTTTGTTTCACCAGCTGCCGCATCAGTGTCCCCACAACCAAGAGCCATCATTATCCAAGGTAAAGATATTAACTTGGTGTCATTTCTGCTTCCGTCACCTGAGGCTGGCAGGAAAATGGTCAACTGTGGTGACGTGGCAGTCCCTCTTAAAACCTCCGATCCTCACCTTCAACGTAATCTCTCGTTTGGCGAATTTGTGATCGCTTTTAGTATCTACAGAGACATTTTTTGTGCCAAAGTTATCCCGAGAGAAGGGAAGAGTTAGATCTCTATTTAACCATCAATGCAGTCTTTAGCCAAGTCACGGGGGCACGTTGTTTCACGATTACCACTGCTCGTTCGCCATTTCAAAAAAAAAAAAAAAAAAAAAAAAAAAAAAATCAATGGGCCCTTCTACTTCGCTCGTATTCCTTGGCATTTTCCTAGTCTCGGTTTAAATGCAAGCTTCTCTCCCTCACGAAAGCTTTTAAGGACTAGGTCCTTCCTGGAAACTTTTCCCTCCCTCTGTATCGTTTCGAACTTGACGTGCTTTCGTTGCTCGGCCACCCTAATTTTTTCCACGAGCATAATTCCTCAAGGTAGGGATTTCATTTCTCGGCCGCTAATCGGATCTGATTGATCTCTTTGAATGACTGTTATTTTAAATGTTAATGAGTTAGATTTCAGTCACTTCATGCTTTTACATCATGTTTCTTAAAGTCTTCAAACGAGAGTAGTGTGCTCTCGTGCGTGTCTCGTGTGTACTTGTGTGGGTTCATTTAGTACTGTGAGATGAATGGATGCACCAGAGCCACTGGAACTCAATCCGCCCTGTCTGTGTTCTCGAACCTACCTGCTTGTTATTCTCGTTTTAAATATGGAGTCAATTATATATTTCTGCATATACAGTCTTCGAGTTCGGAGTTTAATGGATTTGTGTTTTTAGTAACATAAGTTCACATCTTTTATGTTTGATGTTTTTCGATGCCTTGAAATAATGAATAAGTGCATTTCTAATCAACAACGATGCCAATGATCACTGTTTCAGTCCCCTTCTCCTGTATGCCAAAAAAAAAAAAAAGGCTAAACTTTAATTAGACTAACGTTTATTAGTCTCGTGCAAATTACATTTTTTTTTAAAGTGCTGCATCATTGCGCGATGCTGGAAGGAGTGGATGCTCAAGCGGGAAAATATACGTCTTTCCTTTCGTACATGTGCTGGAACATATTTGCTGTGTCTAAAAACCCAGATAGCATTTTTGTGGACATTATAGACGTGTTTGCACACATGATCGCACCTGAAATGCCCAAATATGCCGTTTATGTGGGCAGCACACTTGTTTTTGAGGCAGCCATTTGAAACGTCCTGTTCCTCCTGTTTAGAGACTGTTGCGCAGACACCTGCAGCCCAGCACCTTGTGATCTTCACCTTGGGGTGTAATTGCAGCATTTTGTCTTGATGGAGTGATTTATTAAGTACCGCATATTTGTACTACGTTCCGATGCCGCCCCTTCTATTGGCTGCGGGGGGTTCTTTTTTATTTATTTTTTTTATTTATTTTAACAAAAGGGACAATACATATTAATGAACTTTTTCACAAATGTAAATATGCCAGATTATAGCCTTAAACAAAGGCAATGGTTCGCAGAAAAATGGCCTATTGCTTTTTCTAGCTGTCTTCTGGATCTGTCTCTTCCGCACTCCACGAAATTTATCCTCTAGTTGTAGCCAGCATCATCTGGGGCTCAGCCTCCGTTATCTTGCCAGACTATGATGCCTTTCGCGAGACGCTTAATCTGGCAATCTGTCGTCTTCATTTTATTATCAAAGCTGCTCTCATAGCAGGCAACTCCAATGCTATTGCCGACGCGCTCTCCCGTTCCGTTTTCAGAGGGCTTTTGCCCTTCAGCCCTTACGGATCCAACTCCGTGCCCACCCCTATCAGCTACTATGTTAAATTAGTCGATTTGCTTAGCTCAGCCAGTCATTTCATGGCTAAAGGAGCAGCTCCTTTCATTTATAGAGCTTACATTTCCGCTTGGTCTTCATTCTATACGTTTTGCTTTTTCAAATTTCCGTAATTCCCTTTTTTTTTGATTACGACCGCTTGCTCCTCTTGTCTTCACCTCGAGAAACCTAATCTATATCTTCCTCCATCTGTAGATTACTAGCAGGCATTCAATTCTATGCAAATATTTCAACCCCGACTTTCCAAGTTTATTCACCGCTTCTCCTATTCGTTCATTGCTCATGCATAAGCAAATCCTCTATCATTCTCCACATAACAGCTGCCATTTACTTTGCCTAATTGCAAAGACTAATCTTCTATTCACAAAGGCTTTTTTCTACATACAACAATATTTTGCTAGAAGCTGTGTTTCTAACTGCTTTCTATGGTTTTATGCGTCCAGGGGAATTTGCATCAGCTACCAATTATTTCGATCCCGCTCGTGATCTGTCCTTCTCCGATCTACTCCTTTCACCTAATTCTTTACTCTCTTCCTTAAGCACTCTATGAATGATTCCAAGGTTCCGGCACACACTAACAATTTCAATTTATAACAATTTTGTCCCTTCTCATCTATGGCTAAATTTCTCAATTCGTCATAAATCTCCTTATTTCTACGTCAGCTACCATTCCTTGGGTAGATGGCGTTCCTCTGCATTCGAGTCTCTTATAAGTCCAGTCTCAAAAACTATCCTCGAAGCTCAGCAAGCTCCTATAACGGTCCGGGTATATACCTATGCAACTACTGGTGGTGGTGTCATGCTCTGTAATTATCTGTCATAGTCCTAGCTCACTATAAAAAAAATAAATAAAAAAAGATATAAATCTAAGCATATATATATATATGTATGTATGTTCAGTGTGGTCTACTGTGACTGTGTAGCCTAATGTGGCCTTGTCCCGTGGTCTTGTGGCCAGTTATGGCCTTGGTTCCGTGTGGCCTCGTGGCCGTTGTCTCTGTCCTACCTCGTCTCTGTGTGGGCTCACGACATCGCGGCCCCATTCTATGTTCAGTGTGGTCTACTGTGCCCGTGTAGCCTAATGTGGCCTTGTCCCGTGGTATTGTGGCCAGTTATGGCATTGGTTACTTGTGGCCTAAAGCCGTGTCCATGAGTGATTCTGTCTCTGTGTGGCTTTAGCAGCCTTGAGGCCCAGCGGGCCTTGTATCTGTGTGGGTCTAAAGGCCTTGTGGCACAATGTTGCCTTGTCCTATATGTAAAAAATGGCCAGTGGTCTCATGGCCCTTAGCGGCATTGGTTCTATGTGGCCTAGCGGCCGTTGTCTACGTTGCTTGTTCCGTGTGGTCTATAGTGGCCTTGTGGCACAATGTTGCCTTGTCCTATATGTAAAAAATGGCCAGTGGTCTCGTGGCCCTAGTGGCATTGGTTCTATGTGGCCAAGCGGCCTCGAGGCACTGTAGCCTCTCGTGGTTGGTTTTGTGTGGCCTTGCGGCCTTGTCCAGTCTACCTTGTTTTATGTGCGGCACTAGGTGCCGTCGTGGCTGATTGCCAGCCTCGTCTCTGTGGTCTACTAAGGCTGTGTGGCCGTGCAGCCTTGTCTCTGTGGTATAGCAAGGCCATGTGGCCAGTGTGGCTCCGCTTTGTGGTCATTAGGGCCGGTTCTATGTGGCCCAAGGTGGCCCGGCTCTGTGCGTTCCAAGGTGGCCTTGTTCTGTGTGGCCCAAGGTGGCCTCGTCCCGGCGGCCAGGCGGCCCGGTTCTATGTGGCCCAGTGGCCGTTGTCTTCGTCGCTTGTTCCGTGTGGTCTTTAGTGGCCTCGTGGCATATCGATGCCTTGTCCTATATGTAAAAAATGGCCAGTGGTCTCGTGGCCCTAGTGGCATTGGTTCTATGTGGCCAAACGGCCGTTGTCTGTGTGGCCAAGCGGCCTCGAGGCACTGTAGCCTCGCTAAAAGATGGCCATGTGGTTCTCGTGGTTGGTTCTGTGTGGCCTCGCAGCCTTGTCCAGTCTACCTTGTTTTTATGTGCGGCACTAGATGCCGTCGTGGCTGATTGGCAGCCTCGTCTCTGTGGTCTAGCAAGGCCATGTGGCCAGTGTGGCTCCGCTTTGTGGTCATTAGGGCCGGTTCTATGTGGCCCAAGGTGGCCTTGTTCTGTGTGGCCCAAGGTGGCCTTGTTATGTGTGGCCCAAGGTGGCCTCGTCCTGGCGGCCAGGCGGCCCGGTTCTGTGTGGTCCTTCGCGGCCTCGTCTCTGTGTGGCCTTGTCTTCATGTGATCTTCAACGGCTCGTTTCCACTGACTCTCCTGACACTATATTAGCCTATTTCACAGTTATATCTCTATTCCTTCATGCTCATTTCCCTTCGACTCATTCTCAGGGATAAACTGATGACCAGTCGTAGTGTGTCCCAAACTTCTTAAAAGTTGCTTGTACGAAAGCGTCAGCTCTATTAATGCTTACGTTTACACAGCAGCAGAATTTTAATTGCATGATTGTATTCTTGTCTTCTTATAATGTAGTCACCTCTTACTAATTAGCTATTGGCCTTAAAGGTGTTTTTTGTCATGCTCATTATTAACCCTCATCTCTCTCCATTTTTAGGCTCTCCAGGATTTACGACCGGTGGGTATACTCCTCTTTTCCGTTCTTTGGGGGTAGGTCCTGTCCCGGTGGAATTTCTCTTCCACCTTCTTTGGGGGTCGGCTGCGCCCCTGCCTTCATCGCTAGGCAGGAAATGCAGAGTCCGGACCCCCGGATTGCGAGCTACGGATGGGGCCTACGCCAAAGAACTTTTATCTTTATATTGTTTGCCGAGCTGTAAATAAATGGTTAATTGTTCAGTATTATTCTCCCGAGTCTTTCTGGTAGAAATGGAAGCTTTAGCATAAGTTCTGCCAGGAAGACTCAATTGTTATGTCACTCATTACCCTCTCATCTATCCAATCGCGTTCTAACACTTGCAGCATAAAAGATGGGTACTTACACATGTCTGAGTTCACAGATGCTGACGCTTTCGTTCTCCTCCACCCTCCCCACCACCAAGATGATCCCTTCCTTCCTACACACCACCACCAGGATGGTCCCTTCCCATACCTCACTGGGGGTCGGCTGCGCCCCTGCCTTCATCGCCAGGCAGGAAATGCAGAGTCCGGACCCCCGGATTGCGAGCTACGGATGGGGCCTACGCCAAATAACTTTTATCTTTATATTGTTTGCCGAGCTGTAAATAAATGGTTAATTGTTCAGTATTATTCTCCCGAGTCTTTCTGGTAGAACTCTCGGGAGTGGGCCAGAATGGGGGCCTGGCAAACTGAATTGCGTAACTGAGTCGGATGGTCCGGCCCAGCCAGCGTGACAAGTTGGGAAGCGAAAGTCACGCATCCAAACCTCTGTGCTAGGAGCACCAAGGGGACGATTATTTTTGACGTACCCAGCGGGGCGGAGCAACAGGGCAGAGCAGGTAGTACGGCATCGGGAGGCGAAGAGCAGATGGCATCTGCTTCCTGCGGGGTGCTCGATGTTGTGGGGCTGAAGGCGGGGGGTCCATGTACAGCATTCTGGGACTGTTGGGATCTGGCGGCAGAGTGCTGTGAGAATGGCATTTGTGGGCCAGGTGACCCAGAGACAAAGGAAATAGCTATGTTATTGAGAATGTGGGTACCGCAGCCCCTTCTAGGGGGGGTGGCAAATAAAATAAATTCAACAAAAGATTCTCCTCCCGGCTCTCCACTGGGGGACGGAGTGGTCTGCTTACCAGCTCTGGAGCTAACGTCTTGGACTCTGGGTCGGACATCTCACGAGCGCCTGGGAGCCTTCCGGGTCCTCGAGGGGGTCTGCTTCCTGCGGGGTGCTTGATGCGGGGGCTGAGAGCTGGGCCCGGGTTGAGGCGGAGCAAGGTTTCTTAGCCGCAGGATGATGACCTCAGCGAGCAGACGGGGCATGGCCCATGGCGGCAGGCTTGCGGCATGGCAGGATGTGTGAAATGACCTCTGTCTGTTTCTTCACCACAGAGAACTGCTGGGCAAAGTCCTCGACGGTGGTGCCGAAGAGTCCGAACTGGGAGACAGGGTCATTGAGAACACAAACTTTGTCGGTCTCATGCATCTCGACCAAGTTCAGCCACAGATGACGTTCCTGGACCACGAGCGTGGCCATCGCCTGCCCGAGTGACTGCGCTGTGACCTTCGTGGCTCTGAGGGCGAGGTCGGTCGCTGAACACAGTTCCTGCAACACATCGGGATCAGGGCTACCCCCGTGGAGATATTTAAGTGCCTTCACCTGGTGGTCTTGCAGGTGGGCCATGGCATGCAGGGTGGTAGCGGCATGTCCGGCTGTGCTGTAGGCTTTGGCGGTCAATGAAGACGTCGTCCTACAGGCCTTGGAGGGGAGCACAGGGCGACCCCGCCAGGTGGTAGGGTTTCCGGGGCAAAGGTGGAGCGCAACAGCTCTGTCCACCTAGGGAATTGCCGTGTACCTGTGGGCCGCTCCGCTGTCGAGGGTAGCGAGAGCGGATGAGCGAGTGGCTTTGTGATGAGTGGAGAGGGGTGAGAGACGTCAGCTCATCATGCACTTCCGGGAAAAATGGGAAGGGGGGGGCGAGGCTGTGAGCGGCACGCAGACCCCAGGAACCAGTCATCCAACCGCGATGGCTGTGGGGAGGACGGAGGTTTCCAGTCCCGCCCCACGCTGGCGGCGGCCCGGGAAAGCATGTCGGTCATCTGGGCGTCAGCCTCAGCCTGGGCATGCTGGCCCGAAGGCGACAGCCCAGGGGAGTCGTCCGTGTCAGACGGCGCGATCTCCGATGCAGCGGCAAGCTCATCCACCTCGAGCTCTAGAGGATAGGCAGGCTGGCTGTGAGGCGTGTCACTGTTACCTCGAGCACAGACGGGAGTCAGCGGAGCTGCACCCACTGCCATCCCCATATCGCCTCCATCGACAGCCGCATCGTCCTCAATCCCGTGGGAAGAAGGAGCAATGAGGGGGGGTGGCTGGAGTGGCATGCTTCCTATTGAAAGCGAGCCGCAACTGCAACGTTGCCATGGTCATGCTCTTGCAGTGAAAACATGAACCATCCACAAACGCTGCCTCGGTGTGATCGCTGCCCAGACACACGAGACAACGCCTGTGGCAGTCAGAAGCGGAGAGCACTAGGCGAAACTAGGCTCACTGAATATAATATAATGAATAGAATATAATGCCAATATTACTTTTGTATAGTGAAAGTCATGGTTTAAATGATTTAAAATAAGTAAGCGTTAAGGGACAGCGTTTAAACATGGATTTTGTATGAACTGTAAGATTAATGACTAATGTCTTCTAAGTCCATCCTATATTAACTGCAGAAGTTCTCATAGATGCAATTGTCATTGTTAATTGACTGATGAAGGGTTTTGTTGGCAATTGATAGTCTATGTATTCCATCTCAAGAGTGTAGTCCATCAATAGACCGAGGTGATGCAGGCAGAGATCAGTGAGGTGCATTGCAGTTCAACCTGGCAGTGAGGTTCGGTGTGGTCCGTCCGAGGTTCAGACAATGGCATATGAAATATCCCATGTCTTATGGTTGGAGTTGGCCTCAGATCATCCTCTGAAGTCCATCATAATCGACTAAAGTGATGTATGGCTGGCACCGGCTGCATGTAGTCATCATCACTCAGAGACACGTAGCAGTGGAGTCCAACACAAAGCAGAAATGGAGCTGAATCCAGCTGGTTCTGTTGACCTCAGGATAGGAGGTTGAGACAGGGAAACAAATAAAATAATATTAGCATTGATGCCATTCAATTTATTGCAGAGTTATAGATCATGATCAATGTTTCTCGTTTCTGGTTCCGGCAGACCAATCTAAAGCAGCCTAATTGTGTGTTGAAGGATAAATTAGGTGAGGGAGTGTGTCTGCATCTCGAACAGTGTTAGGGAGACTATTCCATAGTTTAGGAGCTAAATATTTGATATTCCAGGAACTATTAACAGGACAGAATTTTGTGATCGTAATGAACGCGATAAAACTTTGTATATAGTTACCAGAATTTTAAAATTAATACGGAATTTAACAGGTAGCCAATGTAACAATGATAAAACGGGGCTAATATGATCATATTTGTTGGTTCTCGTTAGCGCTCTCATTAGGACTAGCTGCATTTTGAAACAATTGAAGTTTGTTTATTGAACTTGCTGGACATCCTCCCAGTAATGCATTACAATAATCTAGTCTTGAGGTCATGAAAGCATGAATTAGTTTTTCGGCATCAGCAACAAAGAGCATGTGCTGTAATTTAGCAATATTTTTTAGGTGGAAGAATGCTGTTCTACAAACATTGGTAATTTGATTTTCAAAGGACAGATTGGTATCAAAAATAACACCTAAGTTCTTTACTGTTGAAGAAGATGTGACAGTACATCCATTGAGAGTCAAATTATATTTTAGAGTTTTTTTTGGTCCAATAATTAGTACCTCTGTTTTGTCGGAATTGAGTAGAAGGAAATTTCTGGCCATCAAATCTTTTATTTCATTGATATACTCTGCTAATTTGGAGAATTGTGAAATCTCATCAGGTTTTGAAGAAATATAAAGTTGGGTATCATCGGCATAGCAGTGGAAACTTTTTCCACGATTCCTGATAATATTTTGCAGGGGAAGCATATACAAGGTGAAAAGCAGAGCCCTAACACTGATCCCTGTGGCACTCCATTCTTTACTTTTGTTAGGTTTGACAAATCCTGATATATATACTATTTCTCTGTATAAATGAACATTTTTGAGAGTATTTTTGAGAGTATTTTGAGAGTATTTTTGACATAAACGGGAGATGAAATCGGTCTATAATTAGCCAGTTCTCCAGGATCAAGTTGTGGCTTCTTAATAAGCGGTTTGATAACTGTCATTTTAAAGTTTCTTGTGACATGTCCTAAGGATAGCGAGGAATTAATAATATTTAGAAGAGGTTCTAAAATTATAGGAGATACCTCTTTTAAGAGCCTAGTTGGTATTGGATCTAACAAACATGTTGTGGCATTTGATATTTCGATTAGTTTTGTTAGCTCTTCTTGACCTATGACAGTGAAGAATTGAAGTTGCATGTGAGGTATTATGACAGATGATTGCATAACTCCAATTTTATTTCTGATTATTTCAATTTTATCTGTAAAGAAATTACAATTCATGAAGTCATTACCCTTGAGCTGCGATGTAATATCTGGTTCTGTTGAGGCTTTATTCCTAACCAATTTAGCCACAGTACTGAATATAAACACCTAGGATTGTTGTTGTTATTTTCTATGAGTTTACTAAAATATGCTAACCTGGTAGCTTTTAGTGCCTGTCTGTAGCTACAGACACTATCCTTCCATGCACCACGAAATACTTCTAATTTTTTATTCTTCCACATGCGCTCCATTTTCCAAGCTGCTCTCTTGAGAGCATGAGTGTGATCATTGTACCATGGTGCAGGGCTTATTTCTTTAATTTTCTTTAATCGAAGGGGGGAACACTATCAAGAGTGCTAGAGAAGACTGCATTTATATTTTTGGGGTTTATTGAGTGTATGAGATAGATCTGGAAGATTATAAGTGAAGTTATCTTTAGTGGTCGAAAGAATAGCGTGGTGTAGATTGATTTACATTAGCTGATCGCAGCATACAAGAGACGAGGTAATGATCGTTGATGTCATCGCTCTGCTGCAGAATTTCTATATTATCAACATCAACTCCATTTGACAGAATTAAATCTAGTGATTTATTTGGCGATGAGTTGGTCCTGTTACATTCTGTCTGACTCCAAGAGAGTTGAGAATATCGATAAATGCTAATACCAATGTGTCATTTTCATTATCTATGTGAATGTGAATTTTGAAGTCACCAACAATTAAAGTTCTATCTACGTTAACTACAAGATCTTATAAAAAAATTTCAAATTCACCAAGGAAATCAGAGTAAGGCCAAGGTGATCTATATACTGTAGCAAGGGTAAAAGACAACATAGTTTTTTTATTTATATCTGACGGTGTCACATTAAGCATTATTAGTTCAAAAGACTTACATTTATATCCTGTCCTTTGAGTAACACCAAAAACTTCACTGTAAATTGTAGCAACACCTTTTCCTCGACCCTTCAGACGAGGCTCATGTTTATAACAGTAACCTGGGGGAGTAGATTAATTTAAACTAATATATTCATCCGGTTTAAGCCAGGTTTCAGTCAAACAGAGCGCATCTAATCTATGATCTGGAATCATTTCATTAACAATTAGTGCTTTGGTAGAAAGAGATCTAATGTTTAGTAACCTAATGTTTAGTTTAGTGGGATGTTTATCTTTAATTTGTTTGTTTTGTTCAAGTTTTACTTTAATCAATTTTTTCTAAATGATTTAGTGAGGGTTTTGTGGTTGGTAGTTCAACATGTTTCTCAGTGGGTGCATCACTGAGTGGGGAGAATCAAATGGAAACCCTAACAGGAATGGGAGAGTGGTGTCTCTTTGCTGAGTGAGTATGCCACGAGACATCACCCAGGCACCCTGCTGCGGGGGCTCTACAGCCGGAACCAGAGTGTGTGTTGCTCTCTGTTCTGCCAGCATCCGAAACAGTATCTACCGGCTTCTCTTTCTCACTGACCTCCACTAGCGTTCGGATGCGTGTCTCTAACCTTCTCTGTCAGTCTGACTAATTCCTTACATTTATCACATGTTAATTCCCTCACTGCTGATGGAGGAGGCTATTGTAAACATGACATGCGATGCAGGAAGAAATAAAATGAGCGTATGCCATGACTTACTGCAAAATGTTTGTTTGTTGTTGTTGTTGGTTGTTCCTGATTGATAAGGGTCTGAGATTGATGTGAATGCCCCATGCAATTGTTTGTTGCTGGTTGTTCTTGATAAGCTTGAGATTGATGCAATCTGTGTAGCACAGAGGAGAGAGATGGGTGCGCGCTGAAAAATGCACGCAGTTTAATCACGATAAAAATAGAAAGCAGATGCAGGGGGAAAATGCGTGCAGTTGAATCGCGATAAGAGAATAATGCTCTCCGGGTCCCAGAACCTCTGCGGGTCTCCTGAAAAATGGCAGATGTCATTTTCATGAAAAGAAGACAAATAACGTTTTTGACTTCTCAGAGTGCATCAAATTCATATTAATGTATATCTAATAATCACACAGGAAAGTTTTATTTTATTTTGCATTAGATTATGGTTTTAAGATTTTTATATTAAGATTTTTTTATGTTTGCTGCTGTTATACTGAAAAACCTAAAGCACTGTTGAGTTCTCTATTTTATTGCTTTATTTCATCACTGGCGAGTCAGTTACTTTAAAAGCTTAGAGCAATATCTACTTATTAACCACCCCCATGGGACATTCATTTGAGTTCAGATCTGCCCTTGCAAGCAAGAGGCACAATCTGGCATGATCGGCCAGAGCTGTGGAGACTACATGTCTGGCCTCAGAACAGGGCTTGTCTAACACAACAGGGTTGTTGCAGTCTGTGTTAAACACCATACTACAGTTCAGGGCATCCCTTGAGGTGGCTGTATGCCGTTTTGCTGATTGGTTATTCCTCTCAGGGTGATGACCCAAAGCATTGAACTTGTAAATGACAATATCTTTTAAATAAGAGCCGTTAAATGCAGGACTCACTCCATCCACACACAAAGTATATGTCGCTACCATAACAGCATGCCAATAGGTAGACACCCTCTGGTAAGTAGATGTATGTGTGGTGTGAGACATCTAAGACCTTCTCAACCCTTTAATGTCCTAGTCTGGTACTTAGTGCTGGCAGTAAGCTTATGCATACTCTCTCTGAAGTGTTGCCCTGGCATCATTCAAATAGATTGGGGACTTTCAGGCCCCGCAGTCTGTCAGTGACACTGACAGACCCTATTACTTGGTCATGATTGGTTAATCAAAGTCTCTTTCAAGGCAAATCAGTCCACTCTGCAGTCATCTTTGGAACACTCTCCGGCCGGCTGGGCAGCTTTTTCTTTGTAAACAAGCACCATAAAAGTATAGCGCCTATCTACTTGAATGTGGAAATACTGAAATATCCAAAATGGTTGGTCAAGATTACAAACAAAGAACATACTTAAAATCAGCAGTAATATCTGATAACAACAGTATCATAAATTGTGCTGCTTTACCTCAAATTATGCTAAAAAACATTTTTTTCAGGCTCGATCAGCTTATGAGCATGCATGCTCGTAGATTGACAGGCAATGTCTTTATCTAAAAAGTGATTGGCTCTTTTACCTGTGATCGGGGCATTCCAATTTCTCCCATTCATTTTAATATTAGTGGTCAGTCTCTTTTAAATAAACAAAAGTCCTGGGTCCTGGGTAAATGGGCAAAAGTCCTGCAGTTTATTTATTTATCCTTTCATTTATTTTGTTATTTTTTGTTTGTTTGTATGCAGGACTAATACATTTTAGTGTATAGTAGGTTTGGTTTAAATATTAAATATTTGTTTTTGTGACTTTTCTCAAATTTCCTGGTTATTTTTGTTTTCTACTGCACCCAGAGCTGCTTAGTTCACCATGAGCCACACTGCAAAAATAGGCTCTGCACACTGCCGTATCTGGAACGCTTCTGGGACTCAAATCAATGTGAAGGGTGTAATCTGTTAACATGTATATATACACATGTTCTTCCTGAGACGGCTAAGGAAGTTTGGAATGAAGCACCCACATCATCACACGGTTCTACCCAGCACTTTCGGGAGCCTCGGATACCTCTGAATATGGAAAAGGCCAATGAAAAATTGGCGAACAGAATTTGCATGTCCTGCCCCCGGACATATGGGTATAAAAGGCGGACATCATGCATCTGTTCAGTCAGGTTCTGCACTGATGAGTCGAGAATAAGGTTTGGCCATTACAGCGGCTTGGTACAGTGTTGAAACAAGGGGGACACAATGTCTCGTTCCCTCCATCAGGGAACGGGGGTTACTCTAGTAGTTGTAGTGACACAAGGGGTCCCTATTCAATAGTGTCACCTACACTGAACCACCTTACATGATCCGCTGATTCTGGTGCAGCAAGCTGTAGCGTGCCAAAGGAGTATGGCATCAGACTGCACATAACCTTTCCCAATGCCCCACTAAGATGTCATATTGTTTTTATTAGGTTCCTGGCATCAAACCAAGGTTTTCCCTTGAGGGATGGGAACAAGCTATGTGACAAGCATGGGAGAAGGCCGCGCCAGCCGTGGCCTTTTCTCTCTCTATGTTTCTCCTCATAGAGTGTTAAAATGCGGCTGGGGCCATCTAGCTATAACACGCATCGAGGAAGGCGTTCTTTTCTAGTCCTATTCTTTTAGGGGGAAAAGACCCTGCGGACACCACATCCTGCCCAGGATGGGGAGGTGAAAATGTGGCAAATACATCACATGGGCCTGTTACACCACAAATAGAAGTGGCACGGTGGTAGGTCCTGCCTAATGAGGGAGGAGCTCTACAAACATGGCAAAAGGGGCAGTGGGGACTGCCAAAGGGAGAAGTGGGTCCGCCTGACAGGGGGACCGTACTGTGGAAAATATATCACAGGGGATTACAGTGATAACCAGCCCCTATGGTGCACCTATTCCAGTACAGAGTAGTTAGTACCCGTAGTGGGTCTGGTCAGGAATTCCTCCACTGAATTCGCGAGCCGGATAGCTGGGGAGGAATAACATCCAGGGAGCGTGAGATTGAGGACTCATCTGGGAGCAAAAGCGCACATATTCACCTCAGTGGAGGGCAAAGGCACTAGTGCAAGCAGTATACCTGGTCAGTCGTCCCATGTTATCAAGTTCTACATGCTCGGACCTGAGAAAACACAGGACGAAACCGACTCAACCCGGAGATTGTAGAATCTCACAAAGGTATTGGGTGTTGCCCAGCCCGCTGCTCTACAGATGTCTGCAAGAGAGGTGCCGTTGCCCAGTGCCCACGAGTATGCAACACTCCATGTAGAGTGTGCTCGAACCCGCAAGGGGGACTGGGTCCGATAGGCCAATGCAATGGCGTCGACTACCCAGTGCCTCTGTTTGGAGACAGCGTTCCCTTTCCACTGTCCGCCAAAGCAAACAAAGAGCTGCTCAGACACTCTAAAGCTCTGTGTGTGGTCCAAATAAATATGCAAAGCACATACTGGACACAGCAACAATAAGGCTGGGTCTGCCTCCTACTGGGGCAGTGCTGGCAGGTTCACTACCTGGTCCCTGAAAGGGGTCGTAGGAACCTTGGGCACATTGCCTGGTCAAGGTCTTAGGATGACATGAGCATCTGCCAGACCAAACTCCAGGCAAGTGTCGCTGACAGAGAACGCTTGCAGGTCTCCAACCCTCTTGATGGAAGCAAGCGCAATCAGGAGGGCCATCTTCTGGGAGAGGGCACTTAGCTCGACTGACTCTAGTGGCTCAAAGGTGGTTCTCTGAAGGCCCGTAAGGACCATGGAGAGATCCCAACAGGGGAACAGGCATGGCCTGGGAGGATTCAACCTCTGGGCGCCTCTTAGAAACCTGATGATCAGGTCGTGCTTCCCTTGGGACTTACCGTCCACTGCATTGTGGTGGGCCGCTATAGCGGCCACATACACCTTCAAGATGGAGGGGATTAGCCGCCCCTCCAGCTTTCCCAGCAGGAATGAGAGCACTGACCCAACTGTGCACCTCTGCGGGTCTTCAGATTAGGAAGAGCACCAATTTGCGAACAGACGCCACTTTAAGGCGTAAAGCTGCCTGGTAGAAGGAGCTCTGGCTTGGTTGATTGTGTCTATGACAGCTGGTGGCAGACCACTAAGATCTTCCGCATCCCATCCAAAGGCCAGAAGTGGAGGTTCCAGAGGTCTGTACACGTATGCCAGAGGGTGCCCCGTCCCTGAGAAAAAGGTCTTTCCTCAGGGGAATTTGCCAGGGAGGTGCTGTCACGAGGAGCGTAAGATCCGAGAAGCAAGTCCAAGTCGGCCAGTAAGAGGCAACTAGAGTGACTTGTTCCTCATCCTCCCTGAGCTTGCAAGTAGACTCACTGGGGGAATGCTTACTTGCGCAGCCCCCGGGGCCAGTTGTGTGCCAGTGCATCTGTCCCGAAGGGACTTGCCTCTGTCCTGAGGGAGTACCAGACCGGGCAATGGGAGTTCTCTTTGGAAGTGAACTGGTCCACCTGTGCTTTGTCATAACGGTCCCAGATCAGCTGAACCACCTGGGGTTGGAGACTCCACTCCCTGTTGCAGGGAGTCTGTTGCGACAGCATGTCCGCTGTCATGTTGAGGCTGGCCGTAATATGAGTGGCGTACAGCGAAATGTGACGAGAGCACACACCACCTTCAGCGGGAGAAACCTCCGCAGGGTAAGAAATACCGGCAGTAACTCTAGGCAGTTCATGTGCCAACGTAACCGCAGGCCCGTCCAGGAATCAGCAACTGCATGCCCATTCTACATGGTGCCCCAACCCTGTTTGGAGGCATCTGTGGTAACCACGATGCGTCTGGACACCTGCTGCAGGGCGACTCAAGTCCACAGAAAACAGAGGTCTGTCCAGGGGATGAATAACTGACAGCAGAGGGGGGTGAAGATCACCCATCTTGCAACTCGAGTCTGAAGTGGTCTCATATGCATCAACCCTAGCGGCACGACCACCATCCCATATGCCCCAGGAGCCTCTGAAACTTTCCGGATCCTTGAAGAGGTTTGTGAGGTTTGTGAGACGGGGGACGTCAGCTTCCTGTGGGTAGGTCTACGCTGGGGCTGAGGGCTGGGCCATGGTTGAGGCGGAGCTACCTGCCGGATTCTTGCTGCTGCAGATAGTTTGTTTACCTTGCTAAACAGTACTTTAGGCCTATTGTTAGCTTTATTAATGATTTTGGAGATATAAGTAGAGCGGGCCACATTCAAGGCAGTTTTATAATGTCTAATATGTTCTGAGAATGCTAGGTAATGGATAGTTAGACCCAACTTCCTAAAAAGTCATTAAAGTTGTCAGCCTTTTGCTTTCAGTGCACGAAGCTCTGCATTAAACCATGGAGAGGAGTGAGAAGAGGGAACATACCTGGTCCTAATAGTAGCATACTCATCTAAGTCATCAGCAATAAGAGAATGGTACTCATTCAGTATTGTAGATGGACAGGTGAGATTGAAGACATCAGAAATGGCAGTGGAAGCAGTTGAGGCAAAAACAGCATTGATGTTATGATATGATATGGTTGTGTTATCAATACATTTTGTTGGAGAGAATAATGTAGTGTCAAAAGTAACAAGGTTATGGTCAGTGATAGGAATAGCCAGACCACAGCTGGAAACATTATTCAAATCAGATGTACAGACCAAATCAAGCGTATGACCATGAGTGTGAGTTGGGATATTGACATTCTGAAGAAGATCAAAACAGTCCAGGACAGTCTTTAAGTGAGTACTGTTAGAACAGGCAGTATCAACATGAATGTAATGTTAAAGTCACCAAGCCAAAAGGACATGAGAGGACACAGCAAAAGTTAAAGGTAATAGTTTGCAGAGTTCCGAGAAAAATTCAATTGGCTGCTTAGGTGGACTATAAATTAAGATAATTCTAATATAGCCTACAAACTGGTGAAAGTCCAGTAAGACTATCAGGAATTTGAACGATAGGACACCATTATTTAGTTAAATAATAATAATAATGTTACATTTATTTAGCGCCTTACCAGAGTTCAAGAACACTTAACATTTTCTAATTTAGCATTTTAGAGTTTCAGTTTCTTAATTTTACATAAAGAGGAATATTCCTAATAGATGAATACTTCAAGGAGCATTTAAACCTTTAGGTAGCATTTACATTTTTTTCAGATTTAAGTCTTAACCAGTTATTAACCTTGCTCACAAGCTTTGCTGTGAAATCATCTCTTCGGGGCCGCGTTTCCCAAAAGCATCATAAGCCTAAGTAGATCGTAGAATCCATCTTGTGATTCATGAGTTTTGAGGCTTCGTTAGAATAACGAGTGCTCTGCAGTAGTCATACAGCTTGAAGAACATTGTAAAGACACAGACTTATGCAGATACCTGCAGAACAATCTCAAAATCACACTTGATACAATTTAAACACCTATGGCTACACTTTATGCTCTTTTAATATCAATATACATATGTTTTTTTTATTATTATTTTTAACCAACAAGGCTAATAATAATAAATATAGCTGCAAGCAGCAATGACGTGCCCAAGCACCATGGGTCCATCTCCACCCATTGGCTTTCGGAAAACAATGCAAGGTGGACACAGCAACAACTCAAGATTAGTGTAAACTTGGACCCTAATAATACAATGAGTAATAGATATATGCAACCATTACAGTTTGACTACAACTTCACAAAACTTTCCATCAGCAGTGTCTAAGAAAGTAAAGCAATTTGGGTAAATGTAAGAGAACTTTTTCAAAGTCTGTTGTAAGTGCCACACTTCCTGCTGCCAGTTAGTGATGCTATGACCATGACCCACAATAGCCACATCCATGTTATTAGCCCCCCCAAAAACATCTCAATTAGAATCTAAATCACACAATGCACGCAGAAGATATGAGACACTTCCTTATTGCCTATTTTTGCCATTCATTTAGTGAATCACCATGGCAACACAATTCAATGTTTAAAATTCTGTTCACAATTTAGCATCTTTGATGTTGTATAAATGTTGTGACAGTCTCATGAATCACCATTCAGAGAATCTATTTGTAAAGGGATATAAATGGGCAAGGATTAGCTTGATAAGGGACCAGGTGTGTATAATCCCGACCCGGACCCCGTCCTGTCACTCACTCACTCACTCACTCAATCTATCTATTTTGTAATCTTTTATTGTAATTTTTAAGTTTTTGCTAACTGATTAATTTGAAATGTTTGCTATCATTTAATACAATTATTTATAAAAACAAAAAATGTTGAGATCTGAAGATTATATTGTAATGAAGTTATTTACCATTTTTATTTATCCATAAACTGGCTTTAAATTAAATTAACAAATGTAATTCATGGCATTAGGTGTTAATATAGTCTAAGTAGGTTTTAATGAGCACAGAATTATTTAGGCTTGTAATTTCGTTGCAATTCTGTTGCTGCATTTTTTTTCTCTGTTCACTGTCAAAATAAATTAAGTCAAGTCAATTTTATTTGTATAGCACCTTTCACAACACACATCGTTTCAAAGCAGCTTCACAGAAGATCAGGCATTAACAGACGATAAAACTATCATTGTGTAATTAGATAAAACACGATAGTTAATCGTGCTTAAAAATAATTAATTAAATAATAATTGTATTAATAACCCCAGTGAGCAAGCTGAAAGCAACTATGGCAAGGAAAACAAAACTCCATAAGATGTTGATTAATGGAGAAAAATAACCTTGGGAGAAACCAGACTCACTGTGGGGGCCAGTTCCCCTTTGACTAACATCATGAATATAATGTAAATATTACTTATGTATAGTTAAATTCATGGTTTAAAATGATTAAACTAAGTAAGTGTTAAGGGTCAGTGTTTAAACATTGATTTTGTTTGAACTGTAAGATTAATGACCAATGTCTTTGAAGTCCATCCTGGATTAACTGCAGAAGTTCACATATATGCAGTTGTCCTTGTTATTTGGCTGATGAAGGCTTTTGTTGGCAATTGTTAGTCTATGTATTCCATTTCAAGATCGTAGTCCATCAATAGACTGAGGTGATGCAGGCAGAGAGCAGGGATGTGAAACGCAGTTCAACCTGGCCGGTAATTTCGGTGAGGTTAGGTGTGGTACATCCTAAATCCAAGGTTCAGACAATGGTATATGAAGTATCCCATGTCTTATGTTGGAGTTGGCATCAGTTCATATTCTGAAGTACATCATCATAGACTGAAGTGATGTTTGGCTGGCACCAGCTGCATTTAGTCATCATCACACAGTGACACGTAGCAGTGGAGTCCAACACGAAGTAGGAATGGAGCTGGATCCAGCCGGTTCTGGTGACCTAAGGATAGGAGTCCCGAGGTTGAGACAGGGAAACATATAAAATAATATTAACATAGATGCCATTCAATTTATTGCAGAGTTATAGATCAACGTTTCTGGTTTCTGGTTCTGGCAGACCTAACCAAAGCAGCCTAATTGTGAGTTGAAGGATAAATTAGGTGTATGCTTGGCTAAATAGATGAGTCTTTGGTCTAATCTTAAACTGAGATGTGACTGCATCTCGATCAGTGTTTGGGAGACTATTCCATAGTTTATGAGCCAAATAAGAAAAGGATCTACCTCCTTTTCTGGATTTTGATATTCTAGGAAATATTAACAGGGCAGAATTTTGTGATCGTAATGAAAGTGATGGAATATCGCATGGTAGAAGGTCACTTAAGTACTGCGGATCTAGACCATTCAATGTATGTAGTTAACAGAATTTTTTAATTAATCCGAAATTTAACAGGTAGCCAATGTAACGATGATAAAATGGGGCTAATATGATAATATTTCTTGGTTCTCGTATAAGCCTCTATTTAGTCTATTGAGTCTTTTTCTTTCACTGTTATTTTTACTTGGCATACAAAGAATCTTCGTCCACCTCTCTGGGAACCAGCACCTTATCGTGGTGGAGAGGTTTGTGTGCCCTTATGATCCTGAGGGTTGTGTTGTCTGAAGCCAGGTGCTCCTGGTAGGGTCTCCCAAGGCAAAGTGGTCTCAGATGAGGGGCCAGACTAAGAATGGTTCACAAAGACTCCATGGAAAAAACGGCAAGAGGAGGAGTTACCCTGCCCGGAGGAAGCCCGGGGGCCCCCATCTGAAGCCAGGCCCAGATGGAGGGCTCGTCGGTGAGCGCCTGGTGGCCAGGTTTGTCACGGAGCCCGGTCGGGCACAGCCCGAAGACACCCCCCTCTACATCCCTTGGGCCCACCACCCATTGGAGAATCCGCAAGAGTCGGGTGCACTGCCATATGGGTGGCAGTGAAGGCCGTGGGTCTCAACGGACCAGACCCGGGCGGCAAAGGCTAGCTCTAGGGATGTGGAACGTCACCTCAGGTTTTAGGTGCCTCAAGGAGTGGAAACCCTCGAACACTGTGGTGGACACTGGTGGTCAGGGAAGCTGTCCGACTGAAGAAAGAGGCCTTCCGGGATTTGTTGTCCCGGAGGTCTCCGGAGGCAATTGCAAGGTACCGACAGGCCCGAAGGGCTGCGGCATCAGCCGTGAGGGAGGCAAAGCAGTGGGTGTGGGAAAAGTTAGGAGAAACCATGGAGAAGGACTTTCGGTCTGCACCAAAGTGCTTCTGGAAAACCGCCCGCCACCTTAGGAGGGGGTAATGGGGAACCATCCAAGCTGTATACAGCAAAGTTCTATTTCCTAGGGGGAGGTCACTGAGGTAGTCAAACAACTCCGCAGTGGCAAAGCCCTGGGGATTGATGAGATCAAACCAGAAATGCTGAAAGCTTTGGATGTGGAGGCTCTTCAACATTGCGTGGAAATCTGGGACAGTGCCTAAGGAGTGGCAGAACGGGGTGGTGGTTCCCCTCTTCAAAAAGGGGGACCAGAGAGTGTGTGCCAACTACAGGGGTATCACACTTCTCAGCCTCCCTGGTAAAGTTTACTCCAATGTGCTGGAGAGGAGGGTTCGTCCGATTGTCGAACCTCGGATTGAAGAGGAACAATGGATTGGCCGTGGAACGTCGGACCAGATCTTTACTCTCGCAACTAGAAGAAAGATTTCTGTCTGGTGGCCAAAGGAAGGGAATGCTATATCAGTCCCTTCCTTTCTTCGATGACCTCCATAATGAGCTTTCTCATTCATGGAGGAATCCTTATGTGTTTTGTGGATCTGGAGAAGGCATATGACTGGGTCCCCCGGGAGAGACTGTGGGAGGTGCTTCGGGAGTACGGGGTGGGGGGGGGGTCCCTTCTTAGGGCGATCCAATCCCTGTACGTCTGAAGCGAGAGCTGTGTCTGGGTCCTCAGCACGAAGTCGAGTTCGTTCCATGTGGGGGTTGGTCTCCACCAAGGCTGTGCTTTGGGATGAGGATTAGCACCTCTAAATCTGAGGCCAGGGTTCTCAGCAGGAAACCGATGGAGTGCGTACTCCGGGTAGGAATGGAGGTATTGCCCCAAGTGAAGGAGTTCAAGTACCTCGGGGTCTTGTTCACGAGTGAGGGGACAATGGAGCAGGAGGTTGGCCAGAGAATCGGGGCAGCGGGGGCGGTATTGCACTCACTCTATCGCACCGATGTCATGAAAAGAGAGCTGAGCCGGAAGGCAAAGCTCTCAATCTACCGGTCAATTTTTGTTCCTACCCTCACCTATGGTTATGAAGGCTGTTCACGAGTACAAGCGGCCGAAATGGGCTTCCTCAGAAGGGTGGCGGGCTTCTCCCTTAGAGATAGGGTGAGGAGTTCAGTCATCCGTGAGGAGCTCGGAGTAGAGCCGCTGCTCCTTTGTGTCGAAAGGAGTCAGTTGAGGTGGTTTGCTGGGCGCCTCCCTAGGGAGGTGTTTCAGGCACGTCCAGCTGGGAGGAGGCCTTGGAGAAGACCCAAGACTAGATGGAGAGATTACATCTCCACACTGGCCTGGGAACGCCTCGGGGTCCCCCAGTCAGAGCTGGTTAATGTGGCTCGGGATAGGGAAGTTTGGGGCCTCCTGCTGGAGCTGCTGCCCCCACGACCCGACTTTGGATAAGCGGATGAAGATGGATGGATGGACAAAGATTACAAAAATATTTTATCACCTTTCATTTAGATAAATAATTAAAAGATAAACGTATACCTTACTATTTTAATTTATTTCTTACTACAATAGTCTGCAAAGCCAATGTCTTAAAACAATTTTTCTCATTTCTTTCACCTTCACTATTTAACACAATCCTCATACAAGTCCCTTTATTATTTTGTGGGGCTCAAATTCTCAAACATACCTATTCTCATATATAGTTTTCCCCTTTTCTTCCATATATTCATTCTTAGTCCCTTTTAATATTTAGGGTTCATACACTCATCCACTCCTCTCAAGTGTGACAATAACTGTGCCCCTCTGTTTAGTCACACTCAAGTGACGGTCCAGGAGGCACCCACTGTCCACAAGATACAGAGTTTTTTTTCTCATACAGCCACAGTCACAGATATACTCACACAGACAAATACACATACATACACTTTTTCTATTCTACACTCCCTTGATTGACATAAGTTCTGCTCTTCATTTATACACTTCCTCAATAAAAGCAATGTCCTGCAGTATTTTTGCCAACCCTGTCAAAACCTCTGTGATTAATTTCCTCAACACAACAGATCGATATAATTGGACATTTACACATACACTTTTCCTATTCTATACTCCCTTGAGTTCGGATCTCACTGATACACTTCCTCAACACAGTGAAAAGCAATGTCCTGCAGGATTTTGCCTAAAACCTCTGTGATTCACTTCCTCAACACAATAAAGCGTTACCCGCAGGAATTTTTGCCTTTACTTTATCTGCTTTCATTTACTGGAATCCGTCAAGGCCCTCTTAACAGTAAAAACAGATCATTGCATGCTTGTCACAGCCACGCCTCAGCCGGCTCCATGCCATGTCACAGCCACGCCTCAGCCTGCTCCATGCTATGTCACAGCCATGCCTCAGCTTGCTCCATGCCATGTCACAGCCAAGCTTCAGTCTGATCCACGCCATGTTTCAATTGAACCCCAGATTACTCCATGCCATGTCACAGCCAAGCCCCAGAATTCTTCATACCATGTTACAGCTGAACCTCAGTGTGCTCTATGTCATTTCACAGCCGAACCTCAGTCTGCTCCATGCCATGTCATAAGCAAGCCTCTGCTCCATGGTCCAGGCCCACCTCCGCTCCACGGTACAGGCCTGCCTCTGCTCCACTGGGGACCTCCATCCCTACAACTCCACCTCAGCCCCATCGGCTCCGCCCCCCAAGCCTCTCATGCCCCCACCGGGCTCCGCCTTGATCCCATGCTCCACATACTGCTACATCAAGTTGCCACAGCTCCCACCCGCCCCCCATATTCCTCCTGTTCCCTCTTGAACACTGTGTTTTTGTTTTGGGAATTCTGGAGCCACCCCTAGAGGGGCAGATATTTCATGTTAAGATGTGTTTTTGTCCATGTTTTGATTTCATGTCATGTTACCCTAGTCATATTATTTCCTGTTTTTCCTCCATGTTCATGTGTCTTGTTTTCATTGGTGTATTGTTTTTTTTAGTAATTATCAGTTCCCTATCAAAAGCTACACTTTGATGCTGTGCTGATTTAGCAATTTGGGAACATCTTTAGGAGTGACAAGCTGTGAATATGTGTGCAACACGTCAATGAAATTGACTAGAATTTATAGCCTCTGCTAGTGACATCATCAGGACGCACCTGTAGCAGGGCTATAAATATATGCATCACAGGTGCATCGTCAGGTCTTTTGTCTTCAGACCACTCTGTGTGTATTGTGCTTCTCAAGCTGTCAGAACTTTCTTTTCCTCTGTTAAGAGTTAGAATTTGTTAGGCAGTGTGCAGAAAAACTTTTCTCCTTTCCAAGAATGAGTGTGAAGCAAAGAAAGCAGTGTGTGTTCCTGTGTTTATGCTCTATGGCTGAAACGGACACACGCCAGTTTTGTTTTGTGTGTTTGGGGGAAGAGCATGCTGCTCTTGCGTTGGGTAGGGCGGGTGCGAGCATTGCGATCTGTTTACAGTCAAAATGCTTTACACTCGTCTCGTTTATTTCCAAGAGCCATTGCCCACTCTTTCATCGTGGGGATGGATCTCAATGGATCTGGCTCAGGAGCGAGAGACAGGTCCGTCCCTATCGCTTGCTCTCTCCCCAGATTCAGCTGGTCCTTCTCATGAGCCTGAAGCACGCTTCGGCTCCTATTCGGATCACAAGGTGGTCGCTGAATCTCTTGAGTCTGCGGACTTTGAGCTACCCACCTCTGAACATTCCACACACAATAACAAAAGGGCTGAGAAATTAATCTAGGTGGTTACTCGGGCTGTGGCCAGGCTACAGTTAGACTGGCCACGTGAACAAGAGACCCCCAAATGCTCTAAATTAGAAGAAATATTTCTATCTGGTGGCCAAAGGTAGGGAATGCTATATCAGTCCCTTCCTTTCTTCGATGACCTCCATAATGAGCTTTCTCATTCATGGAGGAATCCTTATACTTCCCATGTCTTCAGGCCCTCGATGTTGACATATTCGACTGTTGTGGGTGCTTAGACACGGGGGTATTCCACGATGCCGTCGGTAGAAGAGACACTTGTGGGTTATTTCTTGCCTGGCGGGGCATCATCTCTTAAGAGAACTACTCTCCCCACAAAGCCGTGCAGAACCACCTCCATGCTTGTGGGAAAAGCTTATCAGGCAGCAGGTCAGGCTGGTGCTGTCCTGCACACTACAGCTGTGTTGCAGGAGTACCAGGCTAATCTGTTGAAGGACCTGAGTGTGGGCACCTCACTCAGGGGGAGGGGCCGTCGGCCACCCAGCCCCACCCCTTCTAGACGGGAGGCTCTAAAACAAAATGTGGTGAATCGTAAAGACTGGGGTCCAGATCATCACCCTCAGCAGCCTCCAATGCAAGACCTCAGGGGCTTGATTTCTAATAGAAAGAAACCCTGACGGTCTTGTACCCAGCCTTGTGGGGGAACTTTCCCTAGGGACGGGGCATGTGTATCATCCACTTCGGCCCTCCCGATACCCTCACGGAACCTCTTCACTCCCGCCGCCTTTGGTGTTTCGGGAGATAGAGGCTCCCAACAAAGAGTTGAGTGTACCGTTGCTTCCTGCCTTGATCCAGGACGCGGAACACTCGACATAGGAAGTGTCAGAATTAATACCCATCTCAGAGAACCTGGCAGCGTGGAAACTTCTGTCAGGTATTTCTATGTGGGTCCTAAGAACAGTAGAAAGTGGTTCAATTCACTCGCCTCCCTCCGCGTTTCAATGGTGTAGTTCCCACTACCGTTAACCGGAGTAGGCATTTCTACAGTGGGTAAAAAACAAACAAACTGCGAAATCTATCGGGCCATGGGACATAGTGAAAGAGAAAGAGTCAGGTTTTTATGGCAATTACTTCCTGGTTCCCAAGAAGGGTGGGGGGTTGTGTCCGATCTTAGATCTTCAAGGCTTGAACTGCTCAGTCAGGGTGTTCAAGTCCAAGATGCTGACTATCAAGACGATCGTGTCACAAGCCCAACATCACGTTTGGCTGGTCACATCGATCTCATGGACGCATATCTTCATATAGAGTCACAGCACAGGAAGTTCCTGAGGTTCGCTTTCGGGGGCGAAACCTTCCAGTATCGGGTTCTTCCATTCGGCCTAGCCCTATTAACCCGCACATTCATGAAATGCATGGATGCATCACTGGCTCCTCTGCGACTCCAGGGCATCCGCATTCTGAATTACATAGATGACTGGCTGATCCTAGTGCAGTTCCAAGATTTGGCAGTTCAGCACAGGGATATCGTCTTGACTCATCTGGTTTCTCTGGGTTTGAGACTGAACGTCAAAATGCGTTCTCTCTCCCACCCGGGGAATCACTTATCTGGGGGTTTTATGGAATATGGTCATGATGCAGGCACAATCGTCTCCCGCACGAATCGTTTCCATTCAGAACACCCTGAGCAAAGTCAGGCTAGGTCAAGGTTGCACTGCTCATCAGTATCATTGAATACTAGGTCTCATGGCGTCAGTGTCCGTGGTGATCCCTTTGGACCTTCTGCACATGAGACCGTTTCAGCTGTGGCTAAAAGCCAGGGGGTTTTATCCAAGGGCTGGTCCCCTAAGGCAAATAAGGGTTACGCACCGTGTGCTTCATTCTCTTTCTATGTGGTTCAGACCCCGGTTTCTTACCTTGGGTCCCACTCTAGGTGCATCTTGTCGTCGTAGGCTGCTAAGGACAGACACCTCTCTGACGGGCTGGGTATCTGTCCTAAGTGATCGTCCAGCTCAAGGGGAATGGGAACCTCCGTGAAGTTGGCATCCCATAAAACGAAATAATCTCCAAAACTATGCCATTGGTTTGTGCTGCGTTTGTGCTGATTTGTGCCGCAAAAACGAACGTTTGTGCTGGTTTGGTGTTTGAGATATTGAACATTATTTTTTTGGTTGTGTTACGTCACTCTCCACCCCATGTCGTTCAAATCGCTCCAACCCGGTTTCATTCGTTTGTGCTCGGTTTGTGCTGGTTTGTGCCGTTAAAACAAACATTGTATCTATTTTCCTTTCGCAGATATAGCAAATTTAATTCTGGAGCTGTGACGTCACTCTCCACCCCATGTCGTTCAAATCGCTCCAACCCGGTGTCATTCGTTTGTGCTCGGTTTGTGCTGGTTTGTGCCGTAGAAAGAACCATCATAAATTATTCCGTTCTTCAGACATAACAAAATCTTTGGAGGAGTAGTGACGTCACGCAAGCAAGCCGAGCTCTCCATCCATCTCGTCTACAAACCTGTCTGGTGCGTTTGTGCTCGCACATAGGGCCGCTGCTGTCTTTGAAATGTTTTAGTTTAGATTTGTGCTAGATATTGACATTTGGTCTTTATAAAATCACCAATGCACTATGATATGTAGGCCTAATGTACTGTCAATACTCTGGCTCAAGGCAACGTGTGACTGATGCTTTAATTTTATCCAATAAAAAAAAAAAAAAAAGTTGTGTACTGTCTTAAGTTTTCGGAATACTTCAGCTTCAGTTTACAGACATTTAAAGTCTTTCTGCCCCCTTAAAAACATTTGTTTACCCTTGGGTGGGGGTCCAACTTCACGCTCTGTCAATTTCTTATTTGTTCAAATTATCCTGTGAATTGTATTGACCTGCACACATGATTTTATTACTTTTTTTTAGTATTTTTTATTTTTTTTATTGGATAAAATTAAAGCATCAGTCACACGTAGCCTTGAGCCAGAGTATTGACAGTACATTAGGCCTACATATCATAGTGCATTGGTGATTTTATAAAGACCAAATGTCAATATCTAGCACAAATCTAAACTAAAACATTTCAGTAGGCTATCTAAAGAAGAAAAGACAAAGACAGCAGCGGCCCTATGTGCGAGCACAAACGCACCAGACAGGTTTGTAAACGAGATGGATGGAGAGCTCGGCTTGCTTGCGTGACGTCACTACTCCTCCAAAGATTTTGTTATGTCTGAAGAACGGAATAATTTATGATGGTTCTTTCTACGGCACAAACCAGCACAAACCGAGCACAAACAAAAGGCACCGTTTTGGGGCGATTTGGACGGCATGTTGTGGAGAGTGACGTCACAGCTCCAGAATTAAATGTGCTATATCTGCGAAAGGAAAATAGATACAATGTTTGTTTTAACGGCACAAACCAGCACAAACAGAGCACAAACGAATGACACCGGGTTGGAGCGATTTGAATGACATGGGGTGGAGAGTGACGTCACAGCTCCCGAATTAAATTTGCTATATCTGCGAAAGGAAAATAGATACAATGTTTGTTTTAACGGCACAAACCAGCACAAACCGAGCACAAACGAATGACACCGGGTTGGAGCGATTTGAACGACATGGGGTGGAGAGTGACGTCACAGCTCCCGAATGAAATTTGCTATATCTGCGAAAGGAAAATAGATACAATGTTCGTTTTAACGGCACAAACCAGCACAAACCGAGCACAAACGAATGAAACCGGTTTGGAGCGATTTGAACGACATGGGGTGGAGAGTGACGTAACAACCAAAAAAATAATGTTCAATATCTCAAACATCAACACCAAACCAGCACAAACGTTAGTTTTTGCGGCACAAATCAGCACAAACGCAGCACAAACCAATGGCATAGTTTAGGAGATTATTTTGTTTTATGGGGTGCCAACTTCACGGAGGTGGAATGGGAGGGTCGTCAGCTCGGTTGTCACAGTAAATGTCTCGAGTTGATGGCTGTATTTCTGGCCCTGAAATACTTCCCCCCAGAGGCTGCCATGTCTTGGTGTGGGTGGGCAATACAGTGGTAGTCTCTTACATAAACCATCAAGGAGGTCCACGTTCATGTCAGCTGAATTTCTGGCGCGTCGGATTCTCCTTGGGGCCCAGGGCAAGCTCCTGTCACTCAGGGCTGTTTATATCCCTGGATGCCCAAATGTGGGAGCAGATTTACTGTCCAGACAGAAAATACTGATGGGGGAGTGGAAACTCCACCCCGAGGTAGTGGAACAAATCTGGGTGAGATTTTCCAGGGCAGAAAAGGACTGATGTTCACTTTTAAAGATAACGAATAAATGGTGTTAAGAAAGGAAAAAGTTTAACAAACAGTTTACTAATACGCAACATTTCATGCTATTTTTAGATGTAGTTTTAAACAAATCCTTTTTTATTTTTAACAAAAAAGAAAATGTGTTTTAAAATTTTTTTTAAACAGCATTTAATTTCAGCTCTAACTAATGTCTTACATTTTAACTTTTAACAGAGGAGAAAATGTGTTTAAACAAAATGAATTGTCAAACATAAAAGTTACTTTAAAAATGATTAAAAAAAACTTAAAACTGTGTTTAACAGTTTTATTTCAACAAACAACATTTTAAATGAAATAGTGTGCATTACATTTAAAAATGTACCTTTAGCACAAAGAATCTTACATTTTACCATTCAAAGTCCTTACACAAGCACATCCAAATGATAATGTGATTCTAAGGGACACAAGAGCCCCTCCGGTGGGTGGAGTTTAAACACGCTGTTAAGGCATACAAGATTTTTATTTCCCAACATCTTTTCTCTTAGGAAGCATGTGTTTTTTTTTTTAAAGTCATTATTTGTTAACATCATGTACTAAATGTGACGTAAAAATTCTGAAGATCACTCATTGGTCAGGGAGAATCGTCACTATCAGTGTCACTGGATTTCCCATCAACCCGCTAGTTTTAAAGTTACAACAGCGATAACAGTATCATTTGTTTACGCAACTTTCGAATTGTGAAAACAGAAATGGCTGTGCACAAAACCATGCCATGGTCAATAAACGAGGTGCAGACGGTACACTCGTTAGCGATGAGCGAAACGAAAAAGTATCTCAGGAAGAGTCTCCGCTGTTGGTCGCACACGGCTACCACCGGACCTACCATCAGTGTATGGAAAAGTTAAAAAACACTTAAAAGTGACTACAGAACCATCAAGGAAAAGTTGAAGTGGTTTGACCATATGGACACCATCTAAACTGGCGAGCAATGGGAGGGAGAGTGCCCTGATGATCCACGATGGAGTATGGTATGTTTTGTTATGTTAACTCATGGTATGTTGAAAAACATGGTGACAACCAAACATGTGAAAAAAGGAAGAGAAAAGTGTTTATTGTGTGTTCACAGAAAACTGTCTTTGGAGATATTTCGTTTTTACAAACTAAACGTGAAAATACTTTCTACTTTAGAGACCTATTTTAGTCTATTGGTTAAAGTTGTTGCAAATCTGTTATTACATTTCTCTTGTTGATGTAAAATTTACACACCAGCTTATTAAAGACATGTATGTATCAAATACAGAGCCATGATGAGTAATAAAATACAGATGTTAGTAGAAATTATATATGTATAATTCTTCATTGGATTTCTCTGATATATATATATATATATATATATATATATATATATATATATATATATATATATATCAGAGAAATCCAATGAAGAATGTTTTAAAACAGTTAAATAATATTTTGCTTTAAAGAACAAAAGGGGACACACAAACAAATAAAGGATAAAAATAAAATAAATATAATAAAAGGCCAGGAAACCTCTCGTTACGCATGTAACCTCCATTCCCTGATGGAGGGAAAGAGACATCGTGTTGAAGAAGCGACAATAGGGGTCTCTCTTGAGTGCCGAATATGCCTCTGGTCTATGAAAAAAGGCCAATAAGAAGTTGGCAAACGGTATTTGCATACCCCACCCCGAAATTGTCAGCGACGTGGCCAGGAGGAAACAACGTCTCGTTCGCTCCATCAGGGAATGGAGGTTACATATGTAACCGAGACGTTCCCCGTCTGTCGCTCACTTCGATGTCATGTCGAAGAAGCGACACTAGGGGTCCACTTCAAATCACGCCATGCGCTGAGCGCTGACGTGTACTGCTGACACAGGAGTGGGCAGGTATTTCACGTGCACAAGCAACCAACTGTGTTTCAGACTGCACGTACCCTTCCCCAACGCCATAAAAAGTCAAAAAAGTCGTCGGAATCCTTTTGGTTACCCTAGAGGGGAACAAGGTGACGCTTGCCAACTTGGGAACGGGCCAAGCCTGGGCATCGAGGGAAGAGGGTCTTACCTAGTTTCCTATTCTTTCAGGTGGAAAAGACCCTGCGGAGGCCACACCTGCCCAAAAGGTGAGGTAAATGTGGCCAATACATCACATGGGTTTTTTCGGAAACATGTGGAATGTGGTGCAGTGCTAGATCCAACCTCGAGGAGGGGGGAGTTGCTACAGCATAGTGACCGGAGGGCAGTAAAACTGCCTAAGGGAGACGCGGGTCCACTTTGTGAGGGGACCGTACCGCGGAAAATACACCGAACTGTGGAGCATCTATTCCAGTACAGGGTCGGCAAGTTCCTCCACTGAACTGTGGACCCAAAAGGGCTATGGAGAAATCGACCAGGGACCCGGGTGGGTGGGATCTCCTGGGAGAGAAGGTGCACAGGTTTACCTCGGCAGATGGAAAGGGCGCCAGGTGCAAGCGATTCACCCGGCCAGACTGTCAGCGCAAAGTTCTACTGGCTCGGACCTGAGAAAACACAGGACGAGAGTGACTCAACCCTGAGATTGTAAAATCTCGCAAAGGTATTAGGTGTTGCCCAACCCACTGCCCTACATATGTCTGCTAGAGAGGTGCCTCTAGCCAGTGCCCACGAGGACACAATACTCCTTGTTGAGTGTGCTCGGACCCGCAGGGGGGGGGGGGGGGGGGGGGGGGGGCATGGCCTGGGTACAATAGGCCAGTAAGATGGCATCCACCACCCAGTGAGAAAGCCTCTGGAGACAGCGTTCCCTTTCCGCTGTCCCCCAAAGCAGACAAAGAGCTGCTCATATCACCTAAAGCTCTGAGTGCGGTCCAAATAGGCATACAAGGCACGTACAGGACACAGCAATGAAGGGGCTGGGTCTGCCTCCTCCTGGGGCAGCGCTTGCAGGTTCACTACCTGGTCTCTGAAGGGAGTGGTAGGGACCTTGGGCACATAGCCTGGTCGTGGTCTTAGGATCACATGTGTCTGCCAGACCGAACTCCAGGCAAGTGTCGCTAACAGTGAACGCTTGCAGGTCCCCGACCCTCTTGATGGAAGCGAGCGCGATCAGCGAGCGTCTTTAGAGAGAGGGCCCTGAGTCCAACTGATTCTAGCAGCTCAAAGGGGGATCTCTGAAGACCGGCGAGGACCACCAAGAGATCCCAGGAGGGGAACAGGATTGGCCGGGAGGGATTTAATCTCTGGGCGTCTCTTAGGAACCTGATAATTAGGTCATGCTTACCCAGAGACTTGCCGTCTACTGGGTCGCGGTGAGCTGCGATGGCGGCAACATACACCTTTAAAGTGTAAGGGGACAGCCTCCCTTCCAACTTCTCCTGTAGGAATAAGAGCACTGACCTAACTGCGCACCTCTGTGGGTCTTCAGCATGGGAAGAACACCAATTCACGAACAAGCACCATTTCAGGGCGCAAAGTTACCTGGTAGAGAGGGCTCTGGCTTGGTTGATCGTGGCTACGACCGTGGGTGGTAGACCAGCTAGATCTTCCACGTCCCGTCCAGGGGCCAGACGTGGAGGTTCCAAAGGGCAGGGTGCGGATGCCAGAGCATGCCCCATCCCTGAGAAAGAAGGTCTTTCCTCAGGGGAATTCGCCAGGGAGGGGCTGTCGCGAGGAGTACGAGGTCCAAGAACCAGGCCCGGGTGGGCCAATAAGGAGCCACAAGGGTGAATTGTTCCTCGTCCTCCCTGACCTTGCACAGCACCTGTGCAAGAAGGCTCACTGAGGGAAATGCGTACTTGCGCAGCCCCTCAGGCCAGCTGTGTGCCAGTGCGTCTGCCCCGAGGGGAGTCTCTGAATGGGCATACCAGAGCGGGCAGCGGGAGGTCTCTTGGGAGGCAAACAGGTCTACCTGGGCCTTGCTGAACCATTCCCAAATCAGCTGGACCGACTAGGGGGTGAATCCTCCACTCTCCGCCGGACAAACGTTGTCGTGACAGCGCGTCCGCTATCACATTGAGGTTTCCGGGGGTGTGAGTCGCTGCTGGCTCCAAAGGAGGAGACGACGGGCGAGTCGTGACGTGGCGGGAGCATGCGCCGCCTTGGCGATTTATGTACTCTACCGCAGTGGTGCTGTCTGACCTGACCAGGACATGTTTGTCTCGAACTAATGGGAGAAACTTCCGCAGGGCAAAGAGGACAGTCAACAACTCCAGGCAATCTGGATGCGTCGGTCGTAATCAAGACGCGTCGGGACACCTGCTGTAAGGATACTCCTGCCCGTAGAAAACAGAGGTCTGTCCAGTGTTTGAGTGTTTGGCGGCAGGCGGGAGTGATCTTCACACGGTGTGTGCCGGGGCGCCATGCTCGTCTCGGGACTCGAGTCTGAAGCCAGTGCTGAAGCGGCGCAACCGCCACGGAGGATTCCATATGCCCCAGGAGCCTCTGGAAAAGTTTTAAGGGGACCATTGTGCCCGGCCTGAAAGCGGCGAGGCACCTCAACACTGACTGCGCACGCTCGTTGGTGAGATGAGCTTACATCGAGACTGTCTAACTTCATGCTAAGAAAAGAGATGTTCTGGACCGGGGTGAGCTTGCTTTTTTCCCAGTTGACCTGAAGCCCTAAACGGCTGAGGTGCCTGAGCACCTGGTCTCTTTGAGCGCATAGTAACTCTCATGAGTGGGACAGAATGAGCCAGTCATTGAGGTAATTGAGTATGCGGATGCCGGCTTCTCGGAGCAACTTTCGTGAAGACGCGAGAGGACAGAGACATGCCGAAGGGGAGGACTTTGTACTGATATGCCTGGCCGTCAAACGCGAACCGTAAGAAGGGTCGTGTCGAGGCAAAATTGAGACACGGAAGTACGCGTGCTTCAGGTCTACCGCTGCAAACCAATCTAGATGTCGAACGCAGGTTAAAATGTGTTTCTGCGAGAGCATTTTGAACAGGAGTTTGTGCAACGCTTGGTTGAAAACTCGCAAGTCCAAGATTGGTCGAAAGCCGCCGCCTTTCTTGGGTACGATGAAGTAAGGGCTGTAGAAACCCTTCTTCATCTCGGTTGGAGGGACAGGCTCGATCACGTCTTTGAGTAAGAGTGTAGCGATATCCGCGCGCAGGGACTTGGCATGTTCGCCGTGTACTGCGGAGAAGCGGACGCCCGTGAAGGGGGCGGAGGCCTAGCAAGCTGAATTGCGTAACCGAGTCGGATGGTCCGGGAGAGCCAGCGAGACGGGTTGGGAAGTGAGAGCAAACTCCGTGCTAGAGTCACCAGGGGGACGATTATTTTTGACATACCCAGCGGGGCGGAGCAGCGGGGCGGAGCAGGTAAAGTGGTGTTGGGAGGCAGAGACACATCCCAAGGCTCTGGTGCTGAGAAAAGACTCAAAGCACTTACCTTGCTCCGCACACCCGGCAGGGGGCAGGTTAGCAACTGAGGAGGAGGTCCAACGTAGGTATCCTCTAGACTCGTCGGAACCGGCCGGCCGGGGAACAGTCGTGGGGCTGAAGGCGGGTGGTCCGGGCCCAGCATGCTGGGACTGTCGAGATCTGGCGGTAGAGTGCCGTGAGAACGGCATTTGCGGGCCAGGTGATCCAGAGACAAAGGAAATAGCTCTTTTATTGAGAATGTGGACAAATTAACTAAACTGAACAAAGGATTCTCCTCCCGGCCCTCCACCGGGGGATGGAGTGGTCTTACCATCTCTGGAGCTAACCTCTTGGTCCCTGGGTCAAATGTCTCAGGAGCGCCTGGGAGCCTTACAGGTCCTCGAGGGGGTCCGTGAGACAGGGGCGTCTGCTTCCTGCAGTGTGCTCGACGCTGGGGCTAGGAGCTGGGCCCGGGTTGAGGCGGAGAAGGGTGTTTTTTGGCCGCAGGAGGACGCCCTCGGCGGGCAGACGGGGCATGGCCCATGGCGGCAGTCTTTCGGTGGGGCAGGATATGAGATGGCCTCCGTCTGCTTCTTCACCATGGAGAACTGCTGGGCGAAGTCCTCGACGGTGTCGCCGAAGAGGCCGAACTGGGAGAGGGGGGCGTTGAGGAAGCGAGCTTTGTCGGACTCATGCATCTCGACCAAGTTCAGCAACAGATGACATTCCTGCGTGGCCCTGAGGGTGAGGTCGGTCGCTGAGCATAGTTTCTGCAACACATCGGGATCAGGGCTACCCTCGTGCAGATCTTTGAGCGCCTTGGCCTGGTGGACTTGCAGGATGGCCATGGCGTGCAAGGCGGAAGCGGCCTGTCCAGCGGCGCTGTAGGCTTTAGCAGTAAGTGATGACGTCGTCCTGCAGGCCTTGGAAGGGAGCACAGGGTGGTAGGGTTTCCGGGACATAGATGGAGCGCAACAGCCCTATCCACCTGGGGAATCGCCTTATAACCATGGGCCTCTCCGCCATCGAGGGTAGTGAGAGCGGATTAGCAGGGCTTGTGACAAGTGGAGAGGGGTGCTCTCCACGAAGACGTCAGCTCATCATGCACCTCCGGGAAAAAAAACGGGATCGGGGGGTCAAGGCTGTGAGAGACCCCATGAACCAGTCATCCAACCGCGATGGCTGTGGGGAGGACGGGGGTTTCCAGTCCAACCCCACGCTGGCAGCCCGGGCAAGCATGTTGGACATCTGCACGTCAGCCTTAGCCTGGGCATGCTGGCCCGAAGGCGGCAACTCAGGGGAGGTATTAGTGGCAGACACTGCGCTCTCCGATACAGCGGCGAGCTCATCCACCTCGAGCTCTAGAGGATAGGCAGACCGGCCGTGAGGCGAGCCGCCGTTACCTCGAGCACGGACGGGAGTCAACGAGTGTGCCTGGGGGTAGGTGGTCCGAGGGGGCGTGCCCGGCAGAGCTGTACCCGCTGCCCTCCCCAAATCGCCTCCATCGCCAGCCGCATCGTCCTCAATCCCGTGGGAAGGAGGAGCGACACGGGGGGCGGCTGGAGTGGCGTGCTTTCTATTGAAAGCAAGCCGCGACCGCAACGTTGCCATGGTCATGCCCTCGCAGTGAGAGCATGAACCATCCCCAACCGCTGCCTCGGTGTGATTGCTGCCCAGACACACGAGATGCCTGTGGCCGTCTGAAGCAGAGAGCACTCTACCGCATCCAGGAACTACACGGGCGGAATGGCATCTTTAAAAAGACGCGCCCTGAAAAGGACGTTCAACGCCACTTTGTAAAGCTCTTTCAGAGGAAATTGCTCTTTTATAGAGAAAATCACTCTTTCAAATATAACTCTTAACTCTCTACTCTGTCGAAGCACCCAGGGGCAAACTGCACTGCCGTGCAGAGAAGGAGAAAGCCGCTGAAGTGCGCTGTAGATCCAACAGCAGACAGAGCATGAGAGGAACAGAAACAGGAATCTAGTGTGTAACTCGCAGCTGGCTGCATACACGACCATCGGCTCCGAAGAAAATTTCTGAATGGACTCAACGTATTTCCCTGCTTTTATACCTGTATGTCCGGGGCGGGGTATGCAAATACCATCTGCCAACTTCTCATTGGCCTTTTTTCATAGACCAGAGGCATATTCGGCGCTCAAGAGAGATCCCTAGTGTCGCTTCTTCGACACGACGTCGAAGTGAGCAACAGACAGGGAACTCATTTCACCCTCTTGTTTGTTTTCCTGAACATGATCACACAAGACCTCGTCAGGTCTGATCAAGGTGTGAACAGGAGTATGTGCATAATCTGAAGCCCCTCCCACTGGAGGTCTCTGTGTGTCCTTTAGAATCACATCACACGTTTGGATGCGCTTGTTTAAGGACTTTGAACAGAAAAATGTAAGATTATTTGTGCTACATTTCACATTTAATGTATGCTATTTCATTTAAAATTTTCTTTGTTGAAAAAAATTTTAAATACATTGTTAGTGTTTGTTCAGCATCTTTATAGTGACAATGCTAGAGATGTGTTAGACTTAATGTTTAAAAACACATTTTCTTCTCTTTGTCAAAAGTAAAAATGCAAGACAACTTGTGTTAAAGATGCATCTAAAAATACATTAAATGCTTTATCGTGTTTTAGTAATATAACTCAAACGTAAAACTTTATTTTTATTAAAATATTTGTTCATATTTAAACCGAATGTGTATATGCTGAAGAACAGTAGTCTTTGTTTTAGAAACACATTTTATCACATAGTTAAAACTAAAAATGTAACAAACGTTTCTATTAAAGATACAGCTAGCATTCTATAAAAAACTTTATTGCATTTTAGTAACATAACCCTGTTTGCTAAAATACTGTATTGCTGAGTGAATATGGATTTAATTTGTAGCACACCCTTTACTCATCGTTTTAGAAAGACACTACTTGTCTTTAATAAATGTAAGATTCTTTGTGCTAAATATACACTTTTCCACTGCATGTTATGGTTCGACTCACCTCGCCGCAATTCTACTCGCTTTACTTTTCGGAGCTTGTATTTTCACTTCAGTTTAGTGCCATCTCAACGTGGGTGGGATTATAGGCTGTTCGTCATAGTTGCGCCGCCTCTACTGCCGTGACATCATCTTAAACACGACACTAACTGACCTCCGTGAAGTTGGCCCCCCACCCAACGCAAAAAGTCGGCAAAATAGTCTCAATCGTTTGTGCTTCGTTTGTGCTGTAAATTTAATTTGTGCTGCTTCGTTTTTTTTAGATATTAAAAGAATATTTATAGGTCATTCTGAGGTCACTCAGCCCCCCCCCACATGCTCCAAATTCACCCCAAATAGTCTCGTTTGTTTGTGCTTCGTTTGTGCCGGTAAAAGTTTAGTTTGTGCTGCTTCAGATTTTTAAATATTAGACATTGAATTATTGGCGATGACGTCACCAGCCCCCCCATATGCTCCAAATTTGCCCAAAATAGTCTCGTTTGTTTGTGCTTCGTTTGTGCTGGTTTCTGCCGGTAAAAGTTTCGTTTTGCGAATGTCTTTTTTTAACAACACAGTTCAAGAAAGAAGGTAAGATCCAAATGGCAAACCAAATCACATAAATAGACGCATTCACTTAACTGTACCTATCCACTGTTCGTTTTCAACTTGTAACGGACACAGCGGATCACAGCATGAGTGGAATGTAACACAAACTCCAAGGTAAGTGTTTTAACTTGTTACTGTATGTAGTTATGTGAATGACAGTAGTAATATTAACTGCCCTGGTACGGCAATAGCACCGCCCACAACCGCAAAGAACTGCAGAGGGTGGTGCGAACTGCCAGAAACATCATCGGAGGTGACCTTCCCTCCCTCCAGGACATATATATACCAGACGGTGTGTGAAAAAAGCTTGGAGGATCATCAGAGACTCCAGCCACCCGAGTCATGGGCTGCTCTCACTGGTTCCATCAGGCAGGCGGTATCGCAGCATTAGGACCCGTACCAGCCGACTACATGACAGCTTCTTCCCCCAAGCAATAAGACTTTTGAACACATGATCTCTCATGATCAACAATCAGCACTGCACTTTGTTAATCATCATCATCTTATATCACACACTGGACTGTCAAATATATTCTCCCGAATTCAACTAGTGTGTGTGTGTGTGTGTATATATATATATATATATATATATATATATATATATATATATATATATATATATATATATACCCTTATCTAGTGTATGTGTATTCTATATTGTGTGTATTGTTTACTGTACATTGTATATTAGTACTATATGTAATTATGTGTACATTTCATATGTAAATTGTGTTGTGTAAATACGTTGATTATTGTAAATTGGTATATGTCTCGTCACGGTCATGACTGCAATGTTGCTCGGAACTGCACACAAGACTTTCACCTACTGTTGCACTCGTGTACACAGTAGTGTGACAATAAAGTGATTTGATTTGATTTGACTTCTCAGGTTGTCATACATCTCCCAGACACATGGAGACCTCCTGCAGTAGGCCACATAATGTCCAAGAGCTTTTTTGAAAGCAATGATTGTCCTTAACGCAAATCTCTCTCCTTGGAGCATCAGATTGGAGGGACATTCACACAAAGGAAATTCTGTGGAGTTGCTTCCCAGGTCAGTGTCAATACGCAGAAGTTATCCCTGACTGTATCTGAGCACTTTTCCTGAGGTATCTGTCTTGAATGCAGAGGGACACTGTGACAGACTTTGTATTGGCCTGAGGCAGGGGGACACCAGAAGGGTAAGGCCTTCTTCCACTGCGGCCTGAAGATGAGCCATGCCAGATGCCTGCAGTACAGCAAAAGTAGTACAAACAAATGGAACTTCCTGGGTGACTTGTGTGCTGAGACCACAATATTGTGAGGAGCACCGTTTTGTGAAGGAAACACATGCATGTTTTTCAACAACTCAACTTTCAGTCTTTTCCCCCTCACAGATGGATCTGCATGGAGCCATTAAGGACAAGGAGAGAGGAATGAATTCCTCTTCCTCTTATGGGTGGAACCGCTAGGTCTCTCCAGTTTTCAACAGCGTCTTCATATGTCCTAGAACAGGAAGCATTCATTTCTGGTTTTCCATCTACACTGCAAGTTGTGGTGGGTAGTGGATTGCTCCTGTGATGATCACTGTTGCAACAGCTGCATCCTCTTCATTTTTTTCCTCACCTTTTTGTTTTGCAGAACAAATTGGCATGTTGCAATGAATCTACACCAAAATAGGCAAGTTTTCATGCTTGGAAAACACCACGTTTGATGTTTTTGAACTCTGCTTCAACATTGGCTGAACTTGCGGTGATGTTGGTGCTTCGAAAGTGAGGGATCATTACACCTGTCCAGACTGGTATGTAACTTGCAAGCCAGATTATATTGGGAATAATCTCAGGGAGGAAGTGCATATTATCATGATCCCCATTACCTATGGCAAGTGACCTGCTCTCCTCACATATGTCTGTTACCCACTGTCCTAGGTCTGTCTGTGTTTGGTCACATGGATCCACTTCCAGGTCCTCATCCTCTACATCTGGAATGATGACACACTCTTCTGCAATTCTGTCTTTCAGGTATTTCATGCACCTTTCTGATATGGGGGGAGGGGTGTCCAGAACTGTCATTGCCCTTTTCTTCAAGCAGTTCCACTGGCAGATCAAACAAGGTGGTACTTTTGCTGACTGTTTACCGAGTAAGAGGAGTGAGGAGGATGAGGAGTAAAAGCCTTGACCAGAGCTCCGAGCAAAGCCAGAGAAGTCACTCACAACCTCTTTTGGAGTTGGTGCACCTGCATATATGCATTCTGTCAGCCAATGTGTTATTGCATTAACATTGTGTCTCTCTGACAGCATTTGCACCTCTGGGACACTTGAGCACTCATCCCCTGCCAGAATGCCCTGATATAAGAATATATGGCCAGACTTGCCATTTGGTCTCTGTAGTTTCCTCACTACTGAGCCAGTTGCATCAAAACTCACAGTGGGGTTAGTAGATGTCTTTGAGAATGACTTGTACATATACCTTTGTGTTTGACTCCAATAGTGACAGAAAAACTTGTCCAGTCCAATGTCTTTAATGCGACCACTGTGCTGTGCACTGTATTTTAACATCTGCATTGAAACAATGGGATCCTTGTCGCCTAGTTCTAAATCATTTCTCACTTGCTTTGCTTTGTGCAGGGTGGCCTAATTAGGCAGATGACTTGGCTCAGGATCTCCAAAATCCATCAGCTTTGTTGCCTCTGATGCCCTCCATACATGGGGTTCCATTCTACCCTCACACAGTTCTTTGGCTATCTGCACACGCAAGTTACCAGACATTGCACGCTTGGAACAGCCAGTGTGCAGGGAGTCATCAGTGTTTTTAATTAAACACTTGAGCACTGTTGGGCTGTTCATTTCAGGCGCTTTGTCAAATTTTTGTGAATGTGGCCACTACACTCCACCAGATGCCTCTGATTTCTAAGTATTTCTCTGTGGCTGATGGATAGACCTTGGCTCTTTTAAAGGCAAATGTGCAGGGGCATTTCACTTCTTGCAATATGTGATTATTTATCCCATGTTTCCAGATGCCAGGCTTCAAAATTGTGTATTCCCTTTTTGATGTTTTAGAGAACTTGCTGTATTTAACCGTTTCAGGCATGAATTCAATCAATTCCTGAAATGGAACTTCAAGATCAAAAGTCCAGCAATCTTTTGGTCTGGGTGAAAGGGACCCTGGCTCAAAATCAGTGTCATCAGTACTGCCATTTGTTTCATGATTAAACCCTAAAGCAGTTCAGATGTTGTGTCTGTTTAATTTAACAAAATTGTATAGAGCCTTTCCAGTGATCTCGTTTTCTAGCTGCTTACTAAGCTCTGTCCAGATGCTCTGATTAGAAGCTATGTTGCCATTTTGGACTTATTTTTTGATGAACACCAAAATGGTGTTCTGTGAAAATGGAAACTCCTGTCAACTGCTGGTTTCTTGGACATCGGGTATAAGCTAAACATAATTACCCACTTAAATAATCCTGACTCAAAAATGTCATGTTCAGTATAAACTTGTTTTCATTACTGTATTGGTCTGACTATAAGGATAATATAGTAATAATATATAAGGATAATGTATCTTATATTAGGACCAATATGGTAACGTTGAACCCAAGATGCACAATGTATTAAAAAAACTAACATGGGTCGCATGTAAAACTTTAGCATGTATTTGTATTAGCAATGAGTATTCTGTTCAAAAAACATTGACAATCTTAGCTCTCTTGAATGGTGTACAATTGTTCTTGAAGTTAACGAATACTATTGTAACTGGCAGTGTTAAAACATTGTACAGAAATGTAATTTAGTAACTACTTTTTCCCTAGTAACTCACTAATTTCCACAAGAGCATCTTGAACAGAAGTGTCACTTGAACCTAGTGGTGGCAGTGAAGTGTGGCAGATAAATAGTTAAATCAGGAAACACCAGTGAATGAAGTAAAGATAATTGTTTATTGAAAAAAATTGTGATTAGTCTTGACAGAAATTCTTCGACAATTCAACTCTAAAAGTGTGTTCACGTCGAGGTGATTTGCGCTATTGTTATCGTGTCCAGAACTGAGCGAAAGTGAGTGACAGAAAAAGAGTCTGACAGATACCAGATGAATATTGAGCTGCTGCTGTCTGAACACCAATACGTTTTTAATAAACACCATAGCGACTACAAAAACATTGATAAGGAGTTCATCCAACATTTTGGCAAGAGATTTAAATGACAAACCCAAAATAAAATGCTCACTGCTCATAAATCGTACTGTCTACACACGAACAAGATAGATCTATTTTAGAAATATATAATATAGTAGTCTAATACATAGTAATCAGAATGACCGAGACTGCTACTAAACTATATTTGATTTTTGTGACCATTAAGTGATCTATTTTATTATGTCAGTATTGTATTCAAATAAAAGCATTTATAATTCGCCTGTAATTCAGTGTCTAATATTTTAAAAACCAAAGCAGCACAAATGAAACTTTTACCAGCACAAACAAATCACAAACGATTGAGACTATTTTGGATGAATTTGGAGCATGTGGAGGGCTGACTGACCTCAGAATGACCTATAAATATTATTTTAATATCTAAAAAAACCGAAGCAGCACAAATGAAAATTTTTACAGCACAAATGAAGCACAAACGTTTGAGACTATTTTGCTGACTTTTTGTGTTGGGTGGGGGGCCAACTTCACGCAGGTTATCATGTGATTTTTATGTGTAGTAAATATAATATATATTGTGATATATAATTTGGTCACTTTAAGAATGGGGAGGACAGAATGAAGAATGAGGATATTTTAGGAAAAGGTTTAATGGACAGACAGGTATATAGAGCACTATTTAAAATGATCTATGACTCAGGTCTAGGGTGTAGAATGTAATATGTGTGGATGGAAATACTCTACCTAATCTGGAGCATGAAGAGCTAATTATGAGTGTTAGAGGAGCTGAACATGCAACCTGATTGGTCCACGGATTGGGAAGGAGTATGAAACATCCATACATATTTTAAACTTCAGACTCATCACCCATGCAAGTGTAATTTGCCATCCAGTACAGTAGGTGGCAATTATGCTCCTAAAGAGTTAATCGCCATTAAACGAGAAGAAGAAGACGGAGGAGGAGGAGTGGGGATGAGTCAGCAATATCAGCATCTAAATCACAATTAGGAAAATTAGAGAGAATTCAGTCAAAAGCATTATGAATTTGTTGTGGAGCTTATCCTTCTCCAGTACCAGCATTACAGGTGGAGATGGGAGAGATGCCAATCCACTCAAGAAGGAAGCAACTGATATTGACATACTGGGCAAACTTAAAAAGGTCAGAAGGTTAATCACACTGCAAAAAGGGTACTAGAGGCATGTTGGGAACATGGGAAAGGGAAAATTAATTGTTTTTGCTGGATTATTAAGGATATAGTGCAGGATATGTGAGCGCAGCGCCTTCAACCCCATGACTGTTCCCCGGCCGGCCGGTTCCGACGAGTCTAGAGGACGCCTACGTTGAACCTCCTCCTCAGTCGTTAACCCACCCCCTGCCGGGTGTGCAGAGCAAGGTAAGTGCTTCGAGTCTTTTCTCAGCACCAGAGCCTCGGGATGCGTCTTCGCCTCCCGACAACGCTTTACCTGCTCCGCCCCGCTGCGAAGCCCCACTGGGTATGTCAAAAATAATCGTCCCCTTGGTGCCTCTAGCACGGAGATTGGACGCGTGGCTCTCACTTTTCAACCTGTCTCGCTGGCTGGCCTGGACCATCCGACTCGGTTATGCAATTCAGTTTGCCAGGCCTCCGCCCCCCTTCACGGGTGTCCGCTTCTCCGCAGTAAACTGCGAACATGCCAAATCCCTACGTGTGGAAATCGCTACTCTCTTACTCAGACGCGATAGAGCCTGTCCCTCCAACCGAGATGAAGAAGGGTCTCTACAGCCCTTAATTCATCGTACCCAAGAAAGGCGGCGTCTTACGAGTTTTCAAACAAGCGTTGCACAACCTCCATTCAAAATGCTCATGCAGAAACACATTTTAACCTGCGTTCGACATCTAGATTGGTTCACAGTAGTAGACTTGAAGGACGCGTACTTCCACGTCTCAATTTTGCCTCAACACCGGCCCTTCTTACGGTTCGTGTTCGACGGCCAGGCGTATCAGTACAAAGTCCTCCCCTTCGGCATGTCTCTGTCCCCACGAACGTTTCAGAGGCAACCCTGCCCCGCACAGAGAAGCCGGCATCCGCATACTCAATTACCTCGACGACTGCCTCATTCTGGCCCACTCACGAGAGTTACTATGCGCTCACAGAGACCAGGTGCTCAGGCACCTCAGCCATTTAGGGCTTTAGGTCAACTGGGAAAAGAGCAAGCTCAACCCGGTCCAGAGAATCTCTTTTCTCGGCATGGAGTTTGACTCAGTCTCAATGGCAGGACGTCTTACCAACGAGCGTGCGCAGTCAGTGTTGAGGTTCCTCGCCGCTTTCAGGCCGGGCACAACGGTCCCCTTAAAAATTTTCCAGAGGCTCCTGGGGCATATGGAATCCTCTGCGGCAGTCGCACCACTGGGGTTGATGCATAAGAGACCGCTTCAGCACTGGCTTCAGACTCGAGTCCCGAGACGAGCATGGCGCTGCAGCACGCACCGTGTGACGATCACCCCCGCCTGCCGCCAAACATTCAAACCCTGAACAGACCTCTGTTTTCTACGGGCAGTAGTACCCTTGCAGCAGATGTCCCGATGCGTCTTGGTCACGACCGACACCTCCAGATTGGGTTGGGGTGCTGTGTGCAATGGGCGTGCAGTAGCAGGCCGTTGGAAAGGGGCCCCGCTGCACTGGCACATCAACTGCCTGGAGTTGCTGACTGTTTTCTTTGCCCTGGGGAAGTTTCTCCCGTTAGTTCGAGACAAACATGTCCTAATCAGATCAGACAGCACAACTGCGGTAGCGTACATAAATCACCAAGGCGGCGTACGCTTCCGCCACATGTCACGAATCACCCGTCGTCTCCTCCTCTGGAGCCAGCAGTGACTCAATGTGGTAGCAGACGTGCTGTAACGACAACATTTGCCCAGTGGAGAGTGGAGGCTTCACCCCCAGTCGGACCAGCTGATTTGGGAACGGTTCAGAAAGGCCCAGGTAGACCTGTTTGCCTCCCAAGAGACCTCCCGCTGCCCGCTCTGGTATGCCCGATCAGAGGCTCCCCTCGTGGCAGACGCACTGGCACACAGCTGGCCTGCGGGGCTGCGCAAGTACGCATTTCCCCCATTGAGCCTTCTTCAGGGAGGACGAGGAACAAGTCACCCTTGTGGCTCCTTATAGGCCAACCCGGGCCTGGTTCTCGGATCTCGTACTCCTCGCGACAGCCCCTCCCTGGCGAATTCCCCTGAGGAAAGACCTTCTTTCTCAGGGAAGGGGCACGCTCTGGCATCCGCACCCAGACCTGTGAAACCTCCACGTCTGGCCCCAGGAACAGTATCTGCCTGTTCTTATGTCATAATTTATGCTCCCATATTATTCCATTCATCTATAATATAAATATTTTCCTGTCTTATGAAAACTGTACACGCTGGTGCAACATTTTCTCTGCCTGCTTGAACAGCCATTATTCTAGCAGTCTCTCTACGCTGCATTTTATGACAGTTAAAATTGTATTATTTTAATTCCTTAACTTGCAAGAGCTACTTATGACAGAGCGTTTCAGGTTGTCAATTAAAAGGAAGAGAAGTCATAACATTGCTGTTTAGTTACAATGGTTAATCCATCATGGCAGACAAAATAAACCGCAGGTAAAGGTTTTAGTCACAGGTTAAAGTTTTAATCCCTGATTTGTTAATCCATGTTTAAAATAAAGTGGTGCAGCACAACTCAAATTAAAATAAAAAATGGATCAACAAACCCTGGAATTGCTCTAAACTCTGCTTAACTTAATCCTTGTTGGTGCAACCCACCCTTAGATTTATGAATTTAACGAGAATGGTTCTGTCCAAACTGTTAAAATAAAAAAAAATTAACATTTGGGCCTTTTGTGATTTGAAAAAGGAAAAAAATTATAAAACCAACAAGCCATTGAAACTTTTGCGTTACTGTGATTTTACCATGGGTAAGGAGCATTCATGGGCATGGCACAATGATTCCGCACACCCTGCCCCTAATTGGGCTGATTAGCCCTAAAGGGATAAAGTGTCTTTTGGTATTGCGGTAAAGGAGGAGGCGAGAACCGGCTTAACAATATAAATAATTTTTAATATAGAACTGAACCAAAAGACACAAACACACACGTGTCAGACAGCTGCCCGTAAATCTCTCTCTGTCGCACTGTGGACACTCCCTCCTCCAATACCAAACTTAAATCTTTCTCCCATAATCTCTCGAGAGAAATCGAAGCTCTGAATTAGCAGGGAATAATACACTGATGTCTCATTTTTTTTTCCGAAAACCATAATCTTCTCTCCCATAGTATCTGCCACTTTAGGGGGGTGCATGCTACTCCCAAAAATAGTACAGAGCAGGTGGTGCAGCTGTAAATACCTATAAAAATCAGATCTGGGAATCCCAAAATGTTGAACCAAACTTTCAAAAGATCTCAACACTCCACTCTCCTATAGGTCACTGAGTGTATTAACCTCCCTCACAATCCACTCTGACCAGCAGAAAGGGGACTTATTGATACATAATATAGGGTTCAGCCATATGCTTGAGGCAACATTTAAAAAAATGTCTGAATTAAACATTAGTACCGAGTGCAAATGCGAGATAACGGGGTGTAATTTAACTTTTCTGATTAGTTTGATAGAAAGGCTTTGCAATGGCAAAATAGGGTCAAGAACTTCCTGTACAATACAAAACGAGGGAGGGGCTCTTTCAGGTGGAAGCAACCAATGAGCCAAATGTCTGGGACTGAATGCATAATAATAAAACAAAATCTTAGTTAGGCCTAACCCACCTTTGTCAATTGGTCTATGTAACTTATTAAAATGTAATCTAGGATGCTTACAATTCCCAAAAAAAGGACTTCACTATTCTATCAAATTGCTTGAAGACAGGGGAACATCTATAGGGAGAGATTGTAACAGGTAGTTCAATTTTGGAATACAATTCATTTTGATAACATTATCCTTCCCAATCTTTGATAAATGTAATGAAGCCCACCTGCCCACATCACTCGAAAACCTTTTTATTAAGGGGTCAAAATTTACAAATTTGCTGGGAATAAAATGCCCAAATACTTAATGCCTTATTTGGAGCACTGGAATGCTGTCAGAGCCAAAGCTTTGGATTTAGACCAATTGACTCTATACCGAGAATTTAGAAAAGGAATTAATAATTCTGTGGAGGCAAGGCATATTTCTAGTAGGGTCAGAGACAAATAATAAAATATAATCTGCGTAAAGCAAAAGTTTCTACACCACACCTCCCGCCACCACCCCTGAAAAATCATCCTCCTTTCTTATTGCGGCTGCTAATGGTTCCAGGGCAAGACAGAACAATAATGGGGAAAGAGGGCAACCCTGCCGGGTACCCCTCCCTATCCAGAGTAAAATAATCTGAAATTAATCCATTTGTTTGTACCACCGCAACCAGGTGCCTATAAAGTAACTTGATGGCAGTGACCGGAATTTGATCATTCACCACTGACAACGTGATATTGATGAAATGCCTAATGTTATCAGAAGAGCTGCGGCCCCGAATAAACCGCACCTTATCAATATGTATAAGAGATTTCATAACTTTAACACTTGTGAAATTTTGCTAAATTATGGCACATGCTCTCTTTTGCTGATGCCGAAAAACAAATTAATGCGTTCATGACCTCAAGACTAGATTATTGTAATGCATTACTGGGAGGATGTCCAGCAAGATCAATAAATAAACTTCAATTGGTTCAAAATGCAGCAGCCAGAGTGCTAACGAGAACCAAGAAATATTATTAATATCATATTAGCCCCATTTTATCATCGTTACATTGGCTACCTGATAAATTTCTTATTCATTTTAAAATTCTGTTAACTACATACAAAGCTTTGAATGGTCTAGCTCTCCAGTACTTAAGTGTCCTACCACGCTATATTCCATCACGTTCATTATGATCGCCAAATTCTGACCTGTTAATAGTCCTAGAATATCAAAATCCACAAAAGTAGGTAGATCCTTTTCATATTTGGCTCCTAAACTATGGAATAGTCTCACTAACACTGTTCGAGATGCAGACACACTCACTCGGTTTAAGTCTAGACCAAAGACTCATCTATTTAACCAGGCATACACCTAATTTATCTTTCAACTCACAATTAGGCTGCTTTCAGAAACCAGAAACATTGATCATGATCTATAACTCTGCAATAAATTGAATGGCATCTATGCTAATATTATTTTATTTGTTTCCCTGTCTCAACATCAGGACTCTTATTCTGAGGTCACCAGATCCGGCTGGATCCAGCTCCATTCCTGCTTTGTGTTGGACTCCACTGCTACATGTCTCTGTGTGAAAGACCTCTCAGGTAAAAGCAGAGGTAGTGGTGTAAGTTTTATGATCAACAAATCATGGTGTAATCAGAGGAATGTACATTTTATCAAGTCTTTCTGCTCTTCTGATTTGGAATTTCTCATGCTTCTGTGTCAACCATTCTGGCTACCAAGGAAATTCACAGCGGTCATTATCACAGCTGTGTACATCCCCCCACAAGCCGACACAGACCGGGCAAGTGAGCAGGAAACCGCGCACCCTGAGGCCACGTTCATTGTGACCAAGGAATTTAACAAAGCCAGTTTGAAAACAATCGCACCAAAATACCACCAACATATCAGCTTCAACACATGAGGGGACCGGGTTTTGGACCATTGATATTCTCCTTTCTGGGATGGCTACAAATCCCTCCCCTGCCCACCATTTGGCAAATCAGACCACTCTTCCGTTCTGCTTCTGCCCACTTACAGGCAGAAACTGAAACAGGAAGCACCCACCCTCAGAACGATCCAGTGCTGGTTGGACCAATCAGACTCTATGCTACAAGACTGTTTTGATCACACGGACTGGGAGATTTTCCGGTCCACCTCTGATGACGACATCAAGGTTTATGCTGATAGCGTAACGTGTTTCATTAGGAAGTGCGTAGAGGACGTTGTTCCGACCAAAACAATATGGATCTACCCCAACCAGAAACCATTTAACAGGGTTAACAGCGATGTTCGCATGACACTTAATGCGCGGACCTCTGCTTTTAATTTTGGGAATGCGGAGGAGCATAAATAAGCAAGTTATGCCCTCCGTAAAACTATCAGAGCACCCAAATGCCAGTTCAGGCACAAAATTGAAGGAGAGTTTAACACCACCAACTCTAAAAGTATGTGGCAGGGAATTAACATCATTACGGACTACAAAGGGAATAAAAACTCCACCGTGAACACCACTGCCTCTCTCCCGGAAGAGCTAAATACATTTTATGCTCGTTTGAGGAAAATAACACCGCACTTGCGGAGAGAGCACTCGCAGTCGACGTTACAGAGGTTGGTTCACTCTCCGTCTCTGTTGTGGATGTAACCTGATCCTTCCGACGGGTGAACATCCATCAAGCCGCGAGTCCAGATGGCATTCCCGGGCTGTGTCATCAGAGCGTGCACGAACCAACTGGCTGGTGTTTTTACGGACATTTTCAACCTGTCCCTCTCCTTGTCAGTAGTTCCCACATGCTTCAAAACATCCAGCATTGTGCCTGTACCAAAGCAATCAAAAATCACTTGTTTAAATGACTGCCAACCTGTTGCTCTGACCCCTGTCATCAGCAAATGCTTTGATTGGCTAATCAGAGATTACATCTGCTCTGTGCTGCCCACCTCACTGGACCATTGCAGTTTGCCTACCGCAACAACTGCTCCACTGATGATGCCATTGCATCTACAATACACACTGCTCCCTCCCACCTGGAAAAAAGGAACACATATGTGAGAATGCTGTTTGTAGACTACAGCTCAACTTTCAACACCATAGTGCCCTCCAAGCTAGATGTGAAACTACGGGCTCTGGGCTTAAACAGCTCACTGTGCAGCTGGATCCTAGACTTCCTGTCTGGCAGATGTCAGGTGGTTAGAATTGGCAGCAACATCTCATCACTGACCCTCAACACTGGAGCCCCGCAGGGCTGTGTTTTCAGCCCACTCCAGTATTCCCTGTACACACATGACTGTGTGGCAACACATAGCTCCAATGCCATCATTAAGTTTGCTGACGATACGATGGTGGTAGATCTGATCACTGACAATGATGAAACAGCCTATAGAGAGGAGGTGAACACTCTGACATGCTGGTGTCAGGAGCACATCCTCTCCCTCAATGTCAGTAAGACCAAGGAGCTTGTAGTGGAATTTAGGAGGAAAGGCAGAGGACACAGCCCCATCACCATTAATGGAGCACCTGTGGAGAGAGTCAGCAGCTTCAAGTTCCTCAGTGTCCACATCACTGAGGAACTCACATGGTCCGTCCACACTGAGGCCGTTGTGAAGAAGGCTCACCAGCGCCTCTTCTTCCTGAGATGGCTGAGGATGTTTGGAATGAAACAAATACTCATATGGTTCTACACCAGCACTGTAGAGAGCATCCTGACTGGCTGCATCACCGCCTGGTTCAGCAATAGCACCGCCCACAACCGCAAAGCCCTGCAAAGGATGGTGCAATCTGCCAGACACATCATCGGAGGTGAGCTTCCCTCCCTCCAGGACATATATACCAGGTGGTGTGTGAAAAAAAATCTTACAGTTTATAAAAAATCTTTGTTGAAACACTGTCCCTGAACACTTTAGTTTAATAATTTAAACATGCATTATACATAAGTAATATTGGCATTATATTTATGATGTTAGCCAGCCCCCACAGTGAGTCTGGTTTCTCCCAAGGTTCTTTTTCTCCATTAACCAACATCTTATGGAGTTTTGTGTTCCTTGCCGGTCTCCTTCGGCTTGGTCACTGGGGTTATAAATACAATTATAATTTAATTACTTATTTTTAAACACAATTCACAATCATATTTTATCAAACTACACAATGATGACTCAGAGACATTATAGACATTACAGTTTTATCTTCTGTTAATGCCTGATCTTCTGTAAAGCTGCTTTGAAACAATGTATGTTGTGAAAGGCGCTATACAAATAAAAATGACTTGACTTGAACTTTACTTAATTGTTTGGCCAGAATTTATAACAATAATTTTACATTTAGCTGGATCAGGGAAATTGGATGTTAACTCTTACAGTTGGCAGAAGCTTTCCATTCTTTAATGTATAACTGTCCCAGCTGCTTAGAACTGATAAGTTACAAAAAAGTAAAAGGGGGGGGGGGGGGGGGGGGGGGGGGTCATATTTGCGAAATACCCTAGGAAGGATATAATGTAATTCAAGAAATCAAACAAAGAGTAATGGAAAAACAGTCAAAAGATCATAAACTCTTTTCAAACATATACTGATGCATAGACAATAGTTACATAAGCACATGCCAAACACTCACCAGCCAAACAAACTGTCCCAAATAGCAACCATAGGTGATCATAAGTGGATAATGGTGAATGAGTAAATGATAGGTAAGCGGGACGTCAAAAGTCAATTTCCTCGGGATGAGGCCAGACTTATTTCCAGTTTTAAGTGTTGTTGTGATATGTAACTACAGGTTGTGGGAGTCGCGCAACTGTGACGTCAGTGGAGGGGTGCCGGAGAGAGCGCAAAATGCATGTGACTGTGTTATGCTCAAGTAGCTTAGCTGTAGCAACGAAGGTCAATTAATAAAACAGTTCATTCCCAGCGAGACGACTCGGTTCCTCTTTCATAAAAAGCATCGACACATGACATGGTGTCAGAAGTGGCCGACTTCACGCTCTGAAAATTAGACATGGCGAAGCTCGGACCTCCGGAATCTTTTGACTTCACGCGGCCGGCAGAATGGCCGATGTGGCGCCGACGTTTCGACCGCTTTCGGGTGGCGTCAAAGTTGGACAAAGATAGCGGTGAAGTGCAGGTAAACACGCTTCTCTACGCAATGGGGAGAGAGGCGGAAGCGATTTATGATTCCTTTGTGTACGATGACAACAGAGAGGATGACGAGGAAGAGGAAAGAGGTAGACCGGAGTTGGACTATGACACGGTGATAGCCAAATTCTCCGATCATTTCGTGCCCAAGAGAAATGTGATCCATGAAAGAGCATGTTTTCACAAGAGAGCACAAAAGCCCGGTGAGTCAGTAGAGGCTTTTGTGAGAAGTTTATACGAACTGGCACAGTACTGTGAGTTTGGGCACACTAAAGATGAGCAAATCAGGGACAGAATAGTTATTGGTATATCTGACAATGATGTATCACAGAAGTTACGGCTCGAGCCGGAACTCTCTCTTGAACGAGCTATTCAAATAGCGCGCCAGAGCGAACAAATAAAGCAACAGAATGTGAGCCTGCGCTCGGAGTGTACAGTTGACGCCATGAGACAGGGGAGGCGGCCGTTCCATGGCAAAAGGAGCAGCAATGATGGACAATGGCAGAAAAAACAGGAACACAGTGAGTCAAAAGAGCACCCTACCTGTCCCCACTGTAACAGACAACATGGTAAAATACATCCTTGCCCAGCCAAGAATAAAAAGTGCAGAAGGTGTAATAAAATTGGACATTTTGAGGCAGCTTGTCAGACGAGGATGCTGAAAGAGGTGGTTACAATGCCTATCACCACCACTAACACAGATGAGACGTTTTTCCTTGGAGAAGTTACTGAACATGTGTCAGACATAATGGATCAACCTGATTCAGAAAATAAGTGGCTCGTTGACTTACATGTTAATGGCAGCACTGTGAAATTCAAAATAGACACTGGGGCAGACATCAGTGTAATATCACAGGCTGCATTCATGAGACTGCCACAGCGCTCCCGCCTGGTCACTGCAACGATAGGACCCATCACCAGCCCCGGCGGCGAAGTTAAGAGTATTGGCAAGTTCCTGGCAACAAGTGAGTACAAAGGAGAAAAGTACAGATTCTGAATAAATGTAATTAAAGGGCCATACTCTCACAACCTCCTGGGACGGAGTGTTGCCACAAGAATGGGACTGGTCATGAGAGTAAATGGGATGGACACAGTAATGTTAAGTCAGGTGTTTGGGGATATTGGTTTGCTCAAGTGTGACCCCGTAAAAATCGAACTTAAAGCTGACTGTGAGCCCTACTCACTGACGACGCCACGTCGCATCCCGTTCCCCCTCCTGGCTAAAGTAGAGGCTGAGCTTAAACGCATGCTGGCACTGGGCATAATTGAGGAGGTTACAGTGCCTTCTGACTGGTGTGCCCCGATGGTTCCAGTAGTGAAGAGGAACAAGGAGCAAGTGCGAGTGTGTGTCGATCTAAAACGCTTAAATAAGGCGGTTAAGCGAGAGCGGTACATCATGCCAACATTGGAGGATATTGCTCCCAAGCTAGCCGGAGCTAAAGTGTTCTCTACCCTTGACGCCTCCTGCGGATTTTGGCAGATCCCCTTGGATGCTGCAAGCCAAAAGCTGACAACCTTCATCACCCCAATGGGGAGATTCTGTTTCCGACGGCTGCCATTCGGTATCACATCGGCTCCAGAAATCTTCCAGCGACAGATGTCGACACTGTTAAAGGGTCATGATGGAGTTGTCGTAGTAATGGACGACATACTTGTTTATGGAGCAACAAGGAAAGAACACGACACCCGTCTTGATGCGGTGCTGAGGACCATAAAGGACAGTGGTTTAAAGTTGAACAAGGCCAAGTGTCATTTTGGCAAAACAGAAATAAAGTACTTTGGCCACCTCATAAGTGCAGAAGGCATGAGACCTGACACTGACAAAGTTAAAGCCATCACACGGATGCCAAGCCCAACCAATGTTACAGAGCTTAAACAGGTTCTGGGTCTTGTCAACTATGTTGGAAAGTTCCTGCCTGGCCTCTCCTCACAGCTGCATCCCATCACTGCCCTGCTCAGGAAAGAAAGTGAGTGGGTGTGGAGCGATGTTCAAGAAGCGGCGTTTGAGAAAGTGAAAGCTATGCTTGTGTCAACACCAGCACTTGCATATTATGATGTTAACCGCAAGACTGTCATCAGCGCCGATGCGAGCAGCTACGGATTAGGTGCGGCATTATTGCAGGAACAGGAGGGTGTGTTAAAGCCAGTTGCATTCTGCTCACGCACATTGTCAGATGCAGAGAAGAGATACTCCCAAATTGAAAAGGAGTGTCTTGCAGGGGTGTGGGCATGTGAGCGCTTCGCTCGCTATGTGCAAGGCATGGAAAACTTCCTTCTACAAACAGACCACAAACCACTGGTACCCCTCATAAATACATACGACCTGGACAAAGTCCCTCCAAGGTGCCAAAGACTCCTAATGCGCCTACTGAGATTCAATGTTGTGGCTGAGCACGTCCCGGGGAAGCAGCTTATCATAGCCGATGCTCTCTCTAGGAGCCCACTGACTGACAGTAGTGATGAACACACTGACCAGGACGTTCAAGCATATGTGGAGTCAGTGGTAGAAAATGCGCCTGTTTCATCGAGAAAACTTGACAAAATCCGCTCCGCTACACTAGAGGATGAAGAGCTGCAAAAGATTGTACAGTTCATTAGGAACGGATGGCCACCAAGGACATCGCTGTTTCCATCCCTGCATGGATATTATTCTGCCAGAGCTCACCTCTCTGAGACCGATGGACTAGTGTTGTATCAAGATAGACTGGTTATCCCAACTGCACTTAGGTCAGAAGTGCTCAAACAGCTACATGTGGGACACCAAGGTCTAACAAGGTGTCGTGTTCGAGCTAGGATGTCAGTATGGTGGCCTCGTATCAGTGCAGAGATCACAACGACAACATGTAAGTTCTGCATTGAAAATAGACACACTCAAAGACGTGAACAACTCCTCACCACACCTTTAACTGGGGGACACTGGCAGCGCATTGCTGCTGATTTGTGCGAGCTAGACGGACAGAATTATCTCATTGTGACTGATTATTATTCCAGGGACATTGAAATCCCACCTGTCTTCAACATCCAGCCACCAGGTCATTACCAGGCTCAAGGACATGTTTGCAAGATGGGGGATACCGCTGGAGCTGGTGAGCGACAATGCCACACAATTCACCTCGGGTGAGTTTCAAGACTTCTGCCAAAGCTATGGGTTTGCGCATACGACTACCAGCCCTCATTACCCCCAAGCAAATGGTGCTGTCGAGAGAGCTGTGCAGACTGCTAAGCGCATTTTAAAGCAGCCTGATCCATATCTTGCTCTAATGTGTTACAGAGCCACCCCTAGTGCTGTTACGGGGGTGAGCCCAGCTTTACTTATGGCTGGAAGAGACATTAGGACCACACTTCCTATGTTGGAAGGAAAACTACAAGCTTCTCCTGTGGACAGACATCAAATCCAGCAGAAGGATGCTCAGGCTAAATCAGCCTGCCGATTCTTTCACGATCGCCGTCACTCTGCTACTTCCTGAACTCCAATCTGGGCAGGCCGTTACAGTGAAATTAGATGGAGAAAAGGGGTGGAAAACGTCTGCTAAAGTCATTAGCAAGTGCAGTGAGCCCCGGTCTTACATCGTGAAGACAGACAACGGTGCAGTGCTGCGACGCAATAGAAGACATCTGCAGGCAGTCCTGGAGCTTGCTGACTCTCCAGACCAGCAGCAGCAGTCTGAGGGATCTCCGCTGCAGCTGCCCAGCAGCCCTCCTTCTGTGGCTAGACCCAGTCATGGTGACCCGGCTTCTGTCCAGAGACCGAAAGATTCACCTGTGGTGTGTTCACCACACCAGCCGTCCCCTCAGAGAGCTGTTCAAGTGACATCAAGAGGTCGTGAGGTCAGAGTACCTCTCAGATATAGATACACTTGAACACTTATTGATACTTATCTTCACACTGTTTCCTCAGTATTTCTGTTTTGAGTGATAAGTACAGTTAATAAAGCTACATTAGGTTCCCGAGTTATGTTCCATGGGAATAGATTGTTATGTTTGGGAAAGAGCCGATAATTGACAGGATAAATAGAAATTAAGTGCCTGAGATCACAATAAGTAATGCCGATGTAATTCATCAACCACCCAGAGACTGTTATGTTCATGTTTATCTTTATTTGATGTGTAGTACATCTTGTTTAACCGTTGAAGCTTTACCCTTTGAAAAGGGGGAGATGTTGTGATATGTAACTACAGGTTGTGGGAGTCGCGCAACTGTGACGTCAGTGGAGGGGCGCCGGAGAGAGCGCAAAATGCATGTGACTGTGTTGTGCTCAAGTAGCTTAGCTGTAGCAACGAAGGTCAGTTAATAAAACAGTTCATTCCCAGCAAGACGACTCGGTTCCTCTTTCATAAAAAGCATCGACACATGACAAGTGTTCACATAGATGTCCTTCCTTGGCTAATGGCATTTCTGCCTCCAAAGGGAATCAATGAAATAGGTCCTCTGGTAAGTAATCCAGTAGTAGGCTAACATAATAGCATAAAAATCCTCTACAAGAAAAAGAAATACAACAAATCACCTCCTCATCCATAAACAAACAATCTATTTAAAAGAAACAGGTCTTCAACTAAATCAAAGATATTCAAAAAATCAAAACATGATATAACCTTACTTACATTTGGGCAGCAAACAAACAGTTTCCCAAATCAGGATTTTTCAAAGACAGCAGTCAACAGCATGTGGCAAATCACACTGGGTATAATTCTCCTTCTGCTACTTCCCCTTTTAAATCTAAACATGGAGTGCTACTAGTGACCCCTAGTGGCTAGGATGAACATAGCCCCCAGAAAAAGATAACCTGCCTTGTAACAGGCTGTGACTGTTACAAATGATTCCATATAAATTTCTCACAAAAGTGGAGCCAGTTCTGTAGCATAAGATCTAAAAATATTCTGTAAAATTCTGCCCCCTGATAGTCGACCAAACGTTAGTCGATGAGAAGAGTCTTGGAAGTTTTGATTGGTCGGTTGGTTGCAGAAAAAACTTCAAAACAACAAACACCGGTATTACCGCTGGTGGGACACTAGGTGGTACTATAGGGTAATTTTCATTTAGCAGGGTTAGGGTGAAGCCTACACAATAAAGCAAGATGCCTTGATTTCAAACATTGAACTTTATTTTTTATTTATTTTAACAAAAAATTTGAATGAAACTAGAAAAAAATAAGTACAGTAAAAATGTGTGTTGATCATCTTTTTGAAAGATGGTTTTACAACAGTTGTCAACATCTCTCTGGCAAAGAACCTTCTTCAACTGTGGATTCTCTACCGGTCAGGTATTTCGTTTTCTGGGAAAATATATCATGTGTGAGAATAAATTCATTTGAATCCCTCCTTCACAATATATATATATATATATATATATATACATTATATATATATATATATATATATATAGACTTTTTCATTTTGTTTTTTTAAATAATTTAATTAAATTTTTAATGCAAAATCATCAATGCCAGAATAATCACTGATCCCTCAGCCCCGGGGTTTCCAACGTAATTGGATATTGCAATATATATATATATATATATATATATATATATATATATATATATATATATATATATATATATATATATATATATATATATATATATATTGCAATATCCAATTATGTTGGAAACTGAGGGATCAGTGATTATTCTGGCATTGATGATTTTGCATTGAAAGTCAATAAAATAATTAAGTGATAAAATTATATATATAATGCAGGTGGAAAATGTTCTCCCCTTTTTTCTCTTTAATTTGGAATGCCCAATTCCCAGTGTGCTCCAAGTCCTCGTGGTGGCGTAGTGACTTGCCTCAATCTGGGTGGCAGAGGACGAATCTCAGCTGTCTCAGCATCTGAGACTGTCAACCCGCACATCTTATCAAGTGGCTTGTTGAGCGCAGTACCGCGGCGATATAGCGCATGTGGAGGCTTCACCGCATCAACCTCGCACAACTCACCACGTGCCCCACCGAGAACGAACCACATTATAACAATCATGAGGTTACCCCGTGTGACTCTACCCTCCCTAGAAACCAGGACAATTTGTTTGCTTAGGAGACCTGGCTGGAGTAACTCAGCAAGCCCTGGGACACGCCCTGGGATTAGCAAACTCCAGGGGTGGTAGCCAGCGTCTTTACCACTGAGCTACCCAGGCCCCCTGTGCTTTGGATTTTTTTATGAATGAGGCACACTGTATGATCCGACCCTCTAAGAACCGTTTCAAGTGCCTCCCAAGCCCCACCCACAGAGGATACTGAGATCCATTTAGTCTCCATATAAACATTGATTTCAGCCTTTAACATTTGTTGGAATTCAGGATTTTGCAAAATGAGCATTCTGGATCATTTGCAGAGGTCTAATTGCACATGCAGGGAGGCCTGCAATGAGAGAGTTACAGTAGTCCAGTCTAGTTATGACAAGTGACTGAAAAAGCAGTTGTGCGGCACATTCAGAGAGGAAGGGTCTTATCTGTTACGGTTACCCCTAGATTTCTGACCATTTTGGAAGGCGATACTGTAGTTGTACCCAGCTGCACAGTGATGTTGTATTCAACAGCAGGGTTGGCTGGAAAGACAAGGAGTTCGGTCTTGGCTGGGATGAGTTGCAGATGGTGTTCCTTCATTCAGGCCGAGATGCCTGCCTGACAGGCAGCGATTCAAGCAGTCACTGTGTTGTCGTTGGGCTGGAAAGACAAGTAGAATTGCGTGTCATCAGCGCAGCAGTGGTAAGAGAAACCATGTGACTGAATGGTGTGTCCCAGTGATGTTGTGAATATAGAGATGTGGCCCAAGCACTGATTCCTGAGGTACCCTAGTAAGTAACTGATGTTGCTTGGATACCTCACGTCTCCAGGCTACATTAGAGGACCTACCTGTGAGAGAGGAGTTAAACCAGTCAAGCACAGTTCCTGTGATGCCCAGAGTAGAGAGAGGTTGGAGAGTAGGATCTGATGGTTGACTGTGTCAAAGGCTGCAGAAAGGTCCAGCAGAATCAGGACAGATGATCTGTATGCAGCTTTCGCCTGTCTCAACGACTCTATGACAGACAGCAGGGCAGTCTCGGTGGAGTGTCCACTTTTGAAGCCTGACATCCTGCAGCATGTTCTGTGAGAGATGGGCAGAGCTTTATTGAAAACTCCCCTTTCAAGTGTTTTTGCCATGAATGGGATGAGAGAGATTGGTCTGTAGTGTTCTATCTGTGTGGGGTGAAGTGCAGGTTTTTCAGCAGCTGGGTTACTCAAGCCTGCTTAAATGTAGCGGGAAAGGTTCCTGTAACTAGAGACGTGTTAATTATGTGTGTGAGCCCAGGTAGGATGAATGGAGAGATGGCCTGGAGAAGGTGGGAAGGAATGGAGTCAAGAGAACAAGTGGTGGGGTGGTTGCAGAGGAGGTGTTTAGAGACCTCAGAGTCAGTCAGAGGAGAGAACATAGAGACAGAAGAGTTGCATACGGGGTTAGTTTGCATATTTCTTGTTTAATTCTGGTGTGCATCTTTGCATATTGCAGGAAGAGGAGCACAATTGATGGCACATAAGAAACCCACCACATAAGTGTGAATGAGATGTGGAAGTTGGGGCTTTAAGCAAGATGAATAACTACAAGACTGGAAGTTAATCTTACTCTACCATGTCCAAATGTTGAGGTTAGAAAAACGTGGTCTCTCTTTGTTCAGGAGGAGGATTCCTTTGTGTAGATGCGTCTCTTTAGAGCGCAGCTCGAGCAGTTGTAAGCAGCGAAGCTGTAGCAGAGAGAGATTAAAATCAAATCTGAGCGCTACTTGTTAAGAAGATGACATCATCGGTCATAGGCCGCTTTTGACCAATGACGTTTGAGATTGAGTCCATGGGCGGGACTTCCGACTGGCTGTGATGCATTCTATGAAACCGAGTTCAATGTTTCACTTTTGATCATAGAACAAAGGGCCATGTTGTCTCTGCTGCCATTTTCAGTGGGGCAAGGCCCTACAGTGGTAATCCGAATCTGTCTTGTTTCTGAAACTGTCGTCATTTCTAAGAGGCATGTCATTCTATTCTCCAGGTACACCCCATCCTGAATGCACTTTTCACATCCATGGTAGCCTGTGTGACCTTTCACATTTTTTAGAAATGCCTATGCAGGTGCGTCACAAACCATTGAAGTAAGCTGTAATGATAACTCCTTCAAATTCAAAACCATTACCTAATTCTTATATTTCACAGATCTTCAAGATACTCATCCAGTGAACTAGTTTTACTATTGTCACAGGTTCCTCTTGCCCCAAGTTTTGCACTGTGCCAAGAATGGGCCAGAATTGTGTTGCTCAACTCTTGTAGAGAGGCAGACCATCAATGTTCACCTGGAGCACCCTTTTACTCAAAGACCCGATAGTGCCTGTCCCTCCAGCTGAGATGAAGAAAGGTTTCTACAGCACTTACTTCATTATACCCAAGAAAGGCGGTGGCTTACGACCGATCTTGGACTTGCGAGTTTTCAACTGGGCCTTACATTAACTCCCGTACAAAATGTTCACGCAAAGACACATTCGTCCGGCATCAAGATTGGTTCGCAGCAGTAGGCCTGATGGACGTGTACTTTCACGTCTCTATCTTGCCTCGACACCAACCCTTCCTACGGTTCGACAGCCAGGCATATCAGTACAAAGTCCTCCCCTTCGGCATGTCCCTGTCCCTCGTGTCTTCACGAAGGTCGCAGAGGCAGCCCTTCCACCCCCCCGTCGAGCCGTTAGAATCAGTCCAGCTCAAAGCCCACTCCTTGAAGACGGCCCTCCTGATCGTGCTCGTTTCCATCAAAAGGGTTGGGGAACTGCAAGCATTCTCTGTCAGCGACACTTGCCTGGAGTTTGGTCTGGCAGATACCCATGTCGTCCTAAGACCGCGACCGTACTACGTGCCTAAGGTTCCTACGATTCCCTTCAGGGACCAGGTGGTCTAATGCAGCCTGTCACTTTGGCACGCATCTGCCTGCCTGCACCTGCATCAGCAGCGCACGTGATTGAATAGGGACCCCTAGTGTCGCTTCACTTGACACAACTTCGAAGTGAGCGACAGACAGGGAATGTCTAGGTTACTTTTGTAACCTCCGTTCCCTGATGGAGGGAACGAGACATTGTCTCTCTCTGGCCATGATGCTGAACCGAGCCACTGCTACGGCCAAAACTTATTCTCGTCTCCTCAGTGCAAATTCTGAATGGACACATGCATGATTCCCTCCTTTTATACCCGTATGTCCGGGGGAGGGACATGCAGATTCTGTCTGCCAATTTCTCATTGACCTTTTCTCAAGTTCAGAGGTAACCGAGGCCTTCAAAGGAGTCCCCTAGTGTCGCTTCACTCAACAAAACATCTCATTACATCCATCATTGAACAGAGGTTACAACAGTAACCTAGATGTTTTTTACCAAAAATCATGATCTGCTTTGGCCCAAAATATTTCTATCAACTTTTTTATTTCTAAAATGACTGTTGTTTTTCAGGACGGAACTGTTTAGTTTCCAATATGATTTATGCAATTTACGTGCCCAATTTTCATGGCTTATATACATGATAAACAGGAAGTGATATGGAAGGAACTGATGTGGCAGGAAACAGGAAGTTACAGAGTTCAGTATTCAGGTGAGGGCTCCCTCTGGTGGATGGGAGACCGCTCATATGACTTCGATATTTTACACCACGTATAAGCTGTCATAAGGATGTTTATATCTCTAAGTGTCAATAAGATCATATCTTTGCATTAACATTTTCAATTTTGCTCCTGCAAAAGAACCAGACCTTGGAGGCCATCTATCCATTGTATCATCTAGGGTTATGTTTAAATCACCCCCTAAGTTTATAAGAGCCTTAGGAACTTTTGTTAACCAGTAGAGTATTCTTTCTTCCACAAAATTCTCAATCTTTGTGTTGTACCCGTACATGAAATCCAAGTTATGAATTTGAATAACCTGACAGATATTGTGACCATTATCATCATAATATATATGAACAATTCCAACTGTATGTTTTTATGTTTTTAGAGTACAAACTCCAGCAGAGTGTTGCGAAGCATGAGAACAATAAACATCACTCCACCATTGAGATTTCCAAAAATGTAAATAATCAGTAATACAGTAATAAAAAATATGTCATGCGTTGTTTGGCAAATAAAAAAATTGCTATTCACTTCAAACAGTCTCTTAATCCCCTGGTGTTGAGAGAAACTATTGACAATGACATTATGTTAACAATAAGAAGTAGAGTAAATAAGGTATTTAAGCCACTAGAAAAAGAAATCTACAGGGATTTTAAACTTGGATCCTTGTAGAAATAATTAGGGGAATACGTAGATCAAGCTACCGTTTATCCTGGGGAAATACCTCTTTTTCTCAAAAACCAGACACCGTGCTTTTTTTATTGGATTTACGTTCTTGGATTACCCCTACTGTATTGTTTGCCATATTGGATTGATTACCTGTTGCCAACCTCTGCCTGTATTACCTACTAAGTTTGTGATTGCTGATTTGGATGTCAATAAATTCTTCTGCTAAATGGATTCTAACCCAACCTCCAGTCTAAATTTGTTACAGAATACTTAGCCAGATCTGAATCCAGCGGAATTATTACAGATTCAAGCAGCTTTCAACTACCAGAGTGAAGTGCTACATGGATTCCAAACTCAACTCAACAGTCTACGTGCCGTCAACGAACATCTGACCCATTATATACAATCTCTTCCACCGACTAAGATTTTAAAGGAATCGCTAAGATTTGCTTTACCTGACAAATTTGATGGTTCGGCTGATAAATGTGAGGGATTTCTACACCAGTGTCAGATACATTTCTACAACCAGCCTGAAACTTTTCATCTGGAAAGGATTAAGTGTTTGTTTGTCTCACTGGAAAAGCATTAGATTGTGCATCAGTAGTTTTGGACAGGAAAATTAGTTTGATTACTTCGCTAAACAGATCACGGAAGTGTTTGAATATCCTGCAGGGGGACAGGATAGCTCTGTACAACTTTTGCACCAATGCCAGGGGAAAGAACCTGTTGCTGAATACGCTGTTAATTTCCGCACTCTAGCTGCTCAAAGTGGATGGAATGATATCGCTTTGAAGTCCATTTTTCGTAAGGGGCTTAATCACGAGATACAAGCAGAATTAGCATGCAGAGATGAGACCACTTCACACTCTCAAAATATCAACATAGCTGTCAAAATGGACAATTTAATTCGTAATAATTCTCGACCAAAAAACTCTCAAGCCATTTCATCACCAACCATGTCTGTCATTCTATCCCTGTACCGTCAGAGCCTATGCAAGTCGGATATACCCTAACCCTGCAAGAGAATTTAGGACTAAAGTTAAGTCCCAAGTTGGGACTGTAGCTGGCCGAAGGGAGTTTAATCATCTTGCTCCTTTAAGGATCTTTATGATTAAATCATGCTTGCCTATAGCGCCAGTTTTATGTGCGTACGCAGGTATAGTTGCCACATACACTTTGAGCATTAACGGGGTGAGTCCTGTGTCTAATCACTCTTGAAGAACTATTAGAATTTCATGTATGGGGCAGTTTACTGGGTTCTTGCTGTATGAAAGATACCAATCAGTGAACACCTACCATTTTAGTGCATAGAAGCATCTTGTTGATGATTCTCTGGCTTGTGAAATGGTTTTCATGACTGAACATATCCATATCCTCACTGTAGTGCGCTCCGTTCAGGGCCTGCACATGCAGGTTCCACAGCTGGTGCTGGGGATGCCAGATTGTGCCTTGCACCTAAGGAGATCCCTCCTCAGTGGTATTTCCCATGGTGAGCTGTACATCATCTCCATCATTTCTGGAAACCATGTCTGGTTGGGCCAACAGTGCAACTAATAGAACCTTTTCCTTGTCCTCTCGGACTTTGCATATGACAGAGTGGATCAGGCATACCGGAGGAAATATTTTTTCACACATATTTTTGTTTCGCCGGGCATTTGTATGCCATTGCGTCCCTTCGCAGCGGGGCTTGGGACTTCAAATAACAGAAGGGACAGTGGGCATTCTCCACTGAGGCAAATAGATTGATTTCTGCTTTGCCGAATATTTTCCAAATCCTCAGTACAGTTAGAGGATGTAATCCCTATTGGCCCGGTATCACCCCTTAGTGTGACAGTAGGCCCGCGCTGTAATTAAGGCAGCCTGGGACATGTCACTCTCAAGGAGAGATGATACTCGCTCCATAGGAGGTGATGCGTCATTTCAACAGTGGCGGTGAATTAATTCCACCTTTGCTGTTTATGTATATCACATCTGTCATATTCACTGTGCAAACCAGGACATGACAGCTCACTATTTCTGACTGAAAGCCTTTAAGGCTAGAATTACAGCCGATAGCTCTAAGCAGTTGATGTGTCACGCCCTCCTCACACCTGTCCATGTGCCAAAAGTTGGGCATCCATCGCACTTGGATTTACTTGTAAACGTGCAGTGTTGAAATAAATAAATGCATGACAATCTAGTTTAAGGAAACAGATTCTTCAGTTTTATTATCTTAACCATTAACATTTATGTAACAAGTGTTCAATAACATTCTCTTAATTTGTTGAGGCATCCATATGAACTGCAGACATATTTAGCAGAAACTAACAACTGTTACAAAGTAATGTCTGCTAAAAAGTCACAAATAGCTTACCTGTAAAAATGTTGAATAGTAACAATAAGTAGGTCTATTTTAGAAACGGAATGCCATAACGTCTGTGAAGAGATGGAGTGAACACTATCTACATTCTTGGTAAAAGATAATTACTTCAAACAGTGTGCATCTGTGCAACATGCCTCCTGTCAACCAATCATACGGTCTACTCTTCTTTCAACCAGTTGCTCAGGCAGACTAGCTTGTTCACATTTTCAGATGATAGAGCTGACCTCTTCTTCTGCAGAATGTGGCCTGCCAAAGAGAACAGTCTCACACAGCACTGTTGAGGCAGGTGTAGCCAAGTACCTTTTAGCAATATGGGCCAGCTTACCATATGCACCTGCTTGTGACGACCACCACTGTAGTGACATATTTCTATGCTGACACAGGGCTCTGCCTTGTACCTCTCTAGAGATGTATCTGTGGATAGTACATCATCATCAGACTCTGATCCCATCAATAGGAGGGCCATCTTCTTCTTTGGTGGCTCTGGCTCCACTTTTTCTCCAGAGGTCTGTGGTGCAGGTTCTCTATCCTTCAGCATCTCACTCAGCTTTTGACACACCTCTCCCCTCTCTGCTCTGGGCAAGCACCTAAGTTTCTTGAACCTAGGATCTAGAGCAGTTGCTACCTTTAACCACCACAAGTTTGCGTTCACCTTTCACCCATTGAGGTCCTTTGTGAATGCAGCCTTGAAGCACGCTATGTAGGCAGGGTCAACATCAGAGACAACCATTGTACGCAGGAGATGACATAGTGCATCATGCAGGTAGCACCATGGAGCAGGAAACATACTTTTCACCACCTAGGAGCTCAGTGATGTACCTACAGTGCAAACACAGCACCACAAAATTGACTTAATGACTACAGTTTTCATTCAGATGACATCTATTTAGGGTATAAGCCTTAAATTATGTCTAGATGACTTACAAATGACTTATTTTTATCAGTACAATTGGAGAAGACAGAGAAATCACATTACCTGCAGGGCTCCAGCAATGTTTCCAACTTTGCCAGCCTGTCATATTCAGCTGAGGTTAGTATGGCTATGTTGTGCTTCTGCTGTGCCAGTGTTGCTTTCAGTGGATCTTTGTTGTGTTGAATCCGCCTTATCAGTTGAATTCCAGCACTTCGGTACAGCCTGGACAAGGGACTCCTCTATCAGTCCATGAGAGGCTTGCTGAGCTTTCAGCTCTGCTGTGTTTGCGGGACTGTGTCTGAAGTGTCCGACTATTTTACGACACTTGGCTAAAACGATGTCAAATCCACTGTCCCATAAAGTCATGGTGATCACCCTTTGTATCTTGTGCGCCACACACGGCACATGCACGAATGGTAGACTCCTTGCAGTGGCAATCATATTGCGAGCGCTGTCTGTTCCTATAGGTGTGACCTTGCCCGTTATCTCCCACTCATATGCAACTTTGAGAAACTGGCTAGCGCATGCTTCTGTTTTTAACACACTTAAAGTGAATGAGTGCAGCTGTCAGTTGTCATCGATTAGGTGTGCTGTTACTCCGAGGTAGTCATGGTTACTTACTGATGTCCAGTGGTCTCCAGTAAGTGCAATAAAATTACCTTCTGCCAACTGCCTCACTTTCGTAGCTTTTTCAGCATCGTACAGTTCACGTAATCTCGTAACAATAGTTCCCCTCGAAGGTAGCTTGTATGATGGGTTGCCTGTGGTGATCTGAATGATGTCTTGAAGCCCCTGGTCCTGAACTATGTTGATGGCCTTTGCAGTCTGTGGACATCCATTTAGTGATTGTACTAGATAGCTTTGCTGTTGTCGATTTGTTGACAAACTTGCCCCGGCTGCACTCCGCCAGTGTCGTTTGACGAGCACGGATTGTTGACCCTTTCTCGGCACTAGCATCTTTACTAACGTCAGCAAAAATGTGTTTTGCCCGAAGATGGTTCTTCAAACTTGTGCTTCGGTGGAAGGACACTTCATCACTGCAATAAGTGCACACAACTTTGGTTTTATTAAAACTTCCATCTGCAAGCATTTTATAATGAAACTTGCCGTTCAGCAGACCGGACACCGTCTCCTTATCACACAAAGCTAGGTAACCATCTGCACTGTGATAATGGGAAGAAGTTGAGGCCAAACTTGATCAAATGATTAATTTGCGTTAAAAAAAGAAATTACGCGCTAACATTTTTGGATTAAATCGCTTGCATTAACGTTAATATATATATATATGAGTGGTGATGGTGTAGTGGTCTAAAGCACATAACTGGTAAGCAGAAGGTTTGACCCCCACAGCCACCACCATTGTGTCCTTGAGCAAGGCACTTAACTCCAGGTTGCTCTGGGTGGATTGTCCCTGTAATAAGTGCATTGTAAGTCACTTTGGATAAAAGCATCTGCCAAATGCATAAATGTAAATTAATATCGTCACCTTCCTAAAATAATATTCTAAGTCATTTTTTCAGGTTTTTCAGAAAGCACAAAAAACTGAACCAAATATCATGAGATTATTTATGCAAAAAAAAACATTTTTTGTCAAAAAATGACAGGACATTATTTTAAGAAGGTGACGATATATAAAATGTGGCAACTTTAAAGGCTTGGTCACATTTACTCTTACACAGCAAGTTTTTTTGCAAACTTTTTTTTATTGCAGAACATATTTTTGAATGGTGCAGTTATAAAGAATTGGCTTAATAGACAATGCGCAATGCACTTGTCCATTGTTAACATGTTTGGTGTAGCTGTGTATGAAGCACTGACTACACAGAGGTCACTGCCAAAACAGCCACCTTGCTAAATGTCAACGCTGTGTATTTGAGTGATAGTTCACTAAATTAGAACCTGGGGATCAAAGGAAATCTGCGCAAGAAATTGCTCTGCCAATGGAAGTCCATCAGGCAAAATTCCTGATCACACAGGATCCCTTTGAGGTGACTATTTTGTCCATGGAATATTACTGTGCAAGGGTAAATGTGGCTAGAGTTTAATGTTGTAAAGCAGATTTTGAAGTGGTCTCCTTTATTCTGGCATCAACCCCCTACAAACCTCAGGTGCACCAGCTGTGGAAAAAGTGCAGGCAAAGGTGAGAACCTCTCTTCCACTTCCACCACCAAACTTCTGTCTTGTAGACAAGGTAATGAATTATTTAGCAGACTGTTAGCTGAATGATTGGTTGATTTAATTAGGGCTGCAACTAACATTTATTTAAATAAGTAATCTGTTGATTTTTTTTTAATGTATATATTTGAAAAATATGTAGTTATTTTACTTATTACATATTATTAGTTAAAAAAACAACAAAAAAAACTAATAATAAGTAAATAATTTACTTCAAAAAGTGATTTTTTTTTTGCTATTTAAATTTTTATTGAGTCCATCCACACAAAACAATAAACACAACATAAAATATGGAATCAGTTATATAAATTAAACCCCTCCCCTCAAACAAACACACAAACACGCATTTACAGTGGTCTCTTACAATTATAACAAAACAAAAATTAGAAACAAACAAAAAACAAAAAAATATTTACTTTCAAAAAACAAGAGTGCACATAAACATCAAACAAAAAATAAAAAAAATCTCTCTCCACTGCCTCTCCCCGAGAACCCTCCAAAAAAATCCAATTATCCACCCCAATTCCTATTAAACAAATCCCACTTTCCCAACCTTCTATGTATCACCTCCTCGAATTCCGCAACCTCACACCATTTTTGTCCATTATTTGCCTGGTCACCATAACTCCGGCCAGGAAACAACCGCTCACGTGGCTATCCCCAAAATTAATGACCTCCCCATCACCCAAAATGCAGAGTCTGGGGCAAAATGAAAATTGTGTGTCCAACTCATCACACATAAATGCTTGACTTTAACCAAAATTCCTGTATTTTAACACATCGACAAAAAACTGTGTCTCCATCTTCTGTTTGGCATTGCCAGCAGGTGGGTGTGTCTTTAAGACCAAGCCTGCAGTCTAGAGGGGGTCCAATAGAATCGATTCAAAATCTTAAATTGCATCAGACGCATCCTTTAATCTCTAGATGTAGACCTGAGGTTTTTCAGAATCTTAGCTCACACCCCCTCCTCCAATACCAAGTTTAAATCTATCTCCCATATCCTCTTGAGAGAAGTTGAAGCTCCATAACCCAGACTCTGAATTAACTAGTACACTGATGCCTCATAACCTTTTCCAAAAGCAGTAATCACCACTTCTAGAGTATCTGCCCTTTTAGGGGGGTGTATGCTACGCCCAAAAATTGTACAGGGCAGGTGGCGCAGCTGTAGAACTTAGATCTAGGAATCCTGAAATGTTGGACCAAATTTTCAAATGATATTAACCCACCACTCACCAGCAGAAAGAGAACTCACCAATACGCAACTTTAGATTTAGCCATATGCTCGAGGCAACATTTAAGTAAATGTCTGAATAAAACACTCTGGACACCTTTGTCCATAGTGCATGCAGGTGTGAGAAAATAGGGTGCAACTTAACTTCTCTGGTTAGTTTAATAGAAAGGCTTTGTAAAATAGGGGCAAGAATTTTTGGTTAATTTCCAATCCAGGGAGGGGCTCTCTCAGGTGGAAGTGACTAATGATCAAAATGTCTGAGTCCGATTGCATAATAATGGCCTAGCCCAACTTTGTCAACCGGCCTATGTAACTTATTGAAATGTAGCCTGGGACGCTTTCCAAGGACTTAGTTATGCTTTCAAATTGCTTGAAATAAGAGAGGTAGAGACTGTAGTAGATAGTTCAAGTTTGAAATACAATTATTTTTAATAACATTAACCTTTCCAATCATCGATAAATATAATGAAACCCACCTACCCGTATCACTCGAAAACCTTTTTATTAAAGGGTTGTAAGGCTGACATCAAGATGACGTAAAAGTCAAAGAACTCTGCGAGAACCAAGTATTAAAAGCTCTCACACAGAAGAACATTTTCACCTGAGTCAACAGATCCTACTGAGCAAGGACACTAAAACACAAATCTCACATCTGACCTCTACCTCACCTCAGGCCAATTTAGGCATCTGCACCCCTCTACTCCTCCTTCCCCTTCAGCTCAGAATCACTTCAAACTTACCTAAGATCTGCATGTAACAAAATATCATATGTGATGCATACAAATAATATGACTTGGCATGTTTGGTACCATTTTAAATGTCTCAGTGTGCGTGGTATATGGTCTCTTTCCCATATTGCTAAATATATTGGCAACAAAGTTATAAGGTCTTTGCTAAATGCTGCATAATACTGGAGGTCTGTCCCCATCTCTGCCTGTATGTTAATGAGGTATGTCCCCAGGACTTCCAAACCTAACCACTCCCAAAATTCCCTTTGTTCATGATTTGGGTATTTAAGGAGATGTGTCACATCGTTCATGGTTCTCTGTAGTCAGACGATCCCACATAGTTTACTGTGTGTAATTTATATCTGGTAACTGCGATGAACTTATGTTACCTGGTCAATAAATTGTAAACATTTGATTTTATTCTGACTGACTCTGAAATTGTTTTCCCAAACAGATTGAGCGATTCGTATGTTATTGCAAGTCTGCGTCAGATTAGTGACGACTAATATTTGGCATCAGTTCAAGTGTACTTGGCTTGCAAAGACAGAAAGTGTGTTTCCGTTTAGAACAGCAGATGCTGCTTGACCAATCTAAATTCGGGTGTGTCTTACCTCTGTTTTAATTTGATGTTTCTTCAGATAAGTGTACGCGGGAAACCACAACATGGCCAATCCAAAGCTATTATAAGAGAAGTTATGTTGGTCAACTTATATCTGTAATAGTGGCCGTGAAATCTACTGAAGAAAACGTTCAGTTAAATTCAAGTGTATGCAATTCCATGAGGGCTATACTGAAGTATCTTTGATTGTGTATACATGAACGTGACCGATCTCAGGTATATAGCAATTACCTCTGTTTGATGATCCAATACTGGCCGCTTGTGATCGTGAGACCCGCAGTGTAGAGAAAACATGCAAGGACCTCAAAGCGACATAGTTTCCTAATCTGAACGGGTAAAATATAATTAAAGGAGTTAAAAAGAATAATCAAACATTCGCTCACTTTTAATGATACTCAGATATCATTAAAACCTTTTTCATTTATGGAGTCAGATGAAATAACGAGGTAATACATAAGAGAAAATGTATTTCATTTAATCTTGTTGAGTTGCGTAAAAGAAAGACAGTAACGCGCAGAGACCTTCACCTGTATTATTGGATACCGCCATTGGACCGATAAACGGGCTTACAGGGTCAAAATTAAATCTGACTAAATCACATAAATTTGCTGGGAAAAAAATACCCAAATACTTAATGCCCTGTTTGGGCCATTGAAAGGTGCCCTGGCTGAAAAGCCGTTACTGGACAGTACGCAGTCAGAGACAATGCTTCGGATTTAGACCAATTAACTCTGTATCCCGAAAATTTAGAAAATAAATTGATAATACTGTGGAGGCAAGGCACAGATCAAGTGGGGTCAGAGACGAATAACAAAATATCATCCGCAAATAGTAAAAGCTTATGTGTCACACCTCCTGCCGTCACCCCTGGAAAATCATCCTCCTATCTTATCGTGGCTAATGGCTCCAGGGCAAGACAGAAAAATAATGGGGAAAGAGGGCAACCCTGCCGAGTGCTCCTATCCAGAGTAAAATAATCTGAAATTAATCCATTTGTTTGTACAGCCGCTACAGGGTGTCTATAAAGTAAATTAATCCATTCAGTACTTCCAAACCCATATATTTCCAAAATCTTAAAAAGATAGTCCCATTCTACCATATCAAACGCCTTTTCGTCGTCAAGTCAGATGACCGCGACCGGAGTCTGGTCATTCACCACTGACCATGTGATATTGATGAGACACCTTATATTATGAGAAGAACTACAGCCCTGAATAAACCCCACCTGATCTATATTTATAAGAGATGTCATAACTTAGCCAGAATTTTTGACAAAATATTTACATCTAACTGGATCAGTGAAATTGGACATTAACTCTTACACTCGCATGGATCTTTGTCCTTTTTAAGAATCAGACTGATCCAGGCTTGTGTCATGGTTGGCGGAAGCTTTCCATTCTTTAATAATTCTGTATAAACTTCTAACAAAAGTGGAGCCAGTTCTGTAGCATAAGATTTAAAAAATTCAGCAACAAAGCCATCTGGCCCCGGAGCAATTACTTTGCCAAGCTCCTCCAAGGTTATCTCAGAATCAAGATAACTTTTTTGCTAAGTCATCAATTTAGGGAGTTCTAATGGTTTCACAAAGTTTCTAATATCTTCATCAGTAGACAAAGATGTGGAACTATAAAGATCAAGATAGAACACTTTAAAGGCATTATTAATATCAATGGTTGAGGTAAACATTTCACCACCAGCAGATTTCACTGAGGGAATGGTAGGGAAAGACTCTCTCTGCATTATATATCTAGGCAAAAGTTTTCCTGCTTTGTCCCCCGACTCAAAGTATGACTGTCTTGCCCTGAATAGCCAAAACTCCACCTTCTGTGACAAAATAGTATTATATCTGTATTTCAATTGGGTCAGTTCTATACGGCGCTTCAGCTCTGCACTTTTAAAATTTATTTTCAACTCCACAAGTTCACGTACTTTGGATTTTTGGATGAATGAGGCATACTGCATGATCGGACCACTAGTGCCTCCCAAGCCATGCCCACAGAAGATACTGAGGACCAGTTGGTCTCCATATACACACTGGTTTCAGTCTTTAACATTTGTTGGAAATAAGTATTTTGCCAAACTGATACATTAAGGAGCCAACTATATGATTTATTTTTCTTCGTATGTGGCTGCACCTCTAAACTTACCAGGGCATGATCTGAGACCAAGATGTTTCCAATTGAACAATCCACAACAGATGAAATGAGGGACTTGGGTATAAAAAAAAAATCCATTCTAGAATAAATCTTATGGACTGATGAAAAAAAAATTATAGTCCCTACCAGATGGGTTCAAAAGTCCCCAAGATATTTGTAAGACACTTTGGTAAGACCAAGCGTCAATGTTGCTCTAGGGGGCTTACACACTTTTGCTTCAATACGATCAAGGACTGAATCCATCAATAGTGTCTCCTACCAATATTATATCATGAGGGGTGCTAGCGGCTTACAACATCAGCCTTTGACCCTGAATTTCAGCTAAAACAATAACAACTCTTCCAAATTTGTCATTAATCTGTTTGACAAATTTGAATTGTAGGTGATTTTTATCAATATAACGACTCAAAAATACAATTATTAAGACCACATTTCAGCATTAGTGCAACAATCAAACCCCAAATTTCTCCAGAATAAAACAAACAGAAAAAAATAAATGTGCACATTAACACCACGCACAGCAGCACCAACCAGCGTTGATCACTCTAAACTCAAAAGGTACACCTACGAGAGCCCTTGCAACAACTTTGCTGTTGGATTGCTCAATTTTGCCTCAAAAATTTGCAAGGAAAAATTACATAACAGAAAATACTTTGTAAAACAAACCCATTCAATAGGCAGAATAAATTATGTGTAGATTCATTCACAGAATTGTCTTGAAGGTGTGTTCTTCCACAAAACAAATTCCAGCCAATATAAAGCCGTTCAGTTTCCTCGGACAGACAAACAAATTTCCAGGGAACAGGCTGAACATGAATGAACATATGAGTGCAGCAGATGACGTAATCATTCCAATGTCCCAAAAAAAATACTCCACAAAACAAACTCCAGCCAACAGGAGGCATAAGCACAAGGAACGAACAGATTAATCCACAACTGTTCCGAAGCAGTGTTATTCCACAAAACAAACTCCAGCCGCTAGCCGGAACCAGCACAAAAAGAAACAAAACATGCATCCTGGTTCCACGGATGGTCAAGAGTCAAATTCACTCGGAAGCCGCATAAAAATATATACCTTGACTTACTCAGTCCGACAACTTTATAAAAGTCATCTTTTGTGTAGGCATGTAGATATTTTGCGGTCAACCGTAGTGTCCATTCTCAATGTAGCCGAAATCTTCAGTGTAAAATTGATCTTCCGTCTATACAAAAGTACCTTGGAATGTCATTCCACAAAACAAACTCCTGCAACTAGGTGGAACCAACACAAAAAAACATGCCGGACCTTATGGATCCTGTAGGGTTTTTTGTTTACAATGAGAAATGAGGTATGTTCACCAGGTTTCAGAAAAACTAAATAAATGGGGTGGAAATACAATCACTTTGAAAAAATGACATTTGGGCATGGCCTGTAGCGCCCCCTAAGGGCGAATGTGAGCCATTCTTGGTTTGTAGGTTCCTGTTGGCCTGTAGTATCAATGTACCAAATTAGAAAGTTTTTGACAAAAAAAATGTGCAATTTGGGAATGGCATTTAGCGCCCCCTAAGGGCGAATGTGAGACATTCTTGGTTTGTGGATTTCTGTTGGCCTGTAGTGTCAATATACCAAATTAGAACATTTTTGACCATAAAATGGGAATTTTGGGCATAGCCTGTAGCGCCCCCTAATGGCGAATATGGGCAATTCTTGGTTTGTGGGTTCCTGTTGGCCTGTAGTATCAATGTACCAAATTAGAACATTTTTGACCAGCAAATGGGAATTTAGGGCGTGGCCTGTAGCGCCCCCTAAGGGCGAATGTGGGCCATTCTTTGTTTGTGGATTCCTGTTGGCCTGTAGTATCAATATACAAAATTAGAACATTTTTGACCAGAAAATGGGAATTTTGGGCATGGCCTGTAGCGCCCCCTAAGGGAGAATGTGGGATATTCTTTATGCAGTACTTCAGAGTGATGTCATCTTGAAGTATATATATATATATATATATATATATATATATATATATATATATATATATATATATAGGTCTGTTTCTAACCCACACCTATAATATCACTTCTGAAGGCATGGATTAAACCACTGGAGTGGTATGGATTACTTTTATGCTGCATTTATGTGATTTTTGTAGCTCCTGAGTTCTGATCACCATTCAAGTCATTGAAATGTCCAACAGGGTTGAGATAATCTTCTAAAAAGCTTAATTTGTGTTCACCAGAAGAAAGAAAATAATACACATCTGGGATGGAATGAGGGTGAGTATACGATGAGAGAAATGTATTTTGGGGGTAAAAACCATTTGTAGGCCTACTTTTTATTTACTTGGAAAATTGTTACTGTCTCTTTAAGAGGATTTTAAACGCATTTCATTCAAGGCACAGTCTGTGCGGCTTGTTTCATTGAGTTTAATCTTTTGAGAACTGTGAAGTCTCATTATTTTCGTGCTGTTACATCTGTATTCATTTATCTGAGATTAATTGATTAAGATTGTGAAACTACATACAACCGACAAGCCTCCATGAAGATGCGAGTAAAAATGAGATGCCTCGCGATGTCAGACACAACGCTGATAATCATTCTCGGAAGTGTTGATACTAGATTTAGATTCGCGATTTCTTCATCAACTGTTTATGTTCACTTGAGACAAAACAGACTCCACAATATATCATGTAATTTGACATTTTGTTGTATGAAAATGTCCGTTCAAACGCAAGAAGCAGCGAATGCGATCTCTCATCGGGGCTCGTGAGTTAGACGTGACGCTGCTCGCTGTTTCACACAAATATTTATTTGAGTTGTTTTGCCATTTGTTGAGTTGAATGGTGTAAAATCGCTTGAAAGTTCAAACAGGAAAGTGTTAAAAACACATACAACAGACAAACATTGCTCGCATTGAAGACGCGAGTAAAAATGAGATCGCGTCACTATCGCGTGCTGTCAGAGAACACGCAGATGAAACATCATTCTCGGAAGTATTGATACTTTAGGATCGATCCGTCCATCCCTTCTTTCTTTAGACATATGTTTCATGTTTGTGTGATAAGTGTTCGCGGAGTTTCACTTGATTTTTCTGACGTGTATCAGACAGATATGATCGCTAAGACAGATTCGGCGTACCCTGTTTATTTTCGTTATTTTACAAAAGCTCAAGGTTTTGTTGTTATTGTAAGTGTACACAAATAAAAGTAGACCTTTTATAGTTTGTAATGATCTCTTCCATGTATCTGAATGGGCAAAAATGACGCAGTATTTTGTTTAAGTTTTTTCCGCTGTTTAGAACAATGCATCTGAAAGGACGTCACAGCGCCATTGTTGACCCCCGTAATAATGCCAAAATTCAATAATGATTCCCGATTTAAAACTCCTCGCAAAGATTTCTTTGAGTTGTTTTGCCATTTGTTGAGTTGAATAGTGTAAAATCGCTTGAATATTCAAACTGGGAAGCAGTAAAACACATCTCACTGACTTGTGCAGTAACTCTCATCGGGGCTCGTGCGTTAGACGCGACGATTATCGCTGTTTCACACAAACTGCTCGAAAACATTTATATGAGTTGTTTTACCATTTGTTGAGATGAATAGTATAAAATCGCGTGAATGTTCCAAATGTCAAGCATTAAACACACACAATTGACATACCTTTGTGCAAACGCAGGCAAAATTCTTCTGGCTCAGAAAGTCGGGAGCTCCACCCACTAGTAGACAGAATTGCTCCATTAGAGAGATTTCTCCAGTAAAAGTGCTTTTGGTAGACAGAGTTACTCCAGCAGAGGGAGCCTCTTTGCTCAGCCAATGTAAGTGAATGGGATTTTACTTGTAGACCGTATTAATCCTGTAGAGGGGGCAATTTTGCTCAGCCATTGTAAATCAATGGGATTTTTTTACATTTTTGATCGTCATTTATATAAAAAGCTTAAGTCGCATCAGGTAAAAAAAGACATTCCAACAAACTTCAGAACAGTCCCCAGGTCTGTGGCAAGTTGGGTACTTATAGCATTAAAGCTCTTGGAGTTAAGGTTGTTGAAATTCTAGTAAGTAAAATAGTATTAATAATAATAATATTAATAAATGTATGTAACATAACAATATGTTGGCTTTCTCAAGCACACATAGTTATGTCATCTTGAAGCATGTTAGGTTTGAAAAACCATCAATCAAAATTACATTTGGTTTATTGACAATAATATATTGAGGCAATGTGGTCATTTACATAAACACGCACCTTTCAGCCATTTTGTATTGTATTCATTTTTGCTAAGTAACAAATTGAAAGACATCAGTTGTACACATGGGTACCAAATGGCAAGTCAACTGGATCTACGGTTCAAGAGAAGAAGACTTTTCAATGTTTCCCCAAATTTTCACTGTACAGGACAATCCATCACGCAGAACCTTATGGGTCCTTGAGGCTTTTTTGTTCCCAATGAGAAATGAGGCAAGTATACCAAGTTTTAGAATATTTGGAAAATTGGGGTGAAAGTGCCATCATTTTGAAAATGTGACATTTGGGCGTGGCCTGTAGCGAACCGCTAAGGGCGAATGTCGGCAATTCTTTGCACAGTACTTCAAAGGGATGTTATCTTGAAGCGTGTCAGGTTTTAAAATCCCTCAGTCAAAATTACATTTGATTTATTGACATATATATTGATTAAATGTGGACATTTACATAAACACGCCCCTTTCAGCCATTTTTAATCGTACCTTATGGGTCCTTGAGGCTTTTTTGTTCCCAATGAGAAATGAGGCAAGTATACCAAGTTTTAGAATATTTAGAAAATTGTGGTGAAAATGCCATCATTTTGAAAATGTGACATTTGGGCGTGGCCTGTAGCGAACCGCTAAGGGCGAATGTGGGCAATTCTTTAAACAGTACTTCAAAGGGATGTTATCTTGAAGAATGTTAGGTTTGAAAAACCCTCAGTCAAAATTACATTTGATATATTGACATATATATTGATTAAATGTGGACATTTACATAAACACGCCCCTTTCAGCCATTTTATATCGTATTCGTTTTTGCTAAGTAACGTTTTCAAAGACATCAATTCTACACACGTGTACCAAATTTCAAGTCAATTGGAGCTACGGTTCAGGAGAAGAAGAGTTTTGTAGGTTTTGGCAAATTTTCACTGTACAGGAAAATCCATCATGGCGGAAGTTATGGGTCCTTGAGGCTTTTTTGTTCCCCATGAGAAATGAGGCATGTACACCAGGTTTGAGAATAACTGGACAAATGGCTTGGAAAGGCCATGACTTTGAAAATATTTTTTTGGGGCGTGGCCTGTTGCGCCACCTATGGGCGAATGTGGGCCATTCTTGGTTTGGGGGTACCCGTTCGCATGGACTATCAATGTGCCAATTTAGAAAATTTTTGACCAGTGACTTTTTGAGATATTGGGGCTCAAGGAGAAGAATAATAATAAATATAGCTGCAAGCAGCAATGCGATTCCTCCTCAAAATGGCAAATCATTTAAAATTGTTCAGTAGAGGGTTGGGGTTAAACTCTCCCAATGAAGAAATTCAAAAAACGTGTCTTTCTGTCTGAATCCTAAACTAAACATTTTCAGTGTACAGGAAAATCCATGATGCCGGGATCTTATGGATCCTGGAGGCTTTTTGTTTACAATGAGAAATGAGTTATGTACATTAAGTTTCAGAAGAACTGAAAAAATGGGGTGGAAATGCCATCACTTTCAATGTGGGACATTGGGGCATAGCCTGTAGCGCCCCCTAATGGTGAATTCGGGCAATTCTTGGTTTGTGAGTTCCTGTTGGCCTGTAGTATCAATGTACCAAATTAGAACATTATTGACCAGAAAATGGGAATTTTGGACATGGCCTATATCGCCCCCTAAGGGTGAATGTCGGCCATTCTTGGTTTGTGGGTTCCCGTTGGCCTGTAGTATCAATGTACCAAATTTGAAAATGTTTGACCAAAAAATAGGACTTTAAGGCATAGCCTGTAGCGCCCCCTAATGACGAATATGGGCAATTCTTGGTTTGTGGGTTCCTGTTGGCGTGCAGTATCAATGTACCACATTAGAACATTTTTGACCAGAAAATGGGAATTTAGGGCATAGCCTGTAGCGCCCCCTAATGGCGAATATGGGCAATTCTTTGTTTGTGGGTTCCTGTTGGCCTGTAGTATCAATGTACCAAATTAGAACATTTTTGACCAGCAAATGGGAATTTAGGGCGTGGCCTGTAGCGCCCCCTAAGAGCGAATGTGGGCCATTCTTGGTTTGTGGATTCCTGTTGGTCTGTAGTATCAATATACAAAATTAGAACATTTTTGACCAGAAAATGGGAATTTTGGGCTTGGCCTGTAGCGCCCCCTAAGGGAGAATGTGGGATATTCTTTACGCAGTACTTCAGAGTGATGTCATCTTGAAGTATATATATATATATATATAGGTCTGTTTCTAACCCACACCTATAATATCACATCTGAAGGCATGGATTAAACCACTGGAGTGGTATGGATTACTTTTATGCTGCATTTATGTGATTTTTGTAGCTTCTGAGTTCTGATCACCATTCAAGTCATTGAAAGGTCCAACAGGGTTGAGATAATCTTCTAAAAAGCTTAATTTGTGTTCACCAGAAGAAAGGAAATAATACACATCTGGGATGGAATGAGGGTGAGTATACGATGAGAGAAATTTATTTTTGGGGTAAAAACCATTTGTAGGCCTACTTTTTATTTACTTGGAAAATTGTTACTGTCTCTTTAAGAGGATTTTAAACGCATTTCATTCAAGGCACAGTCTGTGCGGCTTGTTTCATTGAGTTTAATCTTTTGAGAACTGTGAAGTCTCATTATTTTCGTGCTGTTACATCTGTATTCATTTCAGAGATTAATTGATTGAGATTGTGAAACTACATACAACCGACAAACCTCCATGAAGATGCGAGTAAAAATGAGATCGCCTCGCGCTGTCAGACACAACGCTGATAATCATTCTCGGAAGTGTTGATACTAGATTTAGATTCGCGATTTCTTCATCAACTGTTTATGTTCACTTGAGACAAAACAGACTCCACAATATATCATGTAATTTGACATTTTGTTGTAAGAAATTGTCCGTTCAAACGCAAGAAGAAGCGAATGCGATCTCTCATCGGGGCTCGTGAGTTAGACGTGACGCTGCTCGCTGTTTCACACAAATATTTATTTGAGTTGTTTTGCCATTTGTTGAGTTGAATGGTGTAAAATCGCTTGAAAGTTCAAACAGGAAAGTGTTAAAAACACATACAACAGACAAACATTGCTCGCATTGAAGACGCGAGTAAAAATGAGATCGCGTCACTATCGCGTGCTGTCAGAGAACACGCAGATGAAACATCATTCTCGGAAGTATTGATACTTTAGGATCGATCCGTCCATCCCTTCTTTCTTTAGACATATGTTTCATGTCTGTGTGATAAGTGTTCGCGGAGTTTCACTTGATTTTTCTGACGTGTATCAGACAAATGTTCGCTAAGACAGATTCGGCGCACCCGGTTTATTTTCGTTATTTTACAAAAGCTCAAGGTTTTGTTGTTATTGTAAGTGTACACAAATAAAAGTAGACCTTTTATAGTTTGTAATGATCTCTTCCATGTATCTGAATGGGCAAAAATGACGCAGTATTTTGTTTAAGTTTTTTCCGCTGTTTAGAACAATGCATCTGAAAGGACATTACAGCGCCATTGTTGACCCCCGTAATAATGCCAGAATTCAATAATGATTCCCGATTTCAAACTCCTCGCAAAGATTTATTTGAGTTGTATGCCATTTGTTGAGTTGAATAGTGTAAAATCACTTGAATATTCAAACTGGGAAGTAGTAAAACACATCTCACTGACCTTGTGCAGTAACTCTCATCGGGGCTCGTGCGTTAGACGCGACGATTATCGCTGTTTCACACAAACTGCTCGAAAACATTTATATGAGTTGTTTTACCATTTGTTGAGATGAATAGTATAAAATCGCGTGAATGTTCCAAATGTCAAGCATTAAACACACACAATTGACATACCTTTGTGCAAACGCAGGCAAAATTCTTCTGGCTGAGAAAGTCGGGAGCTCCACCCACTAGTAGACAGAATTGCTCCATTAGAGAGATTTCTCCAGTAAAAGTGCATTTGGTAGACAGAGTTACACCAGCAGAGGGAGCCTCTTTGCTCAGCCAATGTAAGTGAATGGGATTTTACTTGTAGACCGTATTGATCCAGTAGAGGGGGCATTTTTGCTCAGCCATTGTAAATCAATGGGATTTTTTACATTTTTGATCGTCATTTATATAAAAAGCTTAAGTCGCATCAGGTAAAAAAAGACATAGCAGCAAACTTCAGAACAGTCCCCAGGTCTGTGGCAAGTTGGGTACTTATAGCATTAAAGCTCTTAGAGGTGAGGTTGTTGAAATTTTAGTAAGTAAAATAGTATTATTAATAATAATAATAATAAATGTATGTAACATAACAATATGTTGGCTTTCTCAAGCACACATAGTTATGTCATCTTGAAGCATGTTAGGTTTGAAAAACCATCAATCAAATTTACATTTGGTTTATTGACACTAATATATTGAGGCAATGTGGTCATTTACATAAACACGCACCTTTCAGCCATTTTGTATTGTATTCATTTTTGCTAAGTAACAAATTGAAAGACATCAATTCTACACATGGGTACCAAATGTCAAGTCAATTGGAGCTACGGTTCAAGAGAAGAAGACTTTTGTAGGTTTTGGCAAATTTTCACTGTACAGGACAATCCATTAGGGCAGAAGTTATGGGTCCTTGAGGCTTTTTTGTTCCCAATGAGAAATGAGGCAAGTATACCAAGTTTTAGAATATTCCGAAAATTGTGGTGAAAATGCCATCATTTTGAAAATGTGACATTTGGGCATGGCCTGTAGCGAACCGCTAAGGGCGAATGTGGGCAATTCTTTGCACAGTACTTCAAAGGGATGTTATCTTGAAGAATGTTAGGTTTGAAAAACCCTGGGTCAAAATTACATTTGATATATTGACATATATATTGATTAAATGTGGACATTTACATAAACACGCCCCTTTCAGCCATTTTATATCGTATTCATTTTTGCTAAGTAACGTTTTCAAAGACATCAATTCTACACATGCGTACCAAATTTCAAGTATATTGGAGCTACGGTTCAGGAGAAGAAGAGTTTTGTAGGTTTTGGCAAATTTTCACTGTACAGGAAAATCCATTAGGGCAGAAGTTATGGGTCCTTGAGGCTTTTTTGTTCCCCATGAGAAATGAGGCATGTACACCAGGTTTGAGAATAATTGGACAAATGGCTTGGAAATGCCATGACTTTGAAAATATTTTTTGGGGCGTGGCCTGTAGCGCCACCTATGGGCGAATGTGGGCCATTCTTGGTTTGGGGGTACCCGTTGGCATGGAGTATCAATGTGCCAATTTAGAAAATTTTTGACCAGTGACTTTTTGAGATATTGGGGCTCAAGGAGAATAATAATAATAAATATAGCTGCAAGCAGCAATGCGATTCCTCCTCAAAATGGCAAATCATTTAAAATTTTTCAGTAGAGGGTTGGGGTTAAACTCTCCCAATGAAGAAATTCAAAAAAACGTGTCTTTCTGTCTGAATCCTAAACTAAATATTTTCAGTGTACAGGAAAATCCATGATCCTGGGATCTTATGGATCCTGGAGGCTTTTTTGTTTACAATGAGAAATGAGTTATGTACATTAAGTTTCAGAAGAACTGAAAAAATGGGGTGGAAATGCCATCACTTTGAATGTGGGACATTGGGGCATAGCCTGTAGCGCCCCCTAATGGTGAATACGGGCAATTATTGGTTTGTGGGTTCCTGTTGGCCTGTAGTATCAATGTACCAAATTAGAACATTTTTGACCAAAAAATAGGACTTTAAGGCATAGCCTGTAGCGCCCCCTAATGACGAATATGGGCAATTCTTGGTTTGTGGGTTCCTGTTGGCGTGCAGTATCAATGTACCACATTAGAACATTTTTGACCAGAAAATGGGAATTTTTGACATGGCCTATAGCGCCCCCTAAGGGTGAATGTGGGCCAATCTTGGTTTGTGAGTTCCTGTTGGCCTGTAGTATCAATGTACCAAATTTGAAAGTTTTTGACAAAAAAAAAATTGCAATTTGGGAATGGCCTTTAGCGCCCCCTAAGGGCGAATGTGAGACATTCTTGGTTTGTGGATTTCTGTTGGCCTGTAGTGTCAATATACCAAATTAGAACATTTTTGACCATAAAATGGGAATTTTGGGCATAGCCTGTAGCGCCCCCTAATGGCGAATGTGGGCCATTCTTGGTTTGTGGATTCCTGTTGGTCTGTAGTATCAATATACAAAATTAGAACATTTTTGACCAGAAAATGGGAATTTTGGGCTTGGCCTGTAGCGCCCCCTAAGGGAGAATGTGGGATATTCTTTACGCAGTACTTCAGAGTGATGTCATCTTGAAGTTTATATATATATATATATATATATATATATATATATATATATATATATATATATATATATATAGGTCTGTTTCTAACCCACACCTATAATATCACTTCTGAAGGCATGGATTAAACCACTGGAGTGGTATGGATTACTTTTATGCTGCATTTATGTGATTTTTGTAGCTTAAATTCTGAGTTCTGATCACCATTCAAGTCATTGAAAGGTCCAACAGGGTTGAGATAATCTTCTAAAAAGCTTCATTTGTGTTCACCAGAAGAAAGGAAATAATACACATCTGGGATGGAATGAGGGTGAGTATACGATGAGAGAAATTTATTTTTGGGGTAAAAACCATTTGTAGGCCTACTTTTTATTTACTTGGAAAATTGTTACTGTCTCTTTAAGAGGATTTTAAACGCATTTCATTCAAGGCACAGTCTGTGCGGCTTGTTTCATTGAGTTTAATCTTTTGAGAACTGTGAAGTCTCATTATTTTCGTGCTGTTACATCTGTATTCATTTCAGAGATTAATTGATTGAGATTGTGAAACTACATACAACCGACAAACCTCCATGAAGATGCGAGTAAAAATGAGATCGCCTCGCGCTGTCAGACACAACGCTGATAATCATTCTCGGAAGTGTTGATACTAGATTTAGATTCGCGATTTCATCATCAACTGTTTATGTTCACTTGAGACAAAACAGACAATATATCATGTATGGTTGTATGAAAGTGTCCGTTCAAACGCAAGAAGAAGCGAATGCGTTCTCTCATCGGGGCTCGTGAGTTAGACGTGACGCTGCTCCCTGTTTCACACAAATATTTATTTGAGTTGTTTTGCCATTTGTTGAGTTGAATGGTGTAAAATCGCTTGAAAGTTCAAAGAGGAAAGTGTTAAAAACACATACAACAGACAAACATTGCTCGCATTGAAGACGCGAGTAAAAATGAGATCGCGTCACTATCGCGTGCTGTCAGAGAACACGCAGATGAAACATCATTCTCGGAAGTATTGATACTTTAGGATCGATCCGTCCATCCCTTCTTTCTTTAGACATATGTTTCATGTTTGTGTGATAAGTGTTCGCGGAGTTTCACTTGATTTTTCTGACGTGTATCAGACAGATTATCGCAAAGACAGATTCGGTTTACCCTGTTTATTTTCGTTATTTTACAAAAGCTCAAGGTTTTGTTGTTATTGTAAGTGTACACAAATAAAAGTAGACCTTTTACAGTTTGTAATGATCTCTTCCATGTATCTGAATGGGCAAAAATGACGCAGTATTTTGTTTAAGTTTTTCCGCTGTTTAGAACAATGCATCTGAAAGGACATTACAGCGCCATTGTTGACCCCCGTAATAATGCCAGAATTCAATAATGATTCCCGATTTATTTGAGTTGTTTTGCCATTTGTTGAGTTGAATAGTGTAAAATCGCTTGAATATTCAAACTGGGAAGCAGTAAAATACATCTCACTGACCTTGTGCAGTAACTCTCATCGGGGCTCGTGCGTTAGACGCGACGATTATCGCTGTTTCACACAAACTGCTCGAAAACATTTATATGAGTTGTTTTACCATTTGTTGAGATGAATAGTATAAAATCGCGTGAATGTTCCAAATGTCAAGCATTAAACACACACAATTGACATACCTTTGTGCAAACGCAGGCAAAATTCTTCTGGCTGAGAAAGTCGGGAGCTCCACCCACTAGTAGACAGAATTGCTCCATTAGAGAGATTTCTCCAGTAAAAGTGCATTTGGTAGACAGAGTTACACCAGCAGAGGGAGCCTCTTTGCTCAGCCAATGTAAGTGAATGGGATTTTACTTGTAGACCGTATTGATCCAGTAGAGGGGGCATTTTTGCTCAGCCATTGTAAATCAATGGGATTTTTTACATTTTTGATCGTCATTTATATAAAAAGCTTAAGTCGCATCAGGTAAAAAAAGACATAGCAGCAAACTTCAGAACAGTCCCCAGGTCTGTGGCAAGTTGGGTACTTATAGCATTAAAGCTCTTAGAGGTGAGGTTGTTGAAATTTTAGTAAGTAAAATAGTATTATTAATAATAATAATAATAAATGTATGTAACATAACAATATGTTGGCTTTCTCAAGCACACATAGTTATGTCATCTTGAAGCATGTTAGGTTTGAAAAACCATCAATCAAATTTACATTTGGTTTATTGACACTAATATATTGAGGCAATGTGGTCATTTACATAAACACGCACCTTTCAGCCATTTTGTATTGTATTCATTTTTGCTAAGTAACAAATTGAAAGACATCAATTCTACACATGGGTACCAAATGTCAAGTCAATTGGAGCTACGGTTCAAGAGAAGAAGACTTTTGTAGGTTTTGGCAAATTTTCACTGTACAGGACAATCCATTAGGGCAGAAGTTATGGGTCCTTGAGGCTTTTTTGTTCCCAATGAGAAATGAGGCAAGTATACCAAGTTTTAGAATATTTGGAAAATTGGGGTGAAAGTGCCATCATTTTGAAAATGTGACATTTGGGCGTGGCCTGTAGCGAACCGCTAAGGGCGAATGTCGGCAATTCTTTGCACAGTACTTCAAAGGGTTGTTATCTTGAAGCATGTCAGGTTTAAAATCCCTCAGTCAAAATTACATTTGATTTATTGACTTACATATTGATTAAATGTGGACATTTACATAAACACGCCCCTTTCAGCCATTTTTAATCGTACCTTATGGGTCCTTGAGGCTTTTTTGTTCCCAATGAGAAATGAGGCAAGTATACCAAGTTTTAGAATATTCCGAAAATTGTGGTGAAAATGCCATCATTTTGAAAATGTGACATTTGGGCGTGGCCTGTAGCGAACCGCTAAGGGCGAATGTGGGCAATTCTTTGCACAGTACTTCAAAGGGATGTTATCTTGAAGAATGTTAGGTTTGAAAAACCCTGGGTCAAAATTACATTTGATATATTGACATATATATTGATTAAATGTGGACATTTACATAAACACGCCCCTTTCAGCCATTTTATATCGTATTCATTTTTGCTAAGTAACGTTTTCAAAGACATCAATTCTACACATGCGTACCAAATTTCAAGTATATTGGAGCTACGGTTCAGGAGAAGAAGAGTTTTGTAGGTTTTGGCAAATTTTCACTGTACAGGAAAATCCATTAGGGCAGAAGTTATGGGTCCTTGAGGCTTTTTTGTTCCCCATGAGAAATGAGGCATGTACACCAGGTTTGAGAATAATTGGACAAATGGCTTGGAAATGCCATGACTTTGAAAATATTTTTTTGGGGCGTGGCCTGTAGCGCCACCTATGGGCGAATGTGGGCCATTCTTGGTTTGGGGGTACCCGTTGGCATGGAGTATCAATGTGCCAATTTAGAAAATTTTTGACCAGTGACTTTTTGAGATATTGGGGCTCAAGGAGAATAATAATAATAAATATAGCTGCAAGCAGCAATGCGATTCCTCCTCAAAATGGCAAATCATTTAAAATTGTTCAGTAGAGGGTTGGGGTTAAACTCTCCCAATGAAGAAATTCAAAAAAACGTGTCTTTCTGTCTGAATCCTAAACTAAATATTTTCAGTGTACAGGAAAATCCATGATCCTGGGATCTTATGGATCCTGGAGGCTTTTTTGTTTACAATGAGAAATGAGTTATGTACATTAAGTTTCAGAAGAACTGAAAAAATGGGGTGGAAATGCCATCACTTTGAATGTGGGACATTGGGGCATAGCCTGTAGCGCCCCCTAATGGTGAATACGGGCAATTATTGGTTTGTGAGTTCCTGTTGGCCTGTAGTATCAATGTACCAAATTAGAACATTTTTGACCAAAAAATAGGACTTTAAGGCATAGCCTGTAGCGCCCCCTAATGACGAATATGGGCAATTCTTGGTTTGTGGGTTCCTGTTGGCGTGCAGTATCAATGTACCACATTAGAACATTTTTGACCAGAAAATGGGAATTTTTGACATGGCCTATACTGCCCTACAAAACAAAAAGGCAGTAACTGCATTTTTGGTCAAAAATGAGTTATTATCATTTTCATGACATTCAAGGCATCCTTTGTTATGTGATAAAACATTTTATCTCAAATGTGTGTCGTTTTGGAGAAAAATGGTAGTCGTTTGTACAGTAACTGCAAAAAGCCCTGACAGGATAACTTTAAAGTCATTTTTCTCAGTTCTGCACTCTGTGTAGTTACTGCCTTTTTGCTTTGTAGGGCAGTATAGCGCCCCCTAAGGGTGAATGTGGGCCAATCTTGGTTTGTGAGTTCCTGTTGGCCTGTAGTATCAATGTACCAAATTTGAAAGTTTTTGACAAAAAAAAAATTGCAATTTGGGAATGGCCTTTAGCGCCCCCTAAGGGCGAATGTGAGACATTCTTGGTTTGTGGATTTCTGTTGGCCTGTAGTGTCAATATACCAAATTAGAACATTTTTGACCATAAAATGGGAATTTTGGGCATAGCCTGTAGCGCCCCCTAATGGCGAATGTGGGCCATTCTTGGTTTGTGGATTCCTGTTGGTCTGTAGTATCAATATACAAAATTAGAACATTTTTGACCAGAAAATGGGAATTTTGGGCTTGGCCTGTAGCGCCCCCTAAGGGAGAATGTGGGATATTCTTTACGCAGTACTTCAGAGTGATGTCATCTTGAAGTATATATATATATATATATATATATATATATATATATATAGGTCTGTTTCTAACCCACACCTATAATATCACTTTTGAAGGCATGGATTAAACCACTGGAGTGGTATGGATTACTTTTATGCTGCATTTATGTGATTTTTGTAGCTTAAATTCTGAGTTCTGATCACCATTCAAGTCATTGAAAGGTCCAACAGGGTTGAGATAATCTTCTAAAAAGCTTCATTTGTGTTCACCAGAAGAAAGGAAATAATACACATCTGGGATGGAATGAGGGTGAGTATACGATGAGAGAAATTTATTTTTGGGGTAAAAACCATTTGTAGGCCTACTTTTTATTTACTTGGAAAATTGTTACTGTCTCTTTAAGAGGATTTTAAACGCATTTCATTCAAGGCACAGTCTGTGCGGCTTGTTTCATTGAGTTTAATCTTTTGAGAACTGTGAAGTCTCATTATTTTCGTGCTGTTACATCTGTATTCATTTCAGAGATTAATTGATTGAGATTGTGAAACTACATACAACCGACAAACCTCCATGAAGATGCGAGTAAAAATGAGATCGCCTCGCGCTGTCAGACACAACGCTGATAATCATTCTCGGAAGTGTTGATACTAGATTTAGATTCGCGATTTCATCATCAACTGTTTATGTTCACTTGAGACAAAACAGACAATATATCATGTATGGTTGTATGAAAGTGTCCGTTCAAACGCAAGAAGAAGCGAATGCGTTCTCTCATCGGGGCTCGTGAGTTAGACGTGACGCTGCTCCCTGTTTCACACAAATATTTATTTGAGTTGTTTTGCCATTTGTTGAGTTGAATGGTGTAAAATCGCTTGAAAGTTCAAAGAGGAAAGTGTTAAAAACACATACAACAGACAAACATTGCTCGCATTGAAGACGCGAGTAAAAATGAGATCGCGTCACTATCGCGTGCTGTCAGAGAACACGCAGATGAAACATCATTCTCGGAAGTATTGATACTTTAGGATCGATCCGTCCATCCCTTCTTTCTTTAGACATATGTTTCATGTTTGTGTGATAAGTGTTCGCGGAGTTTCACTTGATTTTTCTGACGTGTATCAGACAGATTATCGCAAAGACAGATTCGGTTTACCCTGTTTATTTTCGTTATTTTACAAAAGCTCAAGGTTTTGTTGTTATTGTAAGTGTACACAAATAAAAGTAGACCTTTTACAGTTTGTAATGATCTCTTCCATGTATCTGAATGGGCAAAAATGACGCAGTATTTTGTTTAAGTTTTTCCGCTGTTTAGAACAATGCATCTGAAAGGACATTACAGCGCCATTGTTGACCCCCGTAATAATGCCAGAATTCAATAATGATTCCCGATTTATTTGAGTTGTATGCCATTTGTTGAGTTGAATAGTGTAAAATCGCTTGAATATTCAAACTGGGAAGCAGTAAAACACATCTCACTGACCTTATTTGTGCAGTAACTCTCATCGGGGCTCGTGCGTTAGACGCGACGATTATCGCTGTTTCACACAAACTGCTCGAAAACATTTATATGAGTTGTTTTACCATTTGTTGAGATGAATAGTATAAAATCGCGTGAATGTTCCAAATGTCAAGCATTAAACACACACAATTGACATACCTTTGTGCAAACGCAGGCAAAATTCTTCTGGCTGAGAAAGTCGGGAGCTCCACCCACTAGTAGCCAGAATTGCTCCATTAGAGAGATTTCTCCAGTAAAAGTGCATTTGGTAGACAGAGTTACACCAGCAGAGGGAGCCTCTTTGCTCAGCCAATGTAAGTGAATGGGATTTTACTTGTAGACCGTATTGATCCAGTAGAGGGGGCATTTTTGCTCAGCCATTGTAAATCAATGGGATTTTTTACATTTTTGATCGTCATTTATATAAAAAGCTTAAGTCGCATCAGGTAAAAAAAGACATAGCAGCAAACTTCAGAACAGTCCCCAGGTCTGTGGCAAGTTGGGTACTTATAGCATTAAAGCTCTTAGAGGTGAGGTTGTTGAAATTTTAGTAAGTAAATTAGTATTAATAATAATAATAATAATAATAAATGTATGCAACATAACAATATGTTGGCTTTCTCAAGCCAACATAGTTATGTCATCTTGAAGCATGTTAGGTTTGAAAAACCATCAATCAAATTTACATTTGGTTTATTGACACTAATATATTGAGGCAATGTGGTCATTTACATAAACACGCACCTTTCAGCCATTTTGTATTGTATTCATTTTTGCTAAGTAACAAATTGAAAGACATCAATTCTACACATGGGTACCAAATGTCAAGTCAATTGGATCTACGGTTCAAGAGAAGAAGACTTTTGTAGGTTTTGGCAAATTTTCACTGTACAGGACAAATCCATTAGGGCAGAAGTTATGGGTCCTTGAGGCTTTTTTGTTCCCAATGAGAAATGAGGCAAGTATACCAAGTTTTAGAATATTTGGAAAATTGGGGTGAAAGTGCCATCATTTTGAAAATGTGACATTTGGGCGTGGCCTGTAGCGAACCGCTAAGGGCGAATGTCGGCAATTCTTTGCACAGTACTTCAAAGGGATGTTATCTTGAAGCATGTCAGGTTTTAAAATCCCTCAGTCAAAATTACATTTGATTTATTGACATATATATTGATTAAATGTGGACATTTACATAAACACGCCCCTTTCAGCCATTTTTAATCGTACCTTATGGGTCCTTGAGGCTTTTTTGTTCCCAATGAGAAATGAGGCAAGTATACCAAGTTTTAGAATATTTTGAAAATTGTGGTGAAAATGCCATCTTTTTAAAAATGTGACAGTTTGGCGTGGCCTGTAGCGAACCGCTAAGGGCGAATGTGGGCAATTCTTTGCACAGTACTTCAAAGGGATGTTATCTTGATGAATGTTAGGTTTGAAAAACCCTCGGTCAAAATTACATTTGATATATTGACATATATATTGATAAAATTTGGACATTTACATAAACACGCCCCTTTCAGCCATTTTATATCGTATTCATTTTTGCTAAGTAACGTTTTCAAAGATATCAATTCTACACATGCGTACCAAATTTCAAGTCAATTGGAGCTACAGTTCAGGAGAAGAAGAGTTTTGTAGGTTTTCGCAAATTTTCACTGTACAGGAAAATTCAATATGGCGGAAGTTATGGGTCCTTGAGGCTTTTTTGTTCCCCATGAGAAATGAGGCATGTACACCAGGTTTGAGAATAATTGGACAAATGTCTTGGAAATGCCATGACTTTGAAAATGTTTTTTTGGGGCGTGGCCTGTAGCGCCACCTATGGGCGAATGTGGGCCATTCTTGGTTTGGGGGTACCCGTTGGCATGGAGTATCAATGTGCCAAATTAGAAAATTTTTGACCAGTGACTTTTTGAGATATTGGGGCTCAAGGAGAAGAAGAATAATAATAAATATAGCTGCAAGCAGCAATGCGATTCCTCCTCAAAATGGCAAATCATTTAAAATTGATCACTAGAGGGTTGGGGTTAAACCCTCCCAATGAAAAAATCCAAAAAACATGTCTTTCTGTCTGAATCCTAAACTAAACATTTTCAGTGTACAGGAAAATCCATCATGCCGGACCTTATGGATCCTGTAGGGTTTTTTGTTTACAATGAGAAATGAGGTATGTTCACCAGGTTTCAGAAAAACTAAATAAATGGGGTGGAAATACAATCACTTTGAAAAAATGACATTTGGGCATAGCCTGTAGCGCCCCCTAAGGGCGAATGTGAGCCATTCTTGGTTTGTAGGTTCCTGTTGGCCTGTAGTATTAATGTACCAAATTAGAAAGTTTTTGACAAAAAAATTTGCAATTTGGGAATGGCCTTTAGCGCCCCCTAAGGGCGAATGTGAGACATTCTTGGTTTGTGGATTTCTGTTGGCCTGTAGTGTCAATATACCAAATTAGAACATTTTTGACCATAAAATGGGAATTTTGGGCATAGCCTGTAGCGCCCCTAATGGCGAATATGGGAAATTCTTTGTTTGTGGGTTCCTGTTGGCCTGTAGTATCAATGTACTTGACCAGCAAATGGGAATTTAGGGCGTGGCCTGTAGCGCCCCCTAAGGGCGAATGTGGGCCATTCTTGGTTTGTGGATTCCTGTTGGCCTGTAGTATCAATATACAAAATTAGAACATTTTTGACCAGAAAATGGGAATTTTGGGCATGGCCTGTAGCGCCCCCTAAGGGAGAATGTGGGATATTCTTTACGCAGTACTTCAGAGTGATGTCATCTTGAAGTATATATATATAGGTCTGTTTCTAACCCACACCTATAATATCACTTCTGAAGGCATGGATTAAACCACTGGAGTGGTATGGATTACTTTTATGCTGCATTTATGTGATTTTTGTAGCTTCTGAGTTCTGATCACCATTCTAGTCATTGAAAGGTCCAACAGGGTTGAGATAATCTTCTAAAAAGCTTCATTTGTGTTCACCAGAAGAAAGAAAATAATACACATCTGGGATGGAATGAGGGTGAGTATACGATGAGAGAAATTTATTTTGGGGGTAAAAACCATTTGTAGGCCTACTTTTTATTTACTTGGAAAATTGTTACTGTCTCTTTAAGAGGATTTTAAACGCATTTCATTCAATGCACAGTCTGTGCGGCTTGTTTCATTGAGTTTAATCTTTTAGAGAACTGTGAAGTCTCATTATTTTCGTGCTGTTACATCTGTATTCATTTCAGAGATTAATTGATTGAGATTGTGAAACTACATACAACCGACAAACCTCCATGAAGATGCGAGTAAAAATGAGATCGCCTCGCGCTGTCAGACACAACGCTGATAATCATTCTCGGAAGTGTTGATACTAGATTTAGATTCGCGATTTCTTCATCAACTGTTTATGTTCACTTGAGACAAAACAGACTCCACAATATATCATGTAATTTGACATTTTGTTGTAAGAAATTGTCCGTTCAAACGCAAGAAGAAGCGAATGCGATCTCTCATCGGGGCTCGTGAGTTAGACGTGACGCTGCTCGCTGTTTCACACATATTTATTTGAGTTGTTTTGCCATTTGTTGAGTTGAATGGTGTAAAAATCGCTTGAAAGTTCAAACAGGAAAGTGTTAAAAACACATACAACAGACAAACAATGCTCGCATTGAAGACACGAGTAAAAATTAGATCGCGTCACTATCGCGTGCTGTCAGAGAACACGCAGATGAAACATCATTCTCGGAAGTATTGATACTTTAGGATCGATCCGTCCATCCCGTCTTTCTTTAGACATATGTTTCACGTTTGTGTGATAAGTGTTCGCGGAGTTTCACTTGATTTTTCTGACGTGTATCAGACAGATTATCGCAAAGACAGATTCGGTTTACCCTGTTTATTTTCGTTATTTTACAAAAGCTCAAGGTTTTGTTGTATTGTAAGTGTACAGAAATAAAAGTAGACCTTTTATAGTTTGTAATGATCTCTTCCATGTATCTGAATGGGCAAAAATGACGCAGTATTTTGTTTAAGTTTTTTCCGCTGTTTAGAACAATGCATCTGAAAGGACATTACAGCGCCATTGTTGACCCCCGTAATAATGCCAGAATTCAATAATGATTCCCGATTTATTTGAGTTGTATGCCATTTGTTGAGTTGAATAGTGTAAAATCGCTTGAATATTCAAACTGGGAAGCAGTAAAACACATCTCACTGACCTTATTTGTGCAGTAACTCTCATCGGGGCTCGTGCGTTAGACGCGACGATTATCGCTGTTTCACACAAACTGCTCGAAAACATTTATATGAGTTGTTTTACCATTTGTTGAGATGAATAGTATAAAATCGCGTGAATGTTCCAAATGTCAAGCATTAAACACACACAATTGACATACCTTTGTGCAAACGCAGGCAAAATTCTTCTGGCTGAGAAAGTCGGGAGCTCCACCCACTAGTAGCCAGAATTGCTCCATTAGAGAGATTTCTCCAGTAAAAGTGCATTTGGTAGACAGAGTTACACCAGCAGAGGGAGCCTTTTTGCTCAGCCCATGTAAGTGAATGGGATTTTACTTGTAGACCGTATTGATCCAGTAGAGGGGGCATTTTTGCTCAGCCATTGTAAATCAATGGGATTTTTTACATTTTTGATCGTCATTTATATAAAAAGCTTAAGTCGCATCAGGTAAAAAAAGACATAGCAGCAAACTTCAGAACAGTCCCCAGGTCTGTGGCAAGTTGGGTACTTATAGCATTAAAGCTCTTAGAGGTGAGGTTGTTGAAATTTTAGTAAGTAAATTAGTATTAATAATAATAATAATAATAAATGTATGTAACATAACAATATGTTGGCTTTCTCAAGCCAACATAGTTATGTCATCTTGAAGCATGTTAGGTTTGAAAAACCATCAATCAAATTTACATTTGGTTTATTGACACTAATATATTGAGGCAATGTGGTCATTTACATAAACACGCACCTTTCAGCCATTTTGTATTGTATTCATTTTTGTAAGTAACAAATTGAAAGACATCAATTCTACACATGGGTACCAAATGTCAAGTCAATTGGATCTACGGTTCAAGAGAAGAAGACTTTTGTAGGTTTTGGCAAATTTTCACTGTACAGGACAATCCATTAGGGCAGAAGTTATGGGTCCTTGAGGCTTTTTTGTTCCCAATGAGAAATGAGGCAAGTATACCAAGTTTTAGAATATTTGGAAAATTGGGGTGAAAGTGCCATCATTTTGAAAATGTGACATTTGGGCGTGGCCTGTAGCGAACCGCTAAGGGCGAATGTCGGCAATTCTTTGCACAGTACTTCAAAGGGATGTTATCTTGAAGCATGTCAGGTTTTAAAATCCCTCAGTCAAAATTACATTTGATTTATTGACATATATATTGATTAAATGTGGACATTTACATAAACACGCCCCTTTCAGCCATTTTTAATCGTACCTTATGGGTCCTTGAGGCTTTTTTGTTCCCAATGAGAAATGAGGCAAGTATACCAAGTTTTAGAATATTTTGAAAATTGTGGTGAAAATGCCATCTTTTTGAAAATGTGACAGTTTGGCGTGGCCTGTAGCGAACCGCTAAGGGCGAATGTGGGCAATTCTTTGCACAGTACTTCAAAGGGATGTTATCTTGATGAATGTTAGGTTTGAAAAACCCTCGGTCAAAATTACATTTGATATATTGACATATATATTGATAAAATTTGGACATTTACATAAACACGCCCCTTTCAGCCATTTTATATCGTATTCATTTTTGCTAAGTAACGTTTTCAAAGACATCAATTCTACACATGCGTACCAAATTTCAAGTATATTGGAGCTACGGTTCAGGAGAAGAAGAGTTTTGTAGGTTTTGGCAAATTTTCACTGTACAGGAAAATCCATTAGGGCAGAAGTTATGGGTCCTTGAGGCTTTTTTGTTCCCCATGAGAAATGAGGCATGTACACCAGGTTTGAGAATAATTGGACAAATGGCTTGGAAATGCCATGACTTTGAAAATATTTTTTTGGGGCGTGGCCTGTAGCGCCACCTATGGGCAAATGTGGGCCATTCTTGGTTTGGGGGTACCCGTTGGCATGGAGTATCAATGTGCCAATTTAGAAAATTTTTGACCAGTGACTTTTTGAGATATTGGGGCTCAAGGAGAATAATAATAATAATAATAATAATAAATATAGCTGCAAGCAGCAATGCGATTCCTCCTCAAAATGGCAAATCATTTAAAATTGTTCAGTAGAGGGTTGGGGTTAAACTCTCCCAATGAAGAAATTCAAAAAACGTGTCTTTCTGTCTGAATCCTAAACTAAACATTTTCAGTGTACAGGAAAATCCATGATGCCGGGATCTTATGGATCCTGGAGGCTTTTTTGTTTACAATGAGAAATGAGTTATGTACATTAAGTTTCAGAAGAACTGAAAAAATGGGGTGGAAATGCCATCACTTTGAATGTGGGACATTGGGGCATAGCCTGTAGTGCCCCCTAATGGAGAATACGGGCAATTCTTGGTTTGTGGGTTCCTGTTGACCTGTAGTATCAATGTACCAAATTTGAAAATGTTTGACCAAAAAATAGGACTTTAAGGCATAGCCTGTAGCGCCCTCTAATGACGAATATGATCAATTCTTGGTTTGTGGGTTCCTGTTGGCGTGCAGTATCAATGTACCAAATTAGAACATTTTTGACCAGAAAATGGGAATTTTGGACATGGCCTATAGCGCCCCCTATGGGTGAATGTGGGCCAATCTTGGTTTGTGGGTTCCTGTTGGCCTGTAGTATCAATGTACCAAATTTGAAAATGTTTGACCAGAAAATAGGACATTAAGGCATAGCCTGTAGCGCCCCCTAATGGCGAATATGGGCAATGCTTGGTTTGTGGGTTCCTGTTGGCCTGTAGTATCAACATACCAAATTAGAACATTTTTGACCAGAAAATGGGAATTTTGGACATGGCCTATAGCGCCCCCTAAGGGTGAATGTGGGCCATTCTTTGTTTGTGGATTCCTGTTGGCCTGTAGTATCAACATATCAAATTAGAACATTTTTGACCAGAAAATGGGAATTTTGGGCATGGCCTGTAGCGCCCCATAAGGGTGAATGTGGGCCATTCTTTGTTTGTGGATTCCTGTTGGCCTGTAGTATCAACATACCAAATTAGAACATTTTTGACCAGAAAATGGGAATTTTGGGCATGGCCTGTAGCGCCCCCTAAGGGTGAATGTGGGCCATTCTTTGTTTGTGGATTCCTGTTGGCCTGTAGTGTCAATATACCAAATTAGAACATTTTTGACCAGAAAATGGGAATTTTGGACATGGCCTATAGCGCCCCCTAAGGGTGAATGTGGGCCATTCTTTGTTTGTGGATTCCTGTTGGCCTGTAGTATCAACATACCAAATTAGAACATTTTTGACCAGAAAATGGGAATTTTGGGCATGGCCTGTAGCGCCCCCTAAGGGTGAATGTGGGCCATTCTTTGTTTGTGGATTCCTGTTGGCCTGTAGTGTCAATATACCAAATTAGAACATTTTTGACCAGAAAATGGGAATTTTGGGCATGGCCTGTAGCGCCCCCTAAGGGAGAATGTGGGATATTCTTTACGCAGTACTTCAGAGTGATGTCATCTTGAAGTATATATATATATAGGTCTGTTTCTAACCCACACCTATAATATCACTTCTGAAGGCATGGATTAAACCACTGGAGTGGTATGGATTACTTTTATGCTGCATTTATGTGATTTTTGTAGCTTCTGAGTTCTGATCACCGTTCAAGTCATTGAAAGGTCCAACAGGGTTGAGATAATCTTCTAAAAAGCTTAATTTGTGTTCACCAGAAGAAAGAAAATAATACACATCTGGGATGGAATGAGGGTGAGTATACGATGAGAGAAATTTATTTTGGGGGTAAAAACCATTTGTAGGCCTACTTTTTATTTACTTGGAAAATTGTTACTGTCTCTTTAAGAGGATTTTAAACGCATTTCATTCAAGGCACAGTCTGTGCGGCTTGTTTCATTGAGTTTAATCTTTTGAGAACTGTGAAGTCTCATTATTTTCGTGCTGTTACATCTGTATTCATTTATCTGAGATTAATTGATTGAGATTGTGAAACTACATACAACCGACAAACCTCCATGAAGATGCGAGTAAAAATGAGATGCCTCGCGCTGTCAGACACAACGCTGATAATCAATCTCGGAAGTGTTGATACTAGATTAAGATTCGCGATTTCTTCATCAACTGTTAATGTTCACTTGAGACAAAACAGACTCCACAATATAGCATGTAATTTGACATTTTGTTGTATGAAAATGTCCGTTCAAACGCAAGAAGAAGCGAATGCGATCTCTCATCGGGGCTCGTGAGTTAGACGTGACTGCTCGCTGTTTCACATAAACAGTTTTGCCATTTGTTGAGTTGAATGGTGTAAAACCGCTTGAAAGTTCAAACAGGAAAGTGTTAAAAACACATACAAAAGACAAACATTGCTCGCACTGAAGATGTGTTCATTGAAGAAAAGTGTTCGCGGAGTTTCACTTGATTTTTCTGACGTGTATCAGACCGCTAAGACAGATTCGGCGCACTCGGTTTATTTTCGTTATAATAACAAAAGCTCAAGGTTTTGTTGTTATTGTAAGTGTACACAAATAAAAGTAGACATTTTATAGTTTGTAATGATCTCTTCCATGTATCTGAATTGGCAAAAATGACGCAGTATTTTGTTTAAGTTTTTTCCGCTGTATAGAGAAATACATCAAAAAGGACGTCACAGCGCCATTGTTGACCCCCGTAATAATGCCAGAATTCAATAATGATTCCCGATTTCAAACTGCTCGAAAATATTTATTTGAGTTGTTTTGCCATTTGTTGAGTTGAATAGTGTAAAATCGCTTGAATATTCAAACTGGGAAGCAGTAAAACACATCAAACTGACCTTTGTGCAGTAACTCTCATCGGGGCTCGTGCGTTAGACGCGACGCATCTCGCCGTTTCACGTAATCTGCTCGAAAACATTTCTTTGAGTTGTTTTGCCATTTGTTGAGATGAATAGTATAAAATCGCGTGAATGTTCCAAATGTCAAGCATTAAACACACAATTGACACCTTTGTGCATACACGAGCAATTCATCTGGCTTTCTAAGTCTGGAGCTCCACCCACTAGTAGACAGAATTGCTCCATTAGAGAGATTTCTCCAGTAAAAGTGCATTTGGTAGACAGAGTTACTCCAGCAGAGGGAGCCTCTTTGCTCAGCCAATGTAAGTGAATGGGATTTTACTTGTAGACCGTATTAATCCTGTAGAGTGGGCAATATTGCTCAGCCATTGTAAATCAATGGGATTTTTTTACATTTTTGATCGTCATTTATATAAAAAGCTTAAGTCGCATCAGGTAAAAAAAGACATAGCAGCAAACTTCAGAACAGTCCCCAGGTCTGTGGCAAGTTGGGTACTTATAGCATTAAAGCTCTTGGAGGTGAGGTTGTTGAAATTTTAGTAAGTAAAATAGTATTAATATTAATAATAATAATAAATGTATGTAACATAACAATATGTTGGCTTTCTCAAGCACACATAGTTATGTCATCTTGAAGCATGTTAGGTTTGAAAAACCATCAATCAAAATTACATTTGGTTTATTGACACTAATATATTGAGGCAATGTGGTCATTTACATAAACACGCACCTTTCAGCCATTTTGTATTGTATTCATTTTTACTAAGTAACAAATTGAAAGACATCAATTGTACACATGGGTACCAAATGTCAAGTCAATTGGATCTACGGTTCAAGAGAAGAAGACTTTTGTAGGTTTTGGCAAATTTTCACTGTACAGGACAATCCATTAGGGCAGAAGTTATGGGTCCTTGAGGCTTTTTTGTTCCCAATGAGAAATGAGGCAAGTATACCAAGTTTTAGAATATTTGGAAAATTGGGGTGAAAGTGCCATCATTTTGAATATGTGACATTTGGGCGTGGCCTGTAGCGAACCGCTAAGGGCGAATGTCTGCAATTCTTTGCACAGTACTTCAAAGGGATGTTATCTTGAAGCATGTCAGGTTTAAAATCCCTCAGTCAAAATTACATTTGATTTATTGACTTACATATTGATTAAATGTGGACATTTACATAAACACGCCCCTTTCAGCCATTTTTAATCGTACCTTATGGGTCCTTGAGGCTTTTTTGTTCCCAATGAGAAATGAGGCAAGTATACCAAGTTTTAGAATATTTCGAAAATTGTGGTGAAAATGCCATCATTTTGAAAATGTGACATTTGGGCGTGGCCTGTAGCGAACCGCTAAGGGCGAATGTGGGCAATTCTTTGCACAGTACTTCAAAGGGATGTTATCTTGAAGAATGTTAGGTTTGAAAAACCCTGGGTCAAAATTACATTTGATATATTGACATATATATTGATTAAATGTGGACATTTACATAAACACGCCCCTTTCAGCCATTTTATATCGTATTCATTTTTGCTAAGTAACGTTTTCAAAGGCATCAATTCTACACATGCGTACCAAATTTCAAGTATATTGGAGCTACGGTTCAGGAGAAGAAGAGTTTTGTAGGTTTTGGCAAATTTTCACTGTACAGGAAAATCCATTAGGGCAGAAGTTATGGGTCCTTGAGGCTTTTTTGTTCCCCATGAGAAATGAGGCATGTACACCAGGTTTGAAAATAATTGGACAAATGGCTTGGAAATGCCATGACTTTGAATATATTTTTTTGGGGCGTGGCCTGTAGCGCCACCTATGGGCGAATGTGGGCCATTCTTGGTTTGGGGGTACCCGTTGGCATGGAGTATCAATGTGCCAATTTAGAAAATTTTTGACCAGTGACTTTTTGAGATATTGGGGCTCAAGGAGAAGAATAATAATAATAAATATAGCTGCAAGCAGCAATGCGATTCCTCCTCAAAATGGCAAATCATTTAAAATTGTTCAGTAGAGGGTTGGGGTTAAACTCTCCCAATGAAGAAATTCAAAAAACGTGTCTTTCTGTCTGAATCCTAAACTAAACATTTTCAGTGTACAGGAAAATCCATGATGCCGGGATCTTATGGATCCTGGAGGCTTTTTTGTTTACAATGAGAAATGAGTTATGTACATTAAGTTTCAGAAGAACTGAAAAAATGGGGTGGAAATGCCATCACTTTCAATGTGGGACATTGGGGCATAGCCTGTAGCGCCCCCTAATGGTGAATACGGGCAATTCTTGGTTTGTGAGTTCCTGTTGGCCTGTAGTATCAATGTACCAAATTAGAACATTATTGACCAGAAAATGGGAATTTTGGACATGGCCTATATCGCCCCCTAAGGGTGAATGTCGGCCATTCTTGGTTTGTGGGTTCCCGTTGGCCTGTAGTATCAATGTACCAAATTTGAAAATGTTTGACCAAAAAATAGGACTTTAAGGCATAGCCTGTAGCGCCCCCTAATGATGAATATGGGCAATTCTTGGTTTGTGGGTTCCTGTTGGCGTGCAGTATCAATGTACCACATTAGAACATTTTTGACCAGAAAATGGGAATTTTTGACATGGCCTATAGCGCCCCCAAAGGGTGAATGTGGGCCAATCTTGGTTTGTGAGTTCCTGTTGGCCTGTAGTATCAATGTACCAAATTTGAAAGTTTTTGACAAAAAAAAATTGCAATTTGGGAATGGCCTTTAGCGCCCCCTAAGGGCGAATGTGAGACATTCTTGGTTTGTGGATTTCTGTTGGCCTGTAGTGTCAATATACCAAATTAGAACATTTTTGACCATAAAATGGGAATTTTGGGCATAGCCTGTAGCGCCCCCTAATGGCGAATATGGGCAATTCTTTGTTTGTGGGTTCCTGTTGGCCTGTAGTATCAATGTACCAAATTAGAACATTTTTGACCAGCAAATGGGAATTTAGGGCGTGGCCTGTAGCGCCCCCTAAGGGCGAATGTGGGCCATTCTTGGTTTGTGGATTCCTGTTGGTCTGTAGTATCAATATACAAAATTAGAACATTTTTGACCAGAAAATAGGAATTTTGGGCTTGGCCTGTAGCGCCCCCTAAGGGAGAATGTGGGATATTCTTTACGCAGTACTTCAGAGTGATGTCATCTTGAAGTATATATATATATATATAGGTCTGTTTCTAACCCACACCTATAATATCACTTCTGAAGGCATGGATTAAACCACTGGAGTGGTATGGATTACTTTTATGCTGCATTTATGTGATTTTTGTAGCTTAAATCTGAGTTCTGATCACCATTCAAGTCATTGAAAGGTCCAACAGGGTTGAGATAATCTTCTAAAAAGCTTCATTTGTGTTCACCAGAAGAAAGGAAATAATACACATCTGGGATGGAATGAGGGTGAGTATACGATGAGAGAAATTTATTTTTGGGGTAAAAACCATTTGTAGGCTACTTTTTATTTACTTGGAAAATTGTTACTGTCTCTTTAAGAGGATTTTAAACGCATTTCATTCAAGGCACAGTCTGTGCGGCTTGTTTCATTGAGTTTAATCTTTTGAGAACTGTTAAGTCTCATTATTTTCGTGCTGTTACATCTGTATTCATTTCAGAGATTAATTGATTGAGATTGTGAAACTACATACAACCGACAAACCTCCATGAAGATGCGAGTAAAAATGAGATCGCCTCGCGCTGTCAGACACAACGCTGATAATCATTCTCGGAAGTGTTGATACTAGATTTAGATTCGCGATTTCTTCATCAACTGTTTATGTTCACTTGAGACAAAACAGACAATATATCATGTATGGTTGTATGAAAGTGTCCGTTCAAACGCAAGAAGAAGCGAATGCGATCTCTCATCGGGGCTCGTGAGTTAGACGTGACGCTGCTCCCTGTTTCACACAAATATTTATTTGAGTTGTTTTGCCATTTGTTGAGTTGAATGGTGTAAAATCGCTTGAAAGTTCAAACAGGAAAGTGTTAAAAACACATACAACAGACAAACATTGCTCGCATTGAAGACGCGAGTAAAAATGAGATCGCCTCACTATCGCGTGCTGTCAGAGAACACGCAGATGAAACATCATTCTCGGAAGTATTGATACTTTAGGATCGATCCGTCCATCCCTTCTTTCTTTAGACATATGTTTCATGTTTGTGTGATAAGTGTTCGCGGAGTTTCACTTGATTTTTCTGACGTGTATCAGACAGATTATCGCAAAGACAGATTCGATTTACCCTGTTTATTTTCGTTATTTTACAAAAGCTCAAGGTTTTGTTGTATTGTAAGTGTACACAAATAAAAGTAGACCTTTTACAGTTTGTAATGATCTCTTCCATGTATCTGAATGGGCAAAAATGACGCAGTATTTTGTTTAAGTTTTTTCCGCTGTTTAGAACAATGCATCTGAAAGGACATTACAGCGCCATTGTTGACCCCCGTAATAATGCCAGAATTCAATAATGATTCCCGATTTATTTGAGTTGTATGCCATTTGTTGAGTTGAATAGTGTAAAATCGCTTGAATATTCAAACTGGGAAGTAGTAAAACACATCTCACTGACCTTATTTGTGCAGTAACTCTCATCGGGGCTCGTGCGTTAGACGCGACGCATCTCGCGGTTTCACACAAAACTGCTCACAAACATTTATTTGAGTTGTTTTGCCATTTGTTGAGTTGAATAGTGTAAAATCGCTTGAATATTCAAACTGGGAAGCAGTAAAATACATCTCACTGACCTTGTGCAGTAACTCTCATCGGGGCTCGTGCGTTAGACGCGACGATTATCGCTGTTTCACACAAACTGCTCGAAAACATTTATATGAGTTGTTTTACCATTTGTTGAGATGAATAGTATAAAATCGCGTGAATGTTCCAAATGTCAAGCATTAAACACACACAATTGACATACCTTTGTGCAAACGCAGGCAAAATTCTTCTGGCTGAGAAAGTCGGGAGCTCCACCCACTAGTAGCCAGAATTGCTCCATTAGAGAGATTTCTCCAGTAAAAGTGCATTTGGTAGACAGAGTTACACCAGCAGAGGGAGCCTCTTTGCTCAGCCAATGTAAGTGAATGGGATTTTACTTGTAGACCGTATTGATCCAGTAGAGGGGGCATTTTTGCTCAGCCATTGTAAATCAATGGGATTTTTTACATTTTTGATCGTCATTTATATAAAAAGCTTAAGTCGCATCAGGTAAAAAAAGACATAGCAGCAAACTTCAGAACAGTCCCCAGGTCTGTGGCAAGTTGGGTACTTATAGCATTAAAGCTCTTAGAGGTGAGGTTGTTGAAATTTTAGTAAGTAAAATAGTATTATTAATAATAATAATAATAAATGTATGTAACATAACAATATGTTGGCTTTCTCAAGCCAACATAGTTATGTCATCTTGAAGCATGTTAGGTTTGAAAAACCATCAATCAAATTTACATTTGGTTTATTGACACTAATATATTGAGGCAATGTGGTCATTTACATAAACACGCACCTTTCAGCCATTTTGTATTGTATTCATTTTTGCTAAGTAACAAATTGAAAGACATCAATTCTACACATGGGTACCAAATGTCAAGTCAATTGGATCTACGGTTCAAGAGAAGAAGACTTTTGTAGGTTTTGGCAAATTTTCACTGTACAGGACAATCCATTAGGGCAGAAGTTATGGGTCCTTGAGGCTTTTTTGTTCCAAATGAGAAATGAGGCAAGTATACCAAGTTTTAGAATATTTGGAAAATTGGGGTGAAAGTGCCATCATTTTGAAAATGTGACATTTGGGCGTGGCCTGTAGCGAACCGCTAAGGGCGAATGTCGGCAATTCTTTGCACAGTACTTCAAAGGGATGTTATCTTGAAGCATGTCAGGTTTAAAATCCCTCAGTCAAAATTACATTTGATTTATTGACTTATATATTGATTAAATGTGGACATTTACATAAACACGCCCCTTTCAGCCATTTTTAATCGTACCTTATGGGTCCTTGAGGCTTTTTTGTTCCCAATGAGAAATGAGGCAAGTATACCAAGTTTTAGAATATTTCGAAAATTGTGGTGAAAATGCCATCATTTTGAAAATGTGACATTTGGGCGTGGCCTGTAGCGAACCGCTAAGGGCGAATGTGGGCAATTCTTTGCACAGTACTTCAAAGGGATGTTATCTTGAAGAATCTTAGGTTTGAAAAACCCTGGGTCAAAATTACATTTGATATATTGACATATATATTGATTAAATGTGGACATTTACATAAACACGCCCCTTTCAGCCATTTTATATCGTATTCATTTTTGCTAAGTAACGTTTTCAAAGACATCAATTCTACACATGCGTACCAAATTTCAAGTATATTGGAGCTACGGTTCAGGAGAAGAAGAGTTTTGTAGGTTTTGGCAAATTTTCACTGTACAGGAAAATCCATTAGGGCAGAAGTTATGGGTCCTTGAGGCTTTTTTGTTCCCCATGAGAAATGAGGCATGTACACCAGGTTTGAGAATAATTGGACAAATGGCTTGGAAATGCCATGACTTTGAAAATATTTTTTTGGGGCGTGGCCTGTAGCGCCACCTATGGGCGAATGTGGGCCATTCTTGGTTTGGGGGTACCCGTTGGCATGGAGTATCAATGTGCCAATTTAGAAAATTTTTGACCAGTGACTTTTTGAGATATTGGGGCTCAAGGAGAATAATAATAATAATAATAATAATAATAATAATAATAATAATAAAACTGTCAATAACAATAGATTCCCTCCTATCGGAGGAATCTAATAATAATAATAAAACTGTCAATAACAATAGATTCCCTCCTATCGGAGGAATCTAATAATAATAAAACTGTCAATAACAATAGATTCCCTCCTATCGGAGGAATCTAATAATAATAATAATAATAATAATAATAAAACTGTCAATAACAATAGATTCCCTCCTATCGGAGGAATCTAATAATAATAATAATAATAATAATAATAAAACTGTCAATAACAATAGATTCCCTCCTATCGGAGGAATCTAATAAAATTGTCAATAACAATAGATTCCCTCCTATCGGAGGAATCTAATAATAATAATAATAATAAAACTGTCAATAACAATAGATTCCCTCCTATCGGAGGAATCTAATAATAATAATAATAAAACTGTCAATAACAATAGATTCCCTCCTATCGGAGGAATCTAATAAAACTGTCAATAACAATAGATTCCCTCCTATCGGAGGAATCTAATAATAAAACTGTCAATAACAATAGATTCCCTCCTATCGGAGGAATCTAATTACACCCAGCTTTCTCAAACAGTAGAGTCAATGAAAAGCGAGTTGATCCACTCACATGGGAAACACCCAATAGTTACTCACCCACTGTTTTTATAAAAAAAAATTTTTTTAGACAGTGCTTGTTTTGGGCACAAAAATAACGGGCCGTCCTTTGTGTCTATTCTCAGTTTGGCCAGGAACATCAGACCAAAAGCAATCTTCCGTTGATGTAAGAGTATCATGCATTCCTTGAACCAATCGAGTTTCTCTCTTGTCAAATTAGCAAAGTCTGGGAACAAGAAAATATTGTGATTCTTCCAAGAAAGCTTTCCTTTGCTCCTCACCTGGTGCAACATGAGATCTTTATCAGATGATCTAAGAAATTTGGCCAGAATTGATCGGGGCCTGTTTCCCTCAGCAGATCTGTGAGCTTGCTCCATTTCCAGCTTATGGCCTGTTATGTCGAGCTGACTCGGGAAGAGTTCATCTAGGTATTTCACCATATCTCTGCCCTCCTCATGCTCATAAATTCCAACAATTTCAATGTTATTCCTGCAGCTCCTATTCTTAAAATCGGAATAGATTTTGCAGATAATTCCCTCTCTGATGACTCCAGATAATCATCTGCCACTTCCTTTTCTATTAATTTTGCCTGTCAGGGCTTTCATCTTGAACACGTAAATGTCTTTTAATATCTCCAGAGCCCGATGATTTTGACCACTTTGACATAATTAGCTCAAAGAGCAAATGTGTCACTGGGTGTATCGAATTCCACCAGGTTATAATAAGAAAATAATTAAAAAAAAATAGCAAAGTGCGCAGAGCTCGCAATCTAAACGTCTGTCTCTCACATGGTCACGTGACCCCCTCAAAAAGTGCATTGAACTTTTTCTTAAATCTGATAGACTGTTCAAACTGCAATTTATATGTGGCCAGATCTGATTATTATTTTTCAAACTGCAGTCACTTTTGCTGGCTTGTCCACATCAAGTAAGTTTAGGGTTTCAGTTGAGATAAAGCAATATTTCGGCTTTTTAAAATGTCATGTAAACTGAATTCGTACTAGTCAGATAATGTAATTGTAGCATCCAGGATGTTTACAGATTAATCAGACTACAATTGGACTGAGTTGTTTGCATGATGAACGAAATCACAAGCAAGGTATCGTACCAGTCCGTATCAGTAATTCGCTTACACATCGCGTCATGTATACACAGACAGACAGATTAAGACTGTAACTCAACTAGTCAAAACCCGCAGTAGCTCAATTGTAGCTCGATTATGACTGCCCATGTAAACATAGTGAGGCAAACTCGCATAGATTCACCATGCATGAGACTTTAGCAATGAATATTTAGCCAATAATTGATGTTTCGTTATTTTCATTAGGGCAGTATCCAAATCTGAACACATTTGTTGCAGTCAATGAGTTAAGCGCAACAAACAGTTACCACTTTTAAGTGAGGGATATGGACCTGTGAAAGAAGAGTTGACTTTTGAAGAGGTTATGTTAACTTCAGGATGTGAAGGGGAACATTCAACATGTTGTTTTTACACCCTAGGCTTGCCCATCAAGACACATTCAAAACCTGTTGAGAAGCGTATTCATTGTTGTTTTTATTGTCACAACACCCTGACATATTACTATCCATGTCGCATGAAGAAAAACCACATGAAATCGAGAAAAAATTTAAAATTAAAAAAAAATCTATCCGATCGTTCAGATAGACTGATTTTTTGCTGCTTGTGGAGACATTCTGTTCAAAAGAACTTACATTCACAAGTATCATGATTTAAAACTAAATCCATATAAAACTATATAAAAAAATATTTACACAATCTGTAGGCCTAAGTGCATCATAATTAAATATTAATTTAAGTGGCATAAGCAAATGATGCCAGCATCATATGCGGTCATCACAATGTAAGATCTTGGAAGTTGACATTAAATCCAGTGGGAAGTGCCTTTTTCACAAGTGTAATTTTACCCAAGTCTTTATTTTCACCCAAGTCAAATCAATACATGGATGTAAAAAAGAATCTAGATATTTGGGCGATTAAATTGCACTAAGCATGTGGGATATGTTTTAGTCTCGTCACCTGTTGCAGATATTACCAAAGAGATGAATGCTGTTTAGAGTTTATACCTGCTTATTCATTTCCTGAATTATATGAAGTCATATGAATTAACATGAATAAATGTGAAATATCGATAAAAAAAACTTTCATCTTTCAAAAGTATTCATCTCAAGTCAAGTTTATTTATAAAGCACACTTAAAAACAACAAATGTTGTAACCAAAGTGCTGTACAATTTTTTTACAAACATTAATAACAGAATTTAATAGAACTTATAAAATATTAAAAAGAACAAATTAATAAAACATAAAACCTACACAGAAAACTCTTATAATTCTCAAACAATATTATAGGCTAAAGAGAAATAATGTGTCTTCAATTTAGATTTAAATATCGGCAGTGAGGAGGAAGACCTAACAGCAAATGGGAGTGCATTCCACAACCTGGGGGCCGCAACTACAAACGCGCGATCACCTTTAGTTTTCAGACGGGAACGAGGAACAGAGAGGAGTAACTGATTCGATGATCGAAGAGACATAGGTGCAGAATGTTGATGAAGTACATCAGCAATGTACTGAGGGGTTAAACCATGCAAGGCCTTATAAACATACAGCACAACCTTGAAATTGACTCTCTATCTAACTGGAAGCCAATGTAGGGAAGTGAGAACAGGGGTAATAGGCTCTCTTTTCTTGGTACCCGTTAGAAGTCTAGCTGCTGCATTTTGGACTACTTGCAGACGTGAAAAAGAAGATTGAGACATACCCACATATAAGGCGTTGCAGTAGTCCAGCCGGGATGTAATAAGAGCATGAATCACTATTTCCAAGTCCTTCTGTGAGAGAAACTGTTTTAATTTAGCAATGGACCTTAGATGAAAAAAGCTTCCTTTAACAACAGCATTTATCTGCTTATCAAATAATAACTCAGAATCAAAGATGACACCCAAGTTCTTAACTCTATTGTGCAAGTTTAAAGACAAAGTACCTAACTGATTTTCAATGTCAGCGATATGTAGCGAAGAGCCAAAAGCAATGACCTCTGTTTTTTCCTCATTAAGCATGAGTAAATTTTCAGATATCCATAATTTAACTTCCTCAAGACAGGAGATGAGATTACTGATGGAACTACAATCGTTAGACCTGACAGGAAGGTAAAATTGTGTGTCATCAGCATAACAATGATAAGCTACACTGTACTTCTAAAAGATAGAGCCTAAAGGAAGCATATAAAGAGAAAAAAGCAGAGGACCCAACATGGAGCCTTGTGGGACACCACATGTGAGCAGAGTTGGGGAAGAGAAGTGATTGTCAATATTGATAGAAAAAGTTATTTCCTTAAGATATGATGAAAACCAGTTTAATGCAACTCCCTCGATGCCAACCACCTTCTCAAGACAATGTAAGAGAATGGAGTGATCGATCATATCAAATGCTTCACTGAGGTCTAAAAGGATTAAAAAGGCCCCGTTGCCAGAATCCAGGGAGACTAAAATGTAACTTGTCACCTTTAATAGTGCAGTCTCAGTACTATGCAGTGACCGAAAGCCTGATTGAAATTTGTCAAATATGCCGACGGTGGTTAGATAAGAATACAGCTAAAAATAAACCACCTTTTCCAAGATTTTGGACAGAAAAGGCAATTTTGAAATAGGCCTATAATTCTTAAAAACTATAGGATCAAGGTTAGGTTTTTTTCAGCAGAGGCTGAACCACAGCATGTTTAAAACTGGCAGGGATTGCTCCATTTCTCAAAGAACTGTTGATTATGGCCAGCATAATGGAGGCAACAGTACTAAAAACATCTTTGAGAAGCCATGATGGTATGACATCCATGGGAGAATTTGTAGATTTCATTAACGAAATTATATCCGACAGTTGAGCAGATGAAACAGGGTCAAAGTGACTAAAAGAACTGGATGACAGCATGGGTTCAGAGTGTGTCACAGATGGGCCCATTACATGTGTTCTAATGTCTTGAATTTTGTCAATAAAAAATTCAAGAAACTTTTCACATGTCTCAGGGGTTGCATCTGGATAGCCCACAGGGGCAGGTTTCAAAACAGAATCAATTGTATTAAAAATTATGTTAGGCCCAGGGACGTCGTTAGGCCTATTTTAGGGGGGCTGAAGCTACCCCAAAATGTTCCTAAGCCCCCCTAAATGATAATAAGAACAACAATAACAATTCGATTTATCAATAACCGTATCCTCATTCATATTCAGAATCAGACGCAACAAATTATATATATTAATCCAGCTACAAAAAATAGCCGAAAAGTCGGAAGTTGGACAGAAGTACAAAGAGTCGTTGTGCTATCAAGATGATGCACCGCACCGTCTCATTGCATTGGTGTGAACTGTGGCAGCTTTCAGAGCGTTGCAGACCGGAGCACTGCAAGTAACTGGAGGATTCATCTCGTCTCGTCGTTACTCTAGTTTGGTCTGAGTTGAGCTCGCTATGCACCCTCCCGCCCACACACACCGATACACACGCTAATGGTGAAAGGAAGATTGGTAAGTGTCGTGATACAGAGTGAAATTGTATGTTGTTTTTAATTAACTGCTTACCTTTAGATACGTTTTCTTGAGGTAAAGGAAAGGGGATATTTTGGTTTGCTATGGAAAACTGTAGACTGTAGAGTGAACAAGCAAAATACAAGAAATGGTTAACTTAGCGAGCTAATCACAACTCTTTATTCTTTGCCAATAATATAACCTATCTCTATAATAGGCATATAAAACAATATCAATCCCCATAGAATGTTGTTGTCACTGAAAACTAAATGTCATAGGGTCCCTGTTAATACTATTACCGTTGTATCCTTCAATTCATTGAGCATTTTTTGATGCTTCCAACAATGAAGTAGACAATAAACAAAAAGTAACTGTTGACTGTGGTTTTGAAAATGATTTCATTCTTAATTTTCCTTTATTTGAATACTGCCTTTTTGTTGTTGATTTATATCATACATTGTATACATCATTTGGCAGAATAAATCATCTTTAATTGAGAAACGCTCAAACCTGTGTTGTCAAATTTCACTATGACCTTAAAATTCTGGTTCTTGGGTTAAACTGTATGCAAGCCAAACTACACAGTGAAATTACACTCTGATTGAACCAATCCACAGCGCAGTTACAGTAATTAGAGTAATTAAATAGCATTCTGTGGACAACTTATCTTATATAGAGAGGAATTAGATATAGTATGCTATTACTTTATCATACATTTACATGAGCAGACAGATAGCATTTAAGTCATTGCTTATAGAATAACTCATCAGGAGCAAAGTCTGGCCTGAGTAAATTCCCCCAAGCAGCTTTGATGTGTCTAAAAGCAACATTACAGTAACTTTTCTTTTACAGAGTAGAAATGGAAGAAGAGGATATGTCTGTCCCATTTTACTTGTTAACATCTTGGTTTCTTGACTGGTTGTTGACATAAGTGTAGCTCTAGATGTGAGTGCAAAGATTTTGCAAACGCAAGTTACAAATACCCTGGGGGCTAAGCCCCCCCCGTCTTCCAATCCTAGTGACGTCCCTGGTTAGGCCTATGGGCATTTTTAGCAATTATTTCATATAAGTAGTTCGATTTTGCAGACTTGACAGAGACTGGATACTGCTTTAAGGAATCACAAAACATTTCAAATGAAACCCTAAAGGGTTACTTCAGGATTTAGCTTTAAGCTTTGTATCAGTAGAAAACCAGTAGTATTTTCAAATTACCGAGCTCCCCCCCCCCATATCCCCCTGAGAGGAAGATTTATTTTTAGTCTGGAAAAAATCCTCCGATGACGCAAAAATCGTTATTTTGCGTCATCGGATGATTTTTGGGCCAGAGGCTTAAAACTACAGCCAGTATTCCGCATGTTTTCACCACGCCCCTATGGGGCGGGATCTCACTCACAGAATGTGAAGATAGTGTCAGCCATCTTTCTGTAGAAGCTAAGAAAACAGGCTCTTGCTCTGTGTAGAAAGTTTGTATACAAGTAGGCTAATCACGATTGCGGAAGTTAGTTTTGAAGTTGAAATGGCAGAAGGGGATTACGAAGATCTGTTGCGAGAATCTGATGCTCGCGGCTACCTGTACGAGCTGCAATACAGCGATGAACAGAGGCTGGAGCAGCTGCTGTAGCAGGGGAGCAAAACCTGCTTGGCAGGCAGGAGGAAGAGAGTGTTAAATTATATTCAGACTCGAGTTGGGGCGGACTGGTGGTGTCAGTGCTCTCGCTGTGCGCCTATGGAAACAGATAGAGAGTCCTATTGCTGTCGCGAATTTCAGCGATGCCGTTTTCTTCTGGACGGGATCGCTGAATCCGCTGATGAAACTGCACCGATAACATGAGCATGTATAACTGAGCACCCAAGTTTTGTACCACACATGGACAGGGGAGTCCTGGAAACTTATTTTAGGATCCCGAAGATAAATTGGAAACACCAGCCAAAGCCCGCAGGGACAAACGGACGGCTTAGTGTAAAGTGAGTATTTTGTTTGTTTTTCTTTTTGTTACTAAGACGTCGAGTTTGGACACCCGGAATTATAATGTTCTTCCCGCGTAGTCAGTCAATTTATCAACTAACTCACGATTTATAGAGTCACGATGTATCAAAGCAAGCCTAGTTGTATCATATTTTCAGATACTGCCGCCTGTAAGCGGTAGGCGTGGTTTGGGAGTGGCCTGTAAGGGCAGCAAAGCAAGTGCATTCTGGGAGTTGTTGTCTTTCAGCCACATGTGTAAAAAATACATTTTCTGCATTTTCTCAGTCTAGAATGCTTCAAATTCAAAAATAATTTCACATTTATACTATATAAATGACCAATTTTAAATACACATTCATCTTCCCAGAGGTGAAGTATCCCTTTAAGTTTATCCTTCTTCCACTTACGCTCAGAGCGAGTATGCTCATTAAGCCAAGGCTGGATGCCTGACTTATTTTTGCATCTCCGTGACTTTAAAGGAGCAACCTGAACTAAAATGGCAGTGCAAGTTGTGTTAAAGACTTCAACCAACTGTGAGGTGTCTGAGGTACAAGTGAAAACATCAGTGATATGAGACAGATAAGCAGAAACATACACCTCTGAAAACTGCATAACTGTGGAAGAATGAATAGCACGAGTGAGGTGCCGGTTCACAGGGGGTAGAGGTACAGACTGTGGCTGCACAGACTCAAATAAAACAAAATTATGGTCAGAGATTCCAGAATCTACTACTTCAAGATTGCTCACATGAAGACCTGACATTAATACCAGATCAAGAGTATGACACTTTACATGAGTAGGTCCTGAAACTGTGAGATTAAAATAATTCACCATACATAAAAAAAATCCCTGACTAGAGGTTGCGTTTCGCAGCACACATGGATATTAAAATATCCCAGAATTAACAGCTGGTCAGAACGGGTTTTGTTAAACCAAGTCTCTGTCAAGAATAAAAAGTCCAAATCCTTAGAGCTAAAAAAAAGTCATTCAAAACAAATTAATGCCATTTTAACTGGAGAGGAGGCTGTAGTTGAAAGTTCTATTGAGGTTGACACAGTTTTCACAGGAGAGTATTCCAGTACGCGAATATGATCAAAGTTGATACCATCACTCGCAGCAACCGGTCTATTGACGAGATGACGGGTAGTTGACCAAAATGAAGGGATACAGCTGTTAGAGGTGAGGCAGACATGAGATTTATCATAAGTGCGACGAGACCTCCGATGAATATAACGATGGCGGCGTAAAATCCCCAGATTAGCGCAGACTTTGTGGGTTTCCGCAGGCAGACGAGAAAATGAGTTTAGACGCAGCAGATCCGAGGTTGTGTATAAATACATCCTGTTTGTGCCGATGCACAGCAGAGCAGACGAGTAGTGTGAGTTTTGCCCTACGAAAAGCCAGTCCACTAAAACTGCAATAAAACCAAAAAGGCGAAGCCAGAACCAATCCATCCACCTGGACACAACAAAGCCAGCACCGCAGCATCAAAGGCTCGTGAGCAAGCTCGCAGCGTAGTTGCTGCTGGAGAGACGACAACAAAAGAAAACAGAATAATCCAAGGCCAACGGCAAAGAGTCTTTTACTCCAGTACAAAATATCAGACAGCAGAGTCCACAGATCTGAAAGTGGTCCCGTGTCAATTCAACGCTTTCGCCACATAAACTGAACCAACAGATGCTTAACTGTAGAGTGAGTTCGTTCCAAAGGTGAGTAACGCAACAACCAACACCATGGCATTCATAGAAATCTCAATCAAATATCGATGAGATACGAATAGAACCTAAGCGAAGTAGCGGCAGCAGTCGAATAGGAAAAAAAACACAATACACCGGAGAGTAGCGGCAGACAGACACGCCAGCGTTCACTTCCGTGAAAGGAAATCCTTGAGGAAATCAAAAAAGCCAATGAAATCTGATGATCATCAGATCTGAAATCTGATGATTTCATTGGCACAGCCCTAATATAGTATGGGGCGTTTGACAGAGTTGTTGCATTGTACTTCATGTTTTGATTTGATGGCCCTTTTAATATGAGATGATCTGCTAACAGACCATCTCAGACCCCCCTCCCAATTACTTTTATACCGTCATCCACACCTTAAGTTTGCCCCCAGCCTGTGGCTCACGATACTCTGGCCCACCTATCTGCAATCTGTCTCATTCAGTGCTATCCTTAAACAGTGTCTGACATACATGGTCTCCACGCCACCTATTGCAAATTTTGTGGATAGGTCATTATAATCTTTGTTTGAGATTTTTATTGTGTAGTTTTTTTTTTCTTTTGTTATTTAAATACTACTTTATCAAGATGATCAAACCATCATTAGTCATAAAATTGCATGGAGTCTTTCTTTCACTAGAAGATATGGTGTAAAAATAAACCTGTTTTCTCTTTAAATTAAGTTTATTTTGCTTACTCGCCCCATTGGCAGATTTTATTTCTTGATTTGAGTCTAAAGTTCACTAAATTTAGTCAGATTTATCTTAAAACAAGACTTAATATCTTATCCCATTTTGCTTGACAAGTAAATAAATCATGTTTTAAGAAAGTTTAGATAATATGACAGGAAAACAAGACAAAAATACTTATCTAGAAAATATTTTCTTCAGTGTGGAACCTTCTGTTTTATAAATGTAACTAAAAAGCAAATTGGTCAGTATAATAAATATCAGTATGATAATTATCAAAACAGTACAAATGTTCATTTGACGTAAGCCGCTGATTTTTACCCCCAAGGTTTCTTCCTCATCTAAATAAGTTGTATCTTTGCCACTGTCACCTTTGGCTTGTTCATTGCAGTTTGTCAGGCACTATACAGCTGCTTCTTAACAAAACATATTATAAAAATATCCATATCTAAATGTACATTACACCATTTTTATGCACGACCTGGAGACAAAGAACCACCTGACGTCAAGCCCCTTACTTATATAAACCATGGTATAAATTGAATTCCAACCAGCAAGCTGCAACTCTTTTTAAATATTGTAAATGCTAAGCAGTAGTCAAGCATGGTAGGCTAAATATAAGGTTCAATTTATGATCTCTGCAAAATAACATGACAACAATTGTGAACCACACCTAGAAACATAAGCAGGTAGAATTGCAGTTAGGATATTGATCCTAAAATGTTACATTTAACTGTTTCCTGTATTACAGAGGGATAGATCACACAATCATGCCTTCTTTAGGCAAATCATTTAGAGCTTTATTAAAATGTCTATTCAAAATTGTTTTCTCTGAGGACCCTTTGTGTTGACCCCTCAGATGTCTTCTATTATTCAATGCGTAAACTAATTAAAGCAATTTAGTGTTTGTGTCCCCCCTCATCAATACCACTGTAATGAGATAAAATGAGCCTGTGAACTGGACAACAAAAAATGTCCATCATTATAGATATTGGATCAGCTACTCTACATCTCTTTGGTTGAATAATTGCAAATTTTTACTTGACACCCACAAAACCAACCCATTCTCTCTCACATGTGATAGTAGGATTAAAAATAATTAGCAATATCTCGAAAATAAAGGTATGGCTTTTCAGTAAAGTGCCATTAAAATGCAACGCATACTTAAACTCATTCAGCCATTTTGACCTTTCTGTGTGAATATGCTGATGAGACAACAAGGTGTATTTTTCTTTAAAACATTTTTAATTTTGTATTTTCCAAACAGTTCAGGTTACAGCTTTGGTAATATTGTGATTTGATTCGATTAGAGGAGTTATTTGCAGGGAAAACAAGGTTTATTTAGAAATTACTGTTGTTGTTTTACACATACATGGGGTAAAAAAAAAAAAAAAAAAAAAAGCCAAACACCAGACTATGATGGTTTTTATTCAACGCATTCCAAATTGGTAAAATAATAATAAAAAGACAAGCAAGTAGCAAATATGCACAGCTAATTAACTGAACAAATAATCCATGCTTTTAATCATGCATTTTCGTTTAAAATAAATTGATAACTCGTATACAATTGCTTAAGTTTAGCACGGAGGTCACAACTGATTGCATGGTCTGTGTGCTGTTGTGTGGCAGCCAGAAAACTGGATTTCAAGACAAATGTCATCTTTATTGAATACAAATAATTTAGAGTTGGACAGAAGGCTAATTTAAGAACTAAAAACGGCCGTTAAACAAGATCAACAGATGATGAAAAATAGATATCATTCCCAGATGATAACGCTCTTTCAGAGACGTCTCCGCGATGTCCGTGTGCTATCTGGGGACCCTTTCAGAATGTGATGCTAGTACACCTTATTTACCAGAATAAATCAAACTTTTTCTAGATTTGCAAATTTTTTTTTTTTAAACAAGTGTAAATTTAAAACATTATACTTTGTATTACCCAGGAATTTGTTTAAAATGAACTTATTTACCACAGACGCTTTGAGGTTTTTAATACAGCTGAAGAGTGATAGTAAATTTGCCCTCTTCTCTCTTCTGACTGTTGAAATCCACTGCTATGTATTTTAATTTTTTTTATTCGCAAAGTTGCGGACATGTATTACATTTTTCTTTTGCTGTTCAAGCTAAATTTATATTGAATGTGCTCATCTACTCATCAATATCAATGTTTATCCTGTACTGGTTTACTTCCACGTTACAAAACCTGGTAGTGTGAAAAGGATCCATTTTTCCCATGATACTCACATATTGGGCAAATGCCAATCGGCAGTGATAATACCTATGCTCTGCTCAAGGACAGAGGCTCTTGATGTGGTAACTACGAATGTACCCATAGCTAATGGTCTTGTAGATGGGCCCTTCTTGACAAAAGAAATATATACATTTTCTCAATTTGGAATGAGTGACGGCCTTCAAGGGTGTAAAAATTCTAGTTAGAAAACACCCATTTTCTTTTAGAAAGGTAACTGTTGAACCTGTGCTGTAGTAGTGCAACACATTAACCTGATCTGTAAAATTAATTTACATTTATATACAGTACATATGCAACGTGTGTAAGAATTTTATTTTTTCTCCATTAAAAAAAAAAATTACTTGTAATTATAGTCCCACATAATCTTACAAAATGTATATCAGGGTAAGTTTCTTGCTGGCATGGCGTACAGAAGAACCATGGTATGGTAACTCAATGTTAAATATGTATTTAAATTAATAGATGTCATTAATATATATTTTATTAGGCTACTATGAAAATTGTTAATACTTTATCACTGTAACTAATAAACTAATTCATAATAAGCAATAAACTGTTAAGCATTGTAGCTAATATGAGTGTATTAATGTTCACGTCAACACAGTATCTTGTATTACCATATATAGCCTACATAAAAATGTATGGTTATTGGTGTACTATTATGTGCTTTTCTCTGTATAGTGAAATTGTTTTCCTACTTTATAATATAAATGGAAATTATTTGATATCATGAGAAAAAGGCAAAAAAAAAAAAAGCATCAAAAACTAGCAGGTGTGCAATAACATGCAGTATTTTCATAAAATTGCATCAGGCTGGAAATATCCTGCCCCTTACTGAAACGGAAAATACAATTGGTTAGCAAAAGTTCAATCTCGTCTGAAATTAATGTTGCGATAGGTGGATCAGTTCAGTTGGACTGACCATCTTGCCAGTGGCATCAGTTGCGCTCTGGCAGATCCATGGGCGTTTAGAGATTCACTGTAAACTTAAAAAAAAAAAAAAAAACATTTTAAACATGCACACGGTACATTGCTCAGGATCATCTAGTGTTATCACTAATCAAATTTTCTTGTTAATGTGAGAGATAAGGTTTTAAATTTTAGAATATGTGACTAGTATGTGAAACCCCGGCTTAAATTGCATAGTCCCAGTATGAGATTAAGAGCGTCAAAGTAGTCATAGCCATAAAAATTTGGAAAATAGGTCATGTGTGTTTATTGCTGTAAATTATATATTATACCAAGGGATTTGAGATACAACACTCAAATTTTCATTTATAACATGATAAATACTGAAATTAATGATTTTATTGACACTACGTTTTAGAATTTTGAGCAAAAAAAAATACCGGAAGTGGGCTTCCTAAACAACACTGATTGATTCATTTGTCTCTGGGTTTATTTCGGGGCAAAAACACCTGCTGATTCTTGTATCATTATGTTCCAAGAACTTCTTTTCTACCATTAGAAAGTGTAAATGGACCTTAATATCAATCTGCACGAGCCGCAATTAATTCCACTGAATTGACTTAGTAATTGTTGCTACAATCAAGCTCTTATGGTGCCCCCATTCTTTTCAATTATTTTCATTTGGCTTTTTGGACATGTGCATCATAATAAATAGGCATGTTTTACAAAACTTGAATTTTCCCATAAACGTGTCATACATCACTGAAAATGGGAGAATCTCAGCTTGAATGTGGTATGTGGCACATAGTCAGTATAATTAAGCTTCAAATGTGTTGCAGTTTTAAAAATAAGCTTTTTTTACATTAGAATATCTCAAAAACATGATTTTCTGAGCCCGAAATACAGCATATTTTTTGACATAGCCTTTGTCAATATTAAAGATATCAAGGTTATATTTTCACACAATGTTCTTTAGATTATGTATGAAGTCATGTAGAAAACATTGAATCACAAAAAATCTTTATCTGGGTTTTCACTACTTTGTACCAAACAAAATTAGTTTTTTTCCTGATTCTGTTCGTTTTTATTTCAGTTTTTCATTTATTCAACAATAATAATACCTATACATTCAGCGAGACACAGGAACGAAGTGTGTGAACTGTGGACTTTTATTGCAAGTTTACTTCTTCTTGGACACACCAACAGTACGACCACGACGACCGGTGGTCTTGGTGTGCTGACCACGCACACGCAGACTAGAGGAGAAAGAAAGAGAAAAAACATGTGGCAACTTCATTTTGAAACAGTCAAAGATTGAACACACAATGATTCAGCAGTGACATTACAGCCACTCTCCGCTATTGTGAAAAAATAGCATTTTAATATGTCTAATTACAGTATAATTTAGTATAATAACTATACTAAATATTTCTTGTCAGCTATTTATGCCTATAAAAACAAAACTGCATAACTGAATTCTTGCACAATAAGTTGCTCAATTCTTAGTTTCAGTGCACCATTCAGTTCCATGAAAACAAGTGTCAAATGTTTATCAATGAAACTCACCCCCAGAAGTGACGGAGACCACGGTGGGCCCTTATCTTTTTCAGTCTCTCCAGATCTTCTCTCAGTTTGTTGTCCAGACCGTTAGCAAGAACCTTGACAAAACCACACACACACCATGTACAAGAGGACAGTCACAAAATTCAATTTTTGCCTTCTGAGTTTGAAAGGATGTTAAAATGCACCTCAACCTACAGACCTATATTTATCATCCCACACCTACAACTGATGTGACGCTCACAGACAACACGAAAGTTTGTTTATCTGAGAGAGATGAATTGGTAGTAATTTTACATGTATATGGCTTCTTTGGAGGACAAATTAAACTTCAATGTCCTCTCGCTGATGAAAGTATCAACAAAATGTTCACATGTTTTTTGACAAATAAGTTCCCTGCTTTAAAAATTAACCAGGAAGAGTACCTAATTTGTACACATTTAAAAGGAACAGTTCACACAAAAATTAACATTTTCAATATTAACATCCTCTTGTTGCTCTAAACTCATGAGTTCCTTTCTGTTACTGAATACAGACATTTTATTTTAAACAATGCTGTGATTAATTTCCACTGAATAGCAGTTGATAGTGGCCAAAGTGCAAGTAGCCCACGTGACTTGTCATATTTCAACTTCTCAAAAGACATACCCCTTTGTATGATGAACAGACCACAATTTAAGTCTTTATTCACTCAAGAGCCCAAATATAGCGACACAATTACAACAAACCTCATTGGTCTTGTGACCGGACCTCATGACACAAGAACATAAGGTTTAAGGTTATAGACGGACGATAATGGAGAAAATTATAATCACAAATATTTTTGCTCAATATTAATAATTTCATAAGAATATTACAGGGCAGCACAATTTAGACCACTGCTTATATCAATATATTATTTTTTTTTATAAAAAGTAATTAACTGCAATCATACTGTAATAGTTTGGCACACGACACTGATATTACAGTCTCAAGCCTTTACTTCTGGGGGAAGTTTTTTGTTCTTTGTGCTTCCATACTTGGGTTAAATGCTGTCATTTTCTCCTTGCTCCATAAAACTACGGTGCCATGGGTTTACTTTAAATGGTAAATGGCCTGCACTTATATAGCGCTATTTTAACCCTTAGAGGTTACCTCTAAGCACTTTACACGGTGTCCCATTCATACACCAATGATGGCAGAGCTGCCATGCAAGGCGCTAGTCTGCCATTGGGAGCAACTTCAGTTCTGTGAGTTCAGTGTCTTGCCCAAGGACACTTCGGCACGTGGAGTCGTGTGGGCCGGGAATCGAACCGCCAACCCTGCGATTGACAGCCGGCACGCTCTACCACCTGAGCCACAGCCTTTTGGAATTACACAAACGTGCAACTGAAGTAAATCTGGAGCACTTTAAATATAACATGGTCAGCACGCATTAATGACGCGCACAAAACGAACTAAACTCAGAACACAGTTGTGAACGAGATGGAATCCTGTGTATCGAGCACAGAATCTCTAAGACCCCTGAAATATATAATTAACCTCATGTGTAGATAGAGCTGCGCAATATGCAGAGCTCCTGACAAAATAAATGACTAAACCAAAACGTTGAGCCAAATCACAGATTTCCTTGATTTAGATTGCCGTTCATAAACAAGATAGAAAGCAGAAAGTAGGATATCAAGAATGCAGAATGCAAATTGAATTAAATCCCAGATGCAGTTTATTGTGATACTCCAATCCCAATCAATAATTACCAGAAGAAAAAAAGTGATACACAATATGGGACCTTTAATTATAAAGAAGCCTGAAATACACATGGGACTCTTAATTTGAAACGTCTGCGCATCCAGTTGAGATCACTGACGGCTGAGAACTTGAATCTGATTCAAACTGCTAACCTGAGCTCCTGAGATGAAATCCTCAGTTCTTCATGAAAAAGATCTGGTTCAAAAGAGTCATTTGTTCTTGACTCTCTCGTGCTGGGTTTGTTGTTGAGTGTGGTGCAGAGCTCTTCAGAAACAGAACGGGTGAAAAGCGACCAAAATACATACTAGTAGAGTTCTAAAATATATATATTAAATAACTCACAAGATGATATCTGATGAAACCACATATGAACGCACACAACCCTACTGTCAACCAGTGGCGACTAGATTTTAAATTGTCGCAATCAATTATTTTAGGTCACATTTGCAACCATTTTAGACGCAGTCTGGAGCACTGTAATGAAAACCAATACTCTTAAACCGAGCGTGCTTAAAAGTTGATCAGTGGCGAAATTCTTAAGAACGTGAAGGGTCAGTTGAGGTGAAAATACATTTAGAAAGAGCTTGTGATTGTCTAATGTCCGTAGACACTGCCTATAATGAAAATCAACAACAACTTGCAACTTTACCTGGCTGATAATTTCAGATCGATAGTTCATTAATAATCGCAGACGGTTATGCTTAATTTACCAGTGAGTGGCAGAAACCGTGATCGCGGCTAAAATATAATTAATTTTTCAGCTCTAACTGACACGTTATTAGGGATGCTCCAATCAGGATTTTTACAGCTGATACAATCACCAATCTTGTTTCCTGATCGGCCATTGATCATTTCACCTTTTATCAGGAGCTACGTCATAAAAGGCTATATGTAAGCTTTATGCACACGGTCACTATTAATTTAATTTTCCTCCTCCTAATAATATTACTTTATTTTATCCTGACCAAAAAAAAACAAACAAAAAAAAAAAAAAAAAACTAAAAAGGCATATTAAAAAGCTTTTTTATAAGACTTTTATTTCTTAGTGTAAACTAACAAAATATTCCCAATATTAAGAATAGATTGAAATGAAGCTTAGTGTCAAACTGAAAACAATTAAACAATGTGACGTTTTAGTTTTTTCATATCATAGTGCTGCTGTATAAAACTGGGGATAGACACAACTTCACAAATTACAGGCCTGTTACTCCCACAATTCTCAAGTTTTTTTTTTACAAGGTACAGGGAGAAAAAAGGGTTTTGACTAAGGGGGTCACAAAGATTAATTATTTATTTTTACATTATTCTTTATGGTGGATATTTATATATGAAAATATTTATGTTTTCTTTGTATTTTTTTTTTTTTTGGTGTATGGGAATAAACAAATATGTAGTAATTGTAAATAATATATTTAGATAGGATTAAGATGATATAATTCTGAAGCCAATTTGATGATTATTAACTAGAGGTGGGGAAGGGGTAGGATTGAATAAGCTTGAGCTTCTTCCAACTCCTTTTCAGATATGTTTAAGTTAATATTGTTTTGTTTCTTGTATTATTTTTTATTATTGTATTTTTACATGTTCAAAATAAAGTTTTTCATTCATTAATATAATTATTATACCTTATTTTATTTCTATTAAATTTAGCATTATATTTAATACATTATTTTATTGTTTCTTAAGAATGTTATTAATTATTATATTTATAAATTCCTTCCCTGCATTTTCATTTAGTTGGATGATTGTATGAAGTAAATTTCTCACTTGTTGCTGCTTGAATTTTAATAAGGAACACATACTCTCTTATGAGGGCAAGAGATGAAAGGAAAGCAGAGAAAGAGCGCATGTTTCTGGAATTTACAGGTTCTACTGTTGTTAATGTCGTTTAATCGGGAGCTATTTAATAAAGATGTTTGAATTACACCACATAGAAGCTGCTGCCATGAACAATAATAAGCAGTTTCACAGCTCACACCATTTACCTTGTCATATGTGAAACGCCACATTAACAGTACGCAAACTCTTTATATTCACCATACCTCTCCCACTGCATCATTCTTAACTGGTGAATCAAGATTGTTGTCTTACAACACTATGCCAGTACTCTGTGATGCCAAGACAGTGCTGCTGCTGTCTTAAGGGAGCCGCACATCTTTTGCGACAAGTTTTTGCGATTGGCCAAATTACCAATCACTGTACCCCTGATTCCTTACTGTTACTGAATACTGCCATTTTATTTTAAACAATACTGTGATTGATTTCCATTGAATAGCAATTGATGGTGGCCAAATAGTGTCAGTAGCCCATGTGACTTGTCATATCTAAACTTCTCAAAAGACATACAATCACTTTGTATGATGAACAGACGACAATTTAAGTCTTTATTCACTCAAGAGCCCAAATATAGCGACACAATTGCATCAAACTCTCAACTTATCCCTAGTTGTTATATTTGATTTGGGCTCAGAGTCGATCAGTGATTAGAGTGTAAGGACCTAAAAGTGATTGTATACCTTGAAAAGATTTGGCGTATGACACAAAATTCATATGGACTACTCTTGTAACAGTTTTGGATGCTTTAAAAGGAAGTTCACCCAAAAATTATAATTCATAATTTACTCACCCTTATGGCATACTCGCATGACATTTTCATAAACGTATGATGTGTTGGTATCCTTATAATGCAAGTCAATGGGGTCAAACACTTTCAAACTCCAAAAAGGACATAAAGGTTCATGTGGTTTAATTAATGTCTTCTGAAGTGATACGATCGGTTTTAGGTGCAAACCAGACCAAACAGCAACTCCTCTTTTACTATAAATCTTGACATCGGTGGTCTCCTGGACAAATTTATGATTTGAGGCTTGATTACAGGCTCATGCTTGATGCATGTAAACACTTTAGAACATATGGATAAAACCACTCAAATCATATAGTTTACCTTTATGTCCTTTTTGGAGCTTGAAAGTGTTTGACCCCATTGACTTGCATTATAAGGATACCAACACATCACACAAATCTCAAACCACTTTGTGTTTAGCAGAAGAAAGTAATTGAGATTAAGAGGACTTAAGGGGGAGTACATGATGATAATGTATATTTTGGGGTGAACTTTTCCTTTAAGCTTTAAACCAAGTCAACTGCCTTTAATGCAAATCAGCAATGGCAACTTTTGCTTCCGTGTTTCAAAGGAGAAAGACATCTGGGTTTGGGACAACACAAGAGTGAGTAAATGACAATTATAATTTGTGTGTTTACAGTTCCTTCACACAAAAATTATGAGGCTGCATAAAAACCCACTCAAGAGTCCACCACACAGTCTAGATCATATTCTGGTCTCTAGATATGGTATTCAAATATTTAGGGGATTTTCAAACCACTAACACTAAAAGCATCACACATCTCCTGAAAGCTGAAAAATCATGTATTTAACCTTTTTAACAGTCTACTATTACAGCTAAAATTAAATAAAATTATCCATAAAATATTTACCAAGACATCAAGATTGTGTGACATATGGAAAATTGTACATTTGACATACCTGACTGTATTTGCCGTCTTTGATATCCTTCTGTCTGTTGAGGAACCAGTCTGGGATTTTGTACTGGCGGGGGTTCTGCATGATGGTCACCACCCGCTCGACCTGATCAACAATCAATAACATCGTCAATCAACACGTGACATTAGCCATGTACACGGACTGTTCTTATACTACAGACACACCTCATCTTCAGTCAGCTCTCCAGCCCTTTTGGTCAGGTCAATATCAGCTTTCCTCAGGACGACGTGAGCGTATCGCCTCCCCACACCCTGAATATGTACAGCGACGGATGAGTTATCACACCAGACGATATTTAATGAGTGATATTTAATGAGACTCACCTTGATGGCGGTGATGGCAAAGGCGATTTTGCGCCGTCCGTCGATGTTCGTGTTGAGAACACGAAGAATGTGCTGGAACTTCTCTGGTATGACGAGCGACTGGGAAAATAAACACCTGTAGTTTAGCTGATCGATGCTGACCTGGAGCAAGTTAAAACGCTAACTATACTTGCGATAACTCCCATCAAAATAGAGTGCCAAATAAAACCTATAATGTAATGTTATAACAATTATAAACTCCTGCCCTTTCTTTAATCCAAGTACTGAGGGCAAACCCAGGTACAACACCATAGTACTCTGATTACTACCATGATGCAGATTGATAACTATATTCGTATACCATGGCATTTACACAGTATTCCAAGTTAATTCATTAAATGCCAGGGTACATTTCCAAAACACAAGCTAAAACCATGGGACACTTTTTGTAACTGCAGCTGCACAGGCTCTTCAGTCTCTCGTAACTAGGAGTTAAACATCATAATCTATCCTGTAAAACAAAAATACCAATCTATATATTATATATGTGATTTAAATGTATATGACGTTAAACTAGTACTAACAAATAGTGCAAACCCAAGACGATGTAAGCAGATTTCAGCAAGTATTTTGGGGATTTTATTTCGTCCTCACCATCTTGGACCCTGGTTCCGCGTAAAGAGGAAGAGATCACGATCTCGCGAGAATTTTACAACCCGGTGCGTGAATTTGGATAGGAAGAGGTTCCGTCACAATTTAAATGTCCGGCTGGATGTTTCCAAAATATTTTTCTTCAAGGTGTTAACGAAAAACATTAAACTAATATATATATATATATATATATATATATATATATATATATATATATATATATATATATATATATATATATATATATGTATGTATGTTTCTTTGAGTTGTTCTGTAAAGGAATTTGTCATTCATTATGTTCTCAGATGTTTTTGTTATTTTTAAAAATACCAAATTTGAGCTACATCTTTCATTGTTGTGTTGTGACAACACCATTAATCAAATAATTAAGTCGTTATCATTCACATCAATTGATTAAAAACATGAAATTATACATACATTCTATAAATAAATAGTATTTTATAACTGTCCCATGTTTTTGTCCTGTCCTGGCACATTTACATAAAACAGTACATAGAAATTGTGGAATAGGCCTTTAAGGCTTTGACTCAGAGAAAGTGACATAATTTGACCAAGGTGATGCTTGCATTGATTGAGGGTGAGTCCTGTCACAGAATTGTATGATTTTAAGCTTGGGTTTGCTTTTTTTTTTTCTTTTTTTTTTTTTTTTTTGAGGAGGACAAGCTAAAGGGTCAGGCCCTGTCATGCTAATATATCTCAGAAAAGAATGAAATCTTTGTAAATCCTAAACATGTCTAAAAAGGTAACTGAAATTCCTTACTTGCATACTAACAATTTGGATGTTAGCATATTAACAGGCTCAGCAATGGCAGTTAAAATGGCTGACTGTCAAGCCCAATCACACCAGGCCTTGTCACAATCCTGTGTGACAGGACCTGACAGCTCTGTGAGCTATTTGTGCCTTACAAATAAATGGCATTGTTCCTTTTTACTAGCTATATTGAATATAATATGTCTTTAACTCATGCCATAGTAAAACATTATTTGATAAATAGACATTACACTATAAATTTGATGCTTATAGACAAACGTTTAGAATGTGGTCCCTCTTTTACATAGGCCTATGTAGCACTGCTTTTGATGTTGCATGTTGTCCATTGATGATATTTCAATATATATAATTATTTAAATTCATAGAGATTACAGTTAGATGGCTCCAGTTAGTCAGCTGAGAGACAAAGGCAATGTCGGGCACAATGAAATGCAGACCCTGAGAGAAAGGAGAAACATCTTCATAAAGAAAGGGAGAGATGGAGGCAGAACAATAAAAGGAGGAAAAGTATTCATGAGAAAAGGACAAAGTAGTGTAAAATTTTAATAACTTTTAAATCTTTATGTGATAGTATGTGTGTGTGTGTGTGTGTGTGTATGTATCTTTTAGGCAAAAGCTAGAGGGGCGAAAGAGAGAAAGAAGCTCCAGGCCAAAGTGAAAGAGCTACAAGAGTCCTTAGCAGCTGAAAAAAGAGAAAAAGAGCAATATAAAAAAAGGTTCCATCGGGTGCTGTTGAGGTCAGGGTCTCCAGCAACAAAAGCGTGATATGTGAGGCCAACTGCAAGGAAATCCCTGTTCCATGATGCATTTATCTGAGATCTAAATCAACATATTCAACAAGCAGGTATTACTCAAGAAGACTGATCGGTAACCTGGTGACAGGGAAGATTATGGAGAAATACAGGCTACAGAAATATGCACAAAGTACCCTTGGCTTTACCCGAAGGTGATGGAAGTCAGTAGAAGGGTATTGTAAAAATGAAGCAAACTGCTAAAAATTGATAGATTTGCCCCTTGAAGGTCTCTGCGTTGTAAAGCAATTATTGTTAATTTACACTTTACAAATTCATTTAGTTATTAATTTAATCTGACTCCAATTTTAAATTTACCTCTAATTTAGGTTAATGCTCTAATTACTTTCTGATAAATCTTTTATTTTAATCTTTTAAGTTATTGATTACTCGGAATCCTCTTTTCGTTTTCATTTACCTTTTGATCAGTTTCTAATGAGATTCAAACTGATAGTCTGTAAGTGGCTTCCTCTTACATTAAAGCTTCAGTTATGATATAAATGATTCTTAAAATGGTATTCTCCTGCGCTGTTCCTCGAGAGCGGTTTCTCCTATTTTAAAGATAGTTCTATTCTATTTTTCTAATGAAATTCAAACTGATAGTCTATAAGTGGTTTCTCATATTTTAAAGACCTAGTATTGATATAAATGATTTTGGAGGAATACAGAATAAATAAAAAAGTAACAATTTATTTGCCAGGTAGGATTTAAAACATAAGTTACAGAAACAAGTCAAAGAACATACCTGGCATTTGAGAAAACTACATGTAATTGCAAAGCGATGGGAGATCTGAATGCAGATTCCTATTATTAAAGTTACACACATTGAGGTGTGGGATCATCTGACTACAGAGAATCCTGAGCTCTGGGCCAGCTTTCCTTAAATATCCAGACAGAATACACATTGTGTACCAAATGGTATTATCCTTTGAACAATGAGAATTTGGGGGTGAATGGGTTCTTGGCTTCCTGGGGTTTAACCTTCAAGGAGGGGGATAGACCTCCAGAATTATTCAGTATTTGGCAAAGACCTTATAACTTTGTTGTCATTAAGCATCTTATCCATTAACTCCACAGAGCACAAAAAGCACTAAGTGATGTGTTCCGGGTTCCTGTCATTATGAAAATAGCTATGCTGACTGTGTTGAGTATAAGCCAGGACCCGGTATCTCTATTCCTGTGATGATTGGAAATAGAAGGAATCGTGATGAGCGTGTAACTAATAAAATAAATCTGTCTAATCTGTTAACTGTACTGCGTCAACCTACTAGTTTAGGATCCCCTATTATATCTATTAAATTGGCCTTACTTAACATCAGATCCCTTACCAACAAATCACTCTTGGTAAATTATATTATATCCTCCTATAACTTAGATTTCATGTTTCTCACTGAAACGTGGCTTACGGAAGACTGTAGTGCTACTATCCTTAATGAGACAGCTCCTGAAAAATTGTCGAAATGGTAGGAAAGGAGGAGGGGTGGCTGCCTTATTTAAAGGTACATATCAGTGTAAAGAAAATAAATTAGGTCATTTTATTTCGTTTGAATATCTTTGTTTTATATTGAAGGGTACTCCCAAAATTCTGTTTTTAACGATTTATAGACCACCACGACACTCTGCTAATTTTATTAAAGATTTTGCTGAATTACTCTCTATTATATCGGTTGATTTTAAGCTGTTTATTATTACAGGAGATTTTAACATTCATATAGATAATAGTACAGACAATAATGTCAAAGAATTTTTTGCACTTTTAGACATTTTTGATCTCACTCAACATGTGAAAGAGTGTACACATGCTCATTGTCATATTTTAGATCTGGTAATCTCTAAAGGTCTTGATATTGTATCTGTTATGGTTAAGGATTTAGCCCTGTCTGATCATTTTTGTGTCTTTTTGTAATTGTTTACTACCTTGAATTTCCCAGTAAACTCTTAAGAAAAGTTGCATTAATGAGAGTACTAATGCTCAGTTTACAGAAGCTATAGCCAGATCCCCAACAATAAGTGCTGAGTCAGTTGATGCACTTCTGGATAATTTTAATGCTATTGAATGTCATCAATCATATTGCGCCGGTAAAGGTAAAGAGAAATATGAGTAAACAGAAATCACCATGGAGAACCACCATGGCGGTAAACGCCCTTAAAAGAGAATGTAGGAAAGCAGAATGCAAGTGGCGGAAAACTAAACTACAAATTCACTACGACATCTACAAACAAAGCCTTGGCAATTTTAATACTGAGTTATGCAGGTCCAGACAGCAACATATATCGGAAATGATCAATAATAGTATTAATAATACCCGCACTTTATTTATTATGGTTGATAAGCTTACAAATCCAACACATAACATCAGAATTTACATCCACTATGAAATGTAATGAAAAAATTCATTTTTCGTGTTTTTGTAGTGAAAAAATTATAAATATTAGACTGATTATTAGTACTACACAGTCTAACACTGACTTTCTACCGTCATTACAACCACCAAGACATAACTTGGTTACTATGTCACATTTTAATGTAATCGATCAAAAATTCCTAGAAAAAATAGTCAGACATCTTAAATCTTCCACGTGCTGTCTAGACATACTGCCTTCAGACTTTTTTAAAACAATTTTTAGCTCTATAGTAACAGATCTGCAGCAAATAGTAAATAGTTCTTTGCAATCAGGCATTTTTCCAACGTCCTTGAAAACTGCTGCCATTAAGATCATATTAATAAAGAGAACAATGGATGCTTCTATAATGAACAACTATAGACCTATTTCAAATCTCTCTTTTATAGCCAAGATTATTGAGATGGCTGTGTTTATTCAACTAAATGAGTTTATGACTTCAAGTGGTCTTTTAGATAAATTTCAGTCAGGTTTTTGACCACAACACAGTACTGAAACTGCTCTAATTAAAGTTTTAAATGATATACGGCTGAATACTGATTCTGATAAAATAACAGTTTTGGTTCTATTAGATCTCAGTGCAGCATTTGACACTGTAGATCATAGAATTCTTATAGATAGGCTGGAAAACTGGGTAGGAGTCTCCAGGACAGTCCTTGATTGGTTCAGATCCTACCTGAATGATCGGAGTTACTTTGTTACCATCGGAAATTCTGAATCTGATAGGGTGGGCATGATATGCGGAGTTCCACAGGGATCAGTTCTTGGACCGCTTCTGTTAAATCTTTATATGTTACCTTTAGGCCAGATTCTACAGAACAATAATATTAATTACCATAGTTATGCTGATGACACTCAAATATATATGGCTCTTGATTCAGATGACAACAGTTCAATAGACTCTTTGTGCCACTGTATAGAGCAAATAAAAACCTGGATGAATCTTAATTTTTTACAACTAAACCAAGATAAAACTGAGGTTATTGTGTTTGGCAACAAAAATAAAAGAACAAGTATTATTAAAGAATTAGATTCTCGCGCCTTTAAAACCAGGGATCAAGTGCGTATTCTTGATGTTATGATAGATTCAGATCTCACTTTTAACAGTCATATCAGAGCGGTCACCAAGACAGCATTTTATCATTTGAAAAATATATCTAGAATCAAAGGCTTGGTGCCTCAAAAAGACCTAGAGAAGCTCATCCATGCTTTTATCTCTAGTAGGGTTGACTACTGTAATGGCTTATTAACCGGACTTCCGAAGAAGACTGTAAAGCAGCTGCAGCTTGTTCAGAATGCTGCTGCTAGATTATTAACCAGGACTAAGAAAATAGAGCACATTACTCCGGTTCTTAAAACTTTGCATTGGCTCCCTATAAGTTATAGAATAGTTTTTAAAGTGATGCTTATAGTCTATAAAGCACTGAATTGTTTAGGTCCTGAATACATTTCTGAAATGTTTGAAAAATATAAACCAAGCAGGACTCTTAGATCAATGAACTCGGGTCAGCTAGTGGAGCACAGAGTTAGAACAAAACATGGAGAAGCTGCGTTTAGCATCTCTGCTGTACACGACTGGAACAAACTACCAGAAGATCTTAGATGTGCCCCGAACGTATTGATTTTTAAATCCAAGTTAAAAACATTTCTTTTTTCACGTGCTTATGACTGAGCTTAAACCTAGCTATACTGTTCAGCCTTACAGTTTCTTATGTCTTTTTATCTCATTTTAAAAAAAAGTCTTTTAATCTTTTTTGTGTCTGTTTGTATCTTGTATTTTTATTATAATGTTTTTTTTCTTTTTTTTTTTTTTTTTCTTTTTCTTTGTAAAGCACATTGAATTGCTTTGATGGATGAATTGTGCTATATAAATAAATTTGATTTGATTTAAGTTTTACAAACCTGGGTAAAAGAACACTATACCAGTCACACAGAGAACTTCAATGATATCAAACATGCCTAGTTACTTTATTTGTTTCATGGTTTTTCTTTGTTACATTTTCACGTATACATCTTGTTTGTGCCTTGTGGGGGGAAACCAGGGGGAGAGAGAACAGCTGGAGTTTGTGGGGGCAGAATGTGGATGGTAGGATGTCTCAGGTGGATAATGTTTGTTAAACTGGGTTTTTCACACAGTGATGCCTTTTGTTTTCTCAGATGTAGGTCTAATTTGTGAGAGAGTTTGATTGTTGTTTTTCCCGGAAGACTTGTTCCATATGGGCATGTGTTGGGTTGGCACCTAGCCTTAAAGAATCCATACCCCTCTCAAGAAAGAAATGTGTTCACATGGAAGAGGAATTCAAAAACAATGTAAGAGCCTTTTATACCAGAGACGACGTAAGCCGTGTGACAACAGGGAAAAAGCAGACATAACACAAGCCAAGATTAGGATGCAAAAGAGATTACTTGTGGACACCCTGAAGAACCTGCACAATAAATACATGGCAGAGAATACAAGGAAATCAGTTTTCTGTGCTCTGTTTTGCACACTTCGGCCCTACTGGGTAGTACACCCAACGCTTTCTGATTGGGAAACATGCTTGTGCAAATTACATGAGAACATGGGCTTTGTAGGTCAAAAGCTTTACAGCATGATGTTGCTCAGCACCCCTGAACTGGAAAGGTTGATGTCAGAGATCTGTTGTGACCAAACCAACAAAGACTGCATGTATAATGACTGTGGGAACTGCAAAGACAAGGACGTACAATTGCCCAGGGAATATGAAGGCTTCACCCGAGTGGAATACATGCAGTGGGTCACCAGAAATTTCCCTCTACTCAATTCTGAGGTACTAATTATTGGAACAAAAAAACTCTAAAAATATGCCACAGAGGTACTAAATATTGGACCAAAAAACTCTAAAAAATAAGCCACTACAATATAATTTGACTCTCGATGGATGTACTGTTACATCATCTTCAACAGCGAAAAACTTAGGTGTTATATTTAAGATTAAGATTCAACTTTATTGTCATTGTGCAGAGTACAGGTACAGAGCCAATGAAATGCAGTTGTTTATGCATATCCCAACTAATCTGGGGTCAGAGCGCCGGGTCAGCCATGAAACAGCACCCAAGGAGCAGGTTAAGGGCCTTGCTCAAGGGCCCAACACCCCGACCTTTCAGTCAGTAACCCAGAGCCTTAACCGTTGAGCCACCACTTTCCTTTCCCTAACCCTAACCCTAATTTAGCAAGAAATATTGATGAATTAAGGCACATGCTCTCTGTTGCTGATGCTGAAAAACTAATTCATGCGTTCATGACCTCAAGACTAGATTATTGTAATGCATTACAGGGAGGATGTCCAGCAAGATCAATAAATAAACCACAATTGGTTAAAAATGCAGCAGCCTGAGTGCTAATGAGAACCAAGAAATATGATCATATTAGCCCCATTTTATTATCGTTACATTGGCTACCTATTAAATTGCGTATTCATTTTAAAATTCTGTTAACTTCATACAAAGCTTTGAGTGGTCTAGCTCTGCAGTACTTAAGTGACTTTCTATCACACTATATTCCATCACGTTCATTATGATCGCAAAATTCTGGCCTGTTAATAATTCCTAGAATATCAAAATGCACAAAAGGAGGTAGATCCTTTTCATATTTGGCTCCTAAACTATGGAATAGTCTCCCTAACACTGTTCTAGATGCAGACACACTCCCTCAGTTTAAGTCTAGACTAAAGACTCATCTATTTAGCCAGGCATACACCTAATTTATCTTCCAACCCACAATTAGGCTGCTTTAGTTTAGTCTGCCGGAACCAGAAACCAGAAACACTAATTATGATTTATAACTCTGCAATAAATCGAAGGGCATCTAACTTATATTATTTTATTTGTTTCCCTGTCTCAACCTCCATTCCTACTTCGTGTTGGACTCCACTGCTACGTGTTGATGAATGATGATGACTATATGCAGCCGGTGCCAGCCAAACATCACTTCAGTCTATTATGATGGACTTCAGAGGATGAACTGATGTCAACTCCAACCATAAGACATGGGATACTTCATATGCCATTGTCTGAACCTTGGATTTAGGATGGACCACACCAAACCTCACAGAAATTACTGGCCAGGTTGAACTGCGTTTACATCCCTGATCTCTGCCTGCATCACCTCGGTCTATGATCTTAAAATGGAATGCATAGACTAACAATTGCCAACACAAGCCTTCATCAGCCATTTACCAAGGACAATTGCATCTATGTGAACTTCTGCAGTTAATCCAGGATGGACTTCAAAGACATTGGTCATTAATCTTACAGTTCAAAAAAAATTGATGTTTAAACACTGACCCTTAACACTTAGTTTAATAATTTTAAACCATGACTTGCATTATACATAAGTAATATTTACATTATATTCATGATGTTAGCCAGAGGGGAACTGGCCCACACTGTGAGTCTGGTTTCTCCCAAGGTAATTTTTCTCCATTAATCAACATCTTATGGAGTTTTGTGTTCCTTGCCACAGTCGCCTTCAGCTTGCTCACTGGGGTTATTAATACAATTATTATTTAATTACTTATTTTTAAACACGATTAACAATCGTATTTTATCCAATTACACAATGATGATTCATCGACATTATAGACATTACAGTTTTATCATCTGTTACTGCCTGATCTTCTGTAAAGCTGCTTTGAAACGATGTGTGTTGTGAAAGGTGCTATACAAATAAAATTGACTTGACTTGACTATAAGGATTAGATTATCTTGAAATGTATATTTGTCCTGGTTATTACACCTGCGCACCTGTAGTGCAAGCAGTAGATTTTGTTTTTACTCCTGTCTGTGTCTGTGCCATTATTGTTATTGTATCTGGCCATAAAGAATTGTTTATAAGTTGTTGAATAAAACATTTTATATTGAAATATTATTAAATAAATCTATTAAATTAAAATGATGTTTGGTCTCTATCAGTGTTCAGTCATATTCTAATGAATTAGGTCCTTATTATATTTAATTGAATAAACTTGAACGTATTAGTCTAATATACATTAACATTAAAAGCATAAAAAGACATTAAAATAGGAATGTTTACCAATACTTAAAGAACACAAACATATATTTTCCTGCAAGTCAGTCCTGTCACAACACCTTCAGCCCTGTCACGCCATGGTCAGTCCTGTCACACAAAATATTATGATATAAAAATGTATTGAGAAAATAAAGTTTTAACTGTGTAGATGAAGGTGGGGGTAAATATCCACCATTATATGTTTGTAAAATCTCCAATAAATCTCTTATTCTGTGCTTTCCATCAACTACATTTGACCAAAACCTTGCTACTATTTCATATAGAAATTACAATACCATGTTAGATATAATCAGGGACATGTGATCATCACTAAAATACTATTTGTGTAAAAAAAAAAAAAAAAAAAATCATTAGGAAACCATTCTAACATATACAAATTTGTCAGCGAAAGGTCCTGACAATTTAGGTGTGAAATGCATATAAAAATGTATTTTATTCAAGCATAAAAACATGCTGAGATGGCATGATATGTGTTTCTCATAGTTTAACATGTCTTCGATATGACTCAATGTTCAGATTCAAGAATTCGATCTTTATTTTCCCCAAGAATTTTAGAAGTGGAATTGTACGTTTCTGATAGAATGTCCCAAATATTCAAAAATGTAAGAAATTTAGATTTTTTTCAATAACATTTGCTTGATGCATTTTTGTTGTTGTTTTTATTGAATTTGTATTTAATTCTATATATATATATATATATATATATATATATAGGGCGGCATAAAAAGAGCCACACCGCCAGAAGGGAAGAGAGAGTCTGGAAGCCTATTGTGAAGCTGAAGTGTATTGTAAAGTAAAAGTTTATTGTGAAGCTGGCGTATTGTGGCTCCCCTATAAAAGCCAATAAAAGCCCACTTACCTGAGTTGAAGGAGCCTGTTTCCCTGTCTCCTCCTTGAAGTCTCTACACTGGTGCCGAAACCCAGGACAAATTTGAAGTATGCCCCATGGAGTCCTCGCAGTTGGCCGAAATTCTCCAGTCCCTCAGCAGCCTCCATCAGTCCCACCAACAATCCCTGCTTGTGCTTCACGGGGGGTGCTTGACGCCATCCACAAAGCTTGGGAGGAGGGACCTTCAGACAGCAAGAATGAAATTCAATACGTTTTTGATCTTAGAGCAAAACTCCACACCTTGGGGCAACTAACAGGAGAATTTGCTCCAAGCTCTAGAACGACAGCGCCGACTGTATGACAGGGGTACTCAGCTAAGGGAATTTACACCGGGAGATAAGGTTCTCGTATTACTCCCCGCCTCGAGTGAGGGAACATTACATTAAGTGTACACGTCACACAACGAGTGGGGGAACTAGATTATGAGGTTAAACGAACAGATAGAGGGGGCGCACGTCAAATATATCACCTCAACCTCCTGAAATCATGGAGGGAGGCGGTCCCTGTGACATTGGCTACGGTAGTTCCGGAGAGGGCGGAGCTCGGCCCGAAGGTAAACACCAAACCTAAATCATAACTCCGGTCACTTGCAGAGTCCACCTCTCACCATATCAGTGCACAGAGGTTGCCAAGTTGCAACAAGAATTTGCAGATGTGTTCTGCCTTCTACCGGGTCGTACGAGCATCATCCAGCACCACATCGAGACCAAACCACAAGTGGTGGTACGTAGCCGTCCCTATCGCTTGCACGAGCACAAAAAGAAAATGGTTCAGGAAGAATTGGATGCAATGCTTGATATGTGGGTAATAGAGGAATCACACAGCGATTTGTCCAGCCCGGTTGTTCTAGTGACTAAGAGCGACGGGTCTGTATGGTTCTTTTTTTAAAAACATTTTGTATATATTTTATTTATAACAGTTTTTATACAAACATACAAAAAATCAGTCTCACAAAATGTATACAAAAAGTATGCATGCTATACATAAAATAAATACACAAAGGAAAAATACAAAAAATAAATATAACCTCCCCCCTCCCCACCCGAACACACCAGATACAGTGTATCTGAATCAAATCCAAGATGAGCCCTCCCTTTCAGAGCAGAATCTCACAGTGATTTCACCAAAAACATATTCAAAAATATTCTTCTAAACCTCAGAAGTCACTGCACAAAACCAAAAATTATGAGCATGCGTCCCATCTGAGCTCTTGCATCTATCGCATAATGGGGAAACTGAAGGGTACATTTTATTGAGTTTTGTTTTGGTATAGTGTAACCTATGCAATACTTTAAACTGTATAAGTTGTAATCTTTTATTAATAGAGCAGGTATATTGTGATACCTGATTAGCCTCTCAAAGCATTTGCTGATGATGGGGGTCAGAGCAACAGGATGCCAGTCATTTAAACAAGTGATTTTTTTTATTGCTTTTGTACAGGCACAATGGTGGACGTTTTGAAGCATGTGGGGACTACAGACAGGGAGAGGGACAGGTTGAAAATGTCCATAAAAACACCAGCCAGTTGGTTCGCGCACGCTCTGATGACGCGGCCCAGAATGCCGTCTGGACCCGCGGCTTTACGGATGTTCACTCGTCGGAAGGAACGGGTTATATCCACAACAGAGACATTAAGAAATTAACAGAATTAAAAGCAGAGGTCCACACATTAAGTACCGCGTGAACATCGGTGTTAACACATGGTTTCTGGTTGGGGTAGATCCGTATTGTTTTGGTCAGAACAACGTCCTCTACGCACTTCCTGATGAAACACGTTACGCTATCAGCGTAAACCTCGATGTCGTCATCACAGGCAGACCGGAACATCTCCCAGTCCGTGTGATCAAAACAGTCTTGTAGCATAGTGTCTGATTGGTCCGACCAGCATTGGATCGTTCTGAGGGTGGGTGCTTCCTGTTTCAGTTTCTGCCTGTAAGTGGGCAGAAGCAGAACAGAAGAGTGATCTGATTTGCCAAATGGTGGGCAGGGGAGGGATTTGTAGCCATCCCGGAAAGGAGAATAGCAATGGTCCAAAACCCGGTCCCCTCGTGTGTTGAAGCTGATGTGTTGGTGGTATTTTGGTGCGATTGTTTTAAAATTGGCTTTGTTAAAGTCCCTGGTAACAATGAAAGCGGCCTCAGGGTGCGTGGTTTCCTGCTCACTTATGCTCCCATACAGTTCCTTGAGTGCCGGTCTGTGTCAGCTTGTGGGGGGATGTACACATCTGTGATAATGTGAATTCCCTCGGTAGCCAGAATGGTCGACACAGAAGCATGAGATATTCCAGATCAGGAGAACAGAAAGACTTGATAAAATGTACGTTCCTCTGATCACACCATGTTTTGTTGATCATAAAACATACACCACCACCTCTGATTTTACCTGTGAGGTCTTTCTCTCTGTCCGCTCGGTGCACGGAGATCCCCGCAGGTTCAATGGCCGAGTCTGGAATCTCCGCAGACATCCAGGTTTCTGTAAGGTAGATAACGCAACAGTCCCTTGTCTCTCGTTGGAAAGAGATCCGCGCTCTCAGCTCGCAGAGCTTGTTGTCCAGAGACTGAACATTTGCCTCTAGTATAATAGGTAGCAGGGGTCGATTTGTGCAACGTCTTACTCTGATGAGAACGGCGGCTCTTTTTCCCCTTTTCTTTCAGCATTTCCGCGGCCAGGCAGCCCAGACAAAGGGCTCCGCTGACATGTTTGTAAACAGCGGGTCGGCATTGAGGAATTTGAAATCCGGTTTTCGGTGTGTAATTGCAGAACCATATACAAGTCATATACAATAAGGCAGACAACATCCAAGACAAAAAAAAACTGTAAACAAAACAAACAATAAACTGCAGTGTTGTGTCGGAGCTCGCAACGCAGCAGCCATACTCGGTGCCATCTTGACCTATCCGAATTAGTACATTTTGCAGATTTATGTGAAGAATAAAGCATTTTTATGAATAGTTTAAAATTCTCACCAAAGCCAAACCGATCCTGCACAGAAAACATATAACTCCATTCAATCAAAGGCCTTTTCAGCATCTAAAGAAAGAACAGCTGCCTTAGAGCTCATACTCTGATTACAATACAAAATATTTAGCAGGCGACGTGAATTAAAAAATGTAAATCTTCCTAGGACAAAGCCAGTTTGATCTGGATGAATTAACAAGGCCACATGTTTATTTAAACGGGTGGCCAAAATCTTGGCAATCACTTTTTGAAGAAGAGAAGACTTATTGGCCTGTAACTAGAGGGCTCTGTAACATCTCTGTCTTTTTTCTTCAAAAGGCATATGTGCGCCTCATACAAAGAGTCAGGAATTTTCAGACCCATAGAAACAGGGCTATGATCAGAAATTAGAATATTATGATATTTGGACTGAGTCACCCCTGAATGAGTTGGGAGTCAACAATAAAGTAATCAATACTAATTAATACTAAATACTAAATAATATAATTTATGGACATAGGAATAAAAAAAGAATAATCACGAGCAGTCGGGTTAAGTAATCTCCATATATCAACAAGATTAATAGATTTTATCCAATTATTTAAAACATCTACAGACTGAGTACGAGAAACTTGTGAAGAATGATGATCCAAATAGCAATTAAAGTCTCCTGCAATTATAAAATTAGTCGAGTTAGAATCTGGAATAAGCCCAAATATTTTCCTAAAAAAACAGGATCATCTATATTTGGCCCATACAGGTTAACACATGTAATTGGGAAATTATAAATAAATCTGGATATAATAATATATATTCCTGCAGGGTCAGACACCATAGAGTGCATTCGAAAAGGAATTGATTTCCTAAAAATTATAGCCACACCTCTAGCTTTAGAGGAAAAAGTGGATTGATAAACTTGTGAGATCCAATTTGCCTTAAGCCGCATCTGTTTGCAGGGTCTAATATGGGTTTCTTGAAGAAAATTGTCTGCTGACAATGACTTTAAATGTGCAAAGACTTCCCCCCTCTTAATTGGGTGCCTCATTCCTTTTACATTCCAACTAACAAATGGAATATTCACTCCGGCATCAATATTACTATTAGTAATAGTTCCAAACATCTTCAAAAACATAGCAAACACAGAATTGATAATAATCGTAGCAAGAATAAACATTATCTGGTGCAACAAAAAACACAAAAAATAACTCAAACTCCCCACAGCTGCCATAGGAACCAAAGCAGCAAATATTCCCCATCATCTCGAGGACAACAAGAGTGCAAATTGAGGTTAACTTAGTTAACCTTAGCCCCAAAAACAGAGCAGAAATAACAAAAAACACCAGGAGTGACTCTCTCCACAGCGCAAACGAAAATGAAACCTCAATGAAAATGAACAGAATGTTCAAAAAATTGTCCACTTCTGTTAGTTGATGTCCATACTCCGGCCAAGCTGAGTAAAGTCATAAATAGAAGCTACACTGAGTCATTCGACAAGTTATCCACAAAATTCTTAGCCCCTTCCGGCGATTCAAAAGAGAGCTCCCAACCATTATAATGCAGCATCAGATTCACTGGAAAATGCAAGGACCATTTCAACCCAGCCTCTCGTATAGCTTTTGTGATTGAGCTGAAGGCGCGTCGCCACGCGGCCACCTCTGATGTATAGTCAGGGAAGATGTGAATCCGCTTTCCTTTGTATTCCAGAGGAAAATTTTCCCGGCTCAGATGAAGAATGAAATCCTTATCCCGGTGTGGATCCGTGCGATAATGGTGCAAGGTATCTGGCCATCAGACGTTTTGGGTAATAGTGTCCGATGAGCTCGGCCAATTTTCACAGGTTTGGGGAAGTTGTCTCGTCCAAAGAGCTCAGTAATTAAGTCTGAAATGAACACCGAAGGGCGCCCCCACTCCTCTCCTTCGCTTATTCACACAAATCTGAGATTCAGCCTATGAAAGTGTCTTTCCAAGTCATTCAGTTTAGCCCAGAGTGATTTATTTTCCACACGCAAATCTTCACACACCTTTTCAACCTTCCCGAGGTGTAATTCCATACCATTTATGGTACATGGTTCATGGTTCATTCTATCTCAACCATTTTTTGTTTAACGCCGGCATGTTCTGACTGCAAATTAACCAGCGTGGTGTCCAGCGCATCCAAGCGAGCACTTAAGGCTGTCATCTTGTCCTCTATCAGCTTTTTCACATCCTCTCCTTGGGCACCGACTGTGGCAAGTATCGCGTTCACATTTCCCTGTGAGATAGAGTCACCTAGGTTAGCGTCCTCCTTAATAGCTGCAACTGTTTTTGAAGATACAGAATGAGTAAGCGAAATTCCGAAAATCATGCTCAACACGTATAATTTCACGAAGTACTCAAAACAACTGACAAAGGGTAACAATCAAAAAATCATTATCGACTGTAAAGTGGATTGCCGGTACTTTAATTACAAGGACATTCAAAATCTAGTGTCATTGGAGAGGATCACAGAAAAAACGACTACTCCATGATCTACACGCATGCGCCCCCGGGTCTGTACAGTTCTGTGTGGATTATTGGAAAGTCAACACGGTGTCAAAATTTGATGCGTACCCGATGCCCTGCATTGATGAGATGCTCGATTGGTTAAGTACTGCTTGATTTTATTCGACATTGGAGTTGACAAAGGGTTATTGGCAGATCCCCTTGACACCAATTTCCCACGAAAAAAGAGGTTTCTCCGCAAAGTTTGTATTGCACCAATTTGTGACACTTCAATTCGGTTTGTTTGTGGCCCGGGCTACGTTTCAGCAGCTCATGGACCATAATCTCAGACCACGTACAGCTTACGCAGCTGCCTATTTAGATGATATCATCATTTATAGCAATGATTGGCAGCGGCACATGCAGCATCTGAGGGCAGTCCTGAGATCGCTGGGGAGGGTGGGGCTCACAGCAAACCCAAAGAATTGTGCACTTGAGAGGGTGGGGCTCCACTTGGGCCACAGGCAGGTGCTTCCCAAAATTGACAAGACTGCCACTCTGTGTCCGATTTCTTTAACATTTCTCACAGACCTCTAGGGCTAGGAGTCAAACAAGCCCACCAAGTTTTGTGCCGATAGGCCTCTAATAACCTTTTATAGTAGGTGCTTAAATTTCATTGGCCGATGGTGGACATGTTTTTTGAGATACGCCAATGTCCACATAGACGGTCATGGCATCTTGGACAAAGACACTGCATGCTGATTTTCAACTCAGAATAACGGTTGCATAGTACACAAAGCCAATTTTTTTTTTGGTATTATAGCGTCACTATGTGCTTAAACCGAGCCAACTGTTCTGGATGACTAAAGATTGACCTCTCATGCCAAGTTTGGTGAAGATTTCCTTCATAAGTTATAGCAATTTATGTAAAATTGGCCACTCCTACCTCTGATGTTTTCGCATCCCATAGCTAGCTCAAGTCGAAAGTTCAAACTTTTTTTGATAACTTTTGATACTGAGACTCCATAGAATCATTTGGCACTGGTTTGGTCCCGATCAGATGTAAAACCTAGGACTAGTTTGCAAAAGTAAATTTGCAAAATTTAAGAAAAATCCAAGATGGTGAAATTTTTTTATAGACAGAAATGAAATCGGATATACATTTTGTTTGGATTGAGCCAAGGATTCCAATGGTATAAAACACTTGAGTCTACGACAAACGGTCTAGGAGTTATGAGCAGTTATGCATTTTTTAATCGCTGTATAGCCCCCATTGTCTGATTTGGCTGATTCCGTGTTTCTGACTAGCGAGCAATACAATTACCATCTGACCAAGTTTCAAGACTCTAGGCCTTACAGTTTGCACTGCCCGTTCAGTTTATGGCGTAATAATAATAATAATAATAATAAATATAGCTGCAAGCAGCAATTAACGGGGTTCAAGCAGTTTAAGGCCTTTACACACATGCGTAAAAAGGTATTAGTTTTATTTAGGAAGCATGTAACCACCTAGATCATAGATGGAAAAGACAATTTACAGCAAATACATGTAATTTACTATGGAAATATGTGTTTTTTAAAGCTTTTTAACTGTTATATGGTTCTTCTTTAGAATTATATGTTGCATATGCTCACCTATTTTCGTGAAGTTTTGACTTTTCATTTCGGATTTATAGACTTTGAGTATATTTTGGCACACCCATTTAATAATGACCCTGTTATAGCTATCCAAAGGGTAAAGTTAATTTTTTTTGATAACTATTGACCTAGAGAGTCCAGAGAATTGTACTACATTAATTTTATTGAGTTTTATCTAAAAACCTAGGACTAGTTCTCAACTAGGTTTTTTAAAAGGTTTTTTACATAATCGTGAATATTTAATGAACGATTTGATTGAAAGTGTGGAATATTTTTATCAAGTACATTCAAACGTAAATATAGACATTTTATAACCATCTTAATATACAATTGTTTCTGATGGTCATATAGGTCTTGCTGTGTGTGTGAGTGTTTCAGCATAGAGGCATGAGAATGGAATGTAGGGAACGGCACATGGACACTCACATATAAATGACTCCCAGATGTTTCCTACTTCACTTCCAGTTTTGAAGCTAAAGAAAATATAGGATGAGGCCCTTCTTAATGGAATGTTTTTACAAAGGGTAAAAATGCTTACAAAATGTAACTAAAGCCTTCTGTTTTGAAGATGGAGATGGGGCCCCAAAGATGTTTGTTCTGTTCAAAACTATACAGATTGAAGAAACAGTATAAAGTGATGAATGATGTATGGAATGTTTTAGCCACTCCTTGGTAGACCTATATAAGCGAGTGCAAACTCGAGACAAGGGAGTTACTCTGCAGACCAACTCGACTTGATTAAAGTCTAACTTCTGATATCAGAACCCCTAAGACTCTGAGTGATTTTTGAGGAAAAAGGCAACAACAAATTGGCATCCCAGATGGGATAGAACAGGGCAGAAGAGTGACCACAGCTGGCAGACTGGATGAGCAACACAAAAAGAAAGGTGGCCACCTAAACGGTAAGCATTCTTTTTGCTTATTTAAGTTTTGTGTCGCTTACCAGTTTACCTGTGGTGGTAAGGACACTCAAAAAGCTTTTCCAAATTAAAAAGTTATATAAAATAAAAGGGTACTGATTCCAGAAGAGAAATAATTGCATGCAATAATCTGTTTTTATTTACTGCTAAGGGAGTTTTGATGGATAGCGGTGAATGAAATCAGATAAAGTTAAAGGAGGCCGGGTAGGTCAGAATCACAGGTTTTTGGCCGGGTAGGCAGAAATTCTATGATCTGTTTTAATAAAAGTAGATAAAAGCCAGGTAGGCAAGAAATCCTGCAAGTCACCTAAGAGAGAATAGTTGTGTTTTAGAATTGTATTGTATTTTTTGAGAGCTCTGTGTTTATAAAGGCCTTGTGTTTGTAAAAAGTGTGACATTTCTGTGGTTCTGTGGTTGTGTCTGTGTTTGAAAGTGTGTGAAATATGAATGAAGTGCAATTGCATATGGAAGTGTATGAGTGAGTACAAATATAAGCCCAGTACAGGGATTGGAATGTATGATGTGTCCTTAACAATAAAAGGAATGCAGAGTGTGAATATAAGCACTAAAAATTAAAAAGGGACATGATCAATGGAGTAAATGTTGTCTAATAAAGACAGTTTGTCTTTTATATGTTGAATGGATGTTGGGAATGAAAGCCTGTCTCGTGAAACTTTGGAAAGGAATTTCCTTGGTTAACAGAAATATTGGCTTTGTAGGTTGTTTGGCCATTCTTCAAATTAAAATTTGTGATCCAGATAGACAGATTCAGTCTTTGATGCATAACTATTGAGGAGTGTATATGCAATTTGCAGCAAATGAAAATATATTTAGGCCTGTTTTCAACCTTCCATCAATATATGCGGCAAAATAGATCTGAGGCCCATTAATGGCAACATTGTTTAGAAATGCTGAAATTTAGAAATACATTGTTTATAGATGTTATGCCACAAGCTATAAAAAGCACGCTGGAGAATGTGGTAAGCTTAACCTCCAGAAGTTTTGTGATTATGTGACTCATGCAGTTAAGCAATACAGAAAAAATGAATAAAAGCTCAAACACCAAGAGAAAGCGCTACAGAGAAAACTGACTCAGCTACAACTTGAAGAACTAACAACTAAGCACAAGAAAAAAATTCAAGCTACAGTAAAGAAAGAAGAATCAGAGCAAATGACAAAAATGGCTTCAGTAATGCTACATTACCACCTATCCAGCTAAATCCACCCACAACAATCCCTACATATACACACCAGATCCCTGCACCCACTGTCAATGTCTATGCTCAACAGCCAGAGATGATGATATGGAAAAGAAAACCATCACAAGTTGAACAGAGAGGAAGAGGCAGGTTTAAAAATGTTCTTCCAGGAATATGCTGGGGATCTGAACAGAAAGGTCATAACAAGAGCGATTACCCCATAAATCCATGGCAACAGCCACCTGGGGTGGAAGAGGGAGGGATTGGCAACAGCCCTACAGAGGTCCATCTCAAGGCCCAGTAAACCCTTGGGGAGGTGCAAATCAAGGATATTAGGGATGCCCAGAGAATCCTACAGGCGAGAGTCAGCTTCCAATTTTAACAACTAATGCTGATCAAGAACCTATGCTACAAGTTAAAATAGAGGGACAAACCACACCCATGCTAGCAGACACAGGAGCGGTTTACACGTGTGTAAATTCAAATTATGCCTCACGTCTCCCCATGTCAGGAAAATTTAAAGACAATAGGATTCTCTGAACAAATGCAGCTAATTCCAATGAGCGTTCCAGTTTGTCTACAAACTAAAAATAAAACCACAACCATACCTATTCTGGTATCAAATCAGACTTTGCATTATATAAATTGGGACTTCAAATTTGGTGTTCTCCAGAGGGAGTGTATATAGACTACACAACAAATGTGTACCGGATAGGACAGATAGAAAATGATGTGAGACAGATAATTACTAAATGGGGAAAGTTTAATGAAGCACAGATTCCTGAAGCACAGTTGCCAAAGTCAGAATTTCACTGTACAGTGATATGATCATGAGAGAGATGCAAAAATAGAAAAGAAATGGCAGGAAGGAACTCAGGAACAAAACATTGAAACGTCTCGGTTACGTATGTAACCTCCGTTCCCTGATGGAGGGAACGAGACGTTGTGTCGAAGAGGCGACACTAGGGGTCTCTCTTGAGTGCTGAATATGCCTCTGATCTATGAAAAAAGGCCAATGAGAAGTTGGCAGACAGTATTTGCATACCCCACCCCCGGACATTCAGGTATAAAGACGAAGAAATACTACAAGTTCATTCAGGATTTTTCTGTGGAGCAGGAAATGGTCCGGCCACTGCAGTGGCTCGGCTCAGCGACGTGGCCGGGAGGACACAACGTCTCGTTCCCTCCATCAGAGATTGGAGGTTACATACGTAACGAGACGTTCCCCGTCTGTCGCTCACTTCGACGTCGTGTCGAAGAAACGACACTAGGGGTCCACTTTAAATCACGCCATGTGTTGAGCCATGTACGTGTACTGCTGACACAGGAGCGGGCAAGTATTTCACGTGCACAAGCGACCAACTGTGTTTCAGACTGCACATACCCTTCCCCAATGCCCCCAAAAAGTCATCGGAATCCTTCTGGTTACCCTAGAGGGGAACAAGGCGACACTTGCCAACCTGGGAATGGGCCAAGCCTGGCTGGGCCTATTTTCTCTCTATGTTTCTCGGCATAGAGCAAGAGCAGCTGGGGCCCTTACCACATCGTGGGAAGGGGGTCTTACCCTGTTTCCTATTCTTTCAGGGGGAAAAGACCCTGTGGAGGCCACACCTGCCTGAAAAGGGGAAATAAGGTGGCAAAATATATCACATGGCCTCTTCGGTCACATGTGGGAAAGAATGGTGCGGTGGTAGATCCAGCCTCGAGGAGGGGGGAGTTGCTACGACACGGCAAAAACTGCCTAAGGGAGATGCGGGTCAGCTCGTAAGGTGACCGTACCGCAGAAATACACACAGGAGGAGTCCGCATAGGAGGCCTGACCTTTAGAGCACCTATTCCAGTACAGGGTAGCCTAGGGTACCCGTAGTGGACTGGGTTGGCAAGTTCCTCCGCTGAACTGCGGACCCAAAAGGGCTAGGGAGGAATCGACCAGCGACCCAGGTGGGATCTCCTGGGAAAGAAGGCGCACTGTTTTACCTCGGCCGAGGGAAAGGGCACTGGACGTAAGTGATTCACCCAGTCAGACCGTCAGCGTGTACCGAGTTCTACCGGCTCGGACCTGAGAAAACACGGGACAAGACTGACTCAACCCTGAGATTGTAAAATCTTGCAAAGGTGTTAGGTGTTGCCCAACCCGCTGCTCTACAAATGTTTGCTAGGGAGGTGCCCGTAACCAGTTCCCACAAGGATGCAATACTCCTTGTTGAGTGTGCTCAGACCCGCAAGGGGGGGGGGGCACGGCCTGGGTGCGATAGGCCTGTAAAAGTGGCATCCACCACCCAGTGGGAAAGCCTCTGTTTGGAGACAGCATTCCCTTTCCGCTGTCCCAAAGCAGACAAAGAGCTGCTCAGAGCACCTAAAGCTCTGAGTGCGGTCCACATAGGCATGCAAGGCATGTACTGGACACAGCAATGAAGGGGCTGGGTCTGCCTCCTCCTGGGGCAGCACTTGCAGGTTCACTACCTGGTCTCTGAAGAGAGTGGTAGGGACCTTGGGCATGTAGCCCGGTCGTGGTATTAGGATCACATGTGTGTCTCCTGGACCGAACTCCAGGCAAGTGTCGCTAACAGAGAACGCTTGCAGGTTCCCGACCCTCTTGATGGAAGCGAGTGCAATCAGCAGGGCTGTCTTTTATAGAGAGGGCCCTAAGCCAACTGATTCTAGCGGCTCGAAGGGGGATCTCTGGAGACCGGCGAGGACCACCGAGATACCCAGGAGGGGAACTGGCTTGGCCGGGAGAGATTTAACCTCCGGGCGCCTATTAGGAACCTGATATTTAAGTCATGTGTACCCAGAAACTTGCTGTCTACTGGGTCGTGGTGAGCTGCGATAGCGGCAACATACACCTTCAAGGTGGAAGGGGACAGCCTCCCTTCCAACTTTTCCTGTAGGAACAAGAGCACTGACCTAACTGCGCACCTCTGTGGGTCTTCAGCCCGGGAAGAACAATTTCAGGGCATAAAGTTGCCTGGTAGGAGGGGGCTCTGGCTTGGTTGATCGTGGCTATGACCGTGGGTGGTAGACCAGCTAGATCTTCCGTGTCCTGTCCAGGGGCCAGATGTGGAGGTTCCAAAGGTCTGGGTGTGGATGCCAGAGCATGTCCCATCCCTGAGAAAGAAGGTCTTTCCTCAGGGAAATTCACAGGGAGGGGCTGTCGCGAGGAGTACGAGGTCCAAGGACCAGGCCTGGGTGGGCCAATAAGGAGCCACAAGGGTGATTTGTTCCTCGTCCTCCCTGGCATTGCACAGCATCTGTGCGAGAAGGCTCACTGGGGGAATGTGCAGCCCCGCAGGCCAGCTGTGTGCCAGTGTGTCTGCCCCGAGGGGAGCCTCTGTTTGGGCATACCAGAGCGGGCAGTGGGAGGTCTCTTAGGAGGCAAACAGGTCTACCTGGGCCTTGCCGAACCGTTCCCAAACCAGCTGGACCGGCTGGGGGTGAAGTCTCCACTCTCCACAGGGCAAGCGTTGTCGTGACAGCGTGTCCGCTATCACATTGAGGTTGCCGGGGATGTGAGTGGTGTGCAGCGACTTGAGTTGGTTCCAAAGGAGGAGACGACGGGCGAGTCGTGACATGTGGCGGAATGTACGCCGCCTTGGTGATTTATGTATGTCACTGCAGTGGTGCTGTCTGACCTGATCAGGATATGTTTGTCTCGAACTAACGGGAGAAACTTCCGCAGGGCAAAGAAAACAGTCAACAACTCCAGGCAGTTGATGTGCCAGCGCAGCGAGGCCCCTTTCCAATGGCCTGTTACTGCGTGCCCATTGCACATGGTGCCCCATCCCAATCTGGAGGCGTCGGTCATGACGAAGATGTGTGGGGACACCTGCTGCAAGGGTGCTCCTGCCTGTAGAAAACAGAGGTCTGTCCAGTGATTGAGTGTTTGACAGCAATCCCTGGTGATCATCACACGGTGCATGCCGCAGCGCCATGCTCGTCTCGGGACTTGAGTCTGAAGCCAGTGCTGAAGTGGCCTCATATGCATCAACCCCAGCGGCGCATCTGCCACGGAGGATGCCATATGCCCAAGGAGCCTCTGGGAAAGTTTTAAGGGGACCGTTGTGCCCGGCCTGAAAGCGGCGAGGCACCTCAACACTGACTGCGCACACTCGTTGGTGAGACGTGCTGACATTGAGACTGAGTCAAACTCCATGCTGAGAAAAGAGATGCTCTGAACTGGAGTAAGCTTGCTCTTTTCCCAGTTGACCTGAAGCCCCAAATGGCTGAGGTGCCTGAGCACCTGGTCTCTGTAAGTGCATAGTAACTCTTGTGAGTGGGCCAGAATGAGCCAGTCGTCGAGGTAATTGAGTATATTCTCGGAGTGGGTCAAGAGCTGCCTCTGCGACTTTCGTGAAGACGCAAGGGAACAGAGACATGCCGAAGGGGAGGACTTGTACTGATACGCCTGGCCATCGAACGCTAACCACAGAAAGGGGCATTGTCGAGGCAAATTTGAGACGTGGAAGTACGCGTCCTTCAGGTCTACCGCTGCAGACCAATCTAGATGTCGAACGCAGATTAAAATGTGTTTCTGTGTGAGCATTTTGAACGGGAGTTTGTGCAATGCTTGGTTGAGAACTCGCAAGTCCAAGATCAGTTGTAAGCCGCCGCCTTTCTTGGGTATGATGAAGTATGGGCTGTAGAGACCCTTCTTCATCTCTGTTGGAGAGACAGGCTCTATTGCGTCTTTGAGTAAGAGAGTAGTGATTTCTGCACACAGGGACTTGTCATGTTCGCCGTGTACTACGGAGAAGTGGACGCCTGTGAAGGGGGGCGAAAGCCTGGCAAACTGAATTGGGTAACCAATTTGGATGGTCCAGGCCAGCCAGCGAGATGGGTTGGGAAGTGAGAGCTACGCGTCCAAACTCCACGCTAGGGGCACCAAGGGGATGATTATTTTTGACATACCTGGTGGGGCGGAGCAGCGGAGCGGAGCAGGTAAGGCAGTGTCGGGAGGCGGTGACGCGTCCTGAGGCTCTGGTGCTGAGAAAAGACTCAAAGCACTTACCTTGCTCTGCACACCCGGCAGGGGGCATGTTAGCGACTGAGGAGGTCCAGGGTAGGCGTCCTCTAGACTCGTCGGAACCGGCCGGCCGGGGAACAGTCGTGGAGGCCACGTCCACCTCCAGGATGCCAAGACTGTTGAGATCTGGCGGCAGAGTGCCGTGAGAACGGCATTTGCGGGCCAGGTGACCCAGAGACAAAAGAAAATAGCTCTGTTACTGAGAATGTGAAAACCAATTCAACAAAAAAATTGTCCTCCCGGCCCTCCACCGGGGGACGGAGTGGTCTTACCATCTCCGGAGCTAACGTCTTGGTCCCTGGGTCGAGCGTCTCCGGAGCACCTGGGAGCCTTACGGGTCCGTCTGCTTCCTGCGGAGTGCTCGAGGCTGAGAGCTGGGCCCGGGTTGAGGTGGAGCAGGGTGTTTCATAGCCACAGGAGGACGCCCAAGGCGAGCAGATGGGGCATGACCCATGGCGGCAGGTTTGCGGTGGGCAGGATGTGAGATGGCCTCCGTCTGCTTCACCACTGAGGACTGCTGGGCAGAGTTGTCAACGGCACTGCCGAATGGACGGAGCTGGGAGACGGGGGTGTCGGTGAAGGTGTGCCTTGTCTACCTCCCGCATTTTGACCAGGTCCAGTCCATAGATTGAGTTTCTGGACCACAAGGGTGGCCATCGCCTGTTCGAGTGCCGGCGCTTCTGACCTCCATGGCCCAGGGGCGCGGTTGGTCATCCAGCACAGTTCCTGCAGCACATCAAGAACAGGACTACCCAAGTGCAAGTTTTGAAGCGCCTTGGCCTGGTGTTGGTTGCAGGAAGGGCCGTGGCGTGCAGGTCTGGGACTGCTCCACCGCGAGGGTAGTGAGAGCGGAGGAACGAGGAAGCCACGGCTTACTCAACTCGTCATGCACGTCCGGGAAGAAAGGAACCTGGCGGGGGGCGTGGCTGTGAGCGCCGCACATGCCCGCGGGACCAATCAAGTAGCCCGGGAAACATACCAGACCTCCGTGCATCAGGCTCAGGCTGGGCGAGCAGACCCGAAGGTGGTGGCCCAGGCGAGTCATCAGCATCAGACGCCGCTGTAACACTCTCCGTTGCAGCAGTGATGTCATCCAATTCTGAAGCAAGCGTGCCGGGGAGGCAGGTGGTTCGAGGGGGTTTACCTGGCGAACAGAGCCCATCATTGTCCCCAAATCGCTTTCATTGCCCGCGGCGCCTGCTCCAATCCCGTAGGAAGGAGGCGAGGCACGGGGGGTGGCTGAAGTGGCTTTCTCTCATGACAAAAGAAAGCCGCGACTGCAATGTTGCCATGGCTATGTTCTCGCACTGAGAACATGAACCATTCATAAAACGCTGCCTGCATGTGATCGCAGACCAGGCACGCGAGGCAGCTTTTACGAGCGTGAGAGGTGGGGAGAAATCACCGCATCCAGGAACTACACAGGGGCAGAAATGGCATCTTTATAAAGACGCATCCTGAAAAGGACGTTCAACGCCGCTGTGTAAAGCTCTTTCAGAGAAATAAACACTTTTTAAGAGAAAATCACTCTTTCAATATGACTCTTTCAATTCTCTGCGCTGTCGAATCGCCCAGGGGCAAACTGCACTGCTATGCAGAGAAGGAGAAAGCCGCTGAATTGCACCGTAGATCCAACAGCAAAAAGAGCGTCAGAGGAACAGAAGCAGGAATCTGGTGTGTGTGACTGCAGCTGGCTGCATACACGACCATCGGCTCCGAAGAAAATTTCTGAATGAACTTGTAGTATTTCCTTACCTTTATACCCATATGTCCAGGGGCGGGGTATGCAAATACTGTCTGCCAACTTCTCATTGGCCTTTTTTCATAGATCAGAGGCATATTCGGGACTCAAGAGAGTCCCCTAGTGTCGCTTCTTCGACACGACGTCGAAGTGAGCAACAGACGGGAAACTGAAATTATCTCACAATACATCATAATAGGTAAACAGAGAGCAGCTTTGAGTATAACAGAGTGAATTTGTAAAAAAAAAAAAAATTGGTTTAATGTAGTATATTCTGCTCCACATACATCCTTATATGTAGGGAATAATTGGAATGCAAAAGATTTGGGGCCAATAATGAAAGACTAAACAGTGCCAATGGGAACAAACAGTAAATCCATTGATTTTTCATTCTGCTGACAAAAATTACATACAAATTTTGTGTGGGACTTTATTGATGGGTATTCCTTAGGAAGCAGTCATCAATAAAACATTGCAAACACAGATGATAACGACACACAAATTGATAGACTATTGATGCTGAACTATTTAAAGAAGTGGAGTGTTAGGTTGTAACACTCCCCTATTTATTAAAATAGGAAGTATTAACACAATCAAAGGGATCGGTGCTGCTCTTAAGTGATTCGTAATACGGAGGAAGAATCTCACTCAAACACAGATGTTTAAACAGTAAACCCAAGTGTATTTATGAGATCACAGATATATACAAACATATAATGGAACAATGCCGAGAAGACAGTGATATATATATATATATATATATATATATATATACAAATATATATGTGGATGTGGGAAATGTCAGGTAGGTATATAAAGTCTTGTTATCCAGAGTGCACGCACAAACAAACAATGTTAGATCGGTCTCACCGCTGTATGTTCAAGCCGTGAGCAGGATCAGTGCGGTAAAGTGACTGTTATAAGTCCAGAGAGTTGAGTAATCCAAACAAGCGTTATCTGGTAGTACTCTTCCAAGGAACAGCATATCATGCTCCAAAAAACAGCCAGCAAAAAGGATATTCCACGCGGATACAAGGTGTCGTTGAGAGTGAGGAGCAGCTCTCTCGATGACCGGCATATCGGTCTCTTTTATTCAAAATACTAGAATCCTGTTTACATGTTGCGTCATCCCGTGACGAGATCTCACGGGAAGTGATCGCGAGAACATGTATAGGAGCGTCAATATAACATTAGTTAGGGTAAAATACAGCTTACCGGGCAAAGCAATAGAATAATTGACAACCAACAATTTAGTCAATTAGCATTATTATAGAGGTGCTTTGCCTTATGTGGCAACGTTACATAAATCCCCCCCCCCCAGCCTTCGGCATAGGAGGAGATCGTCCGTACCAACGTTTCAGATTCACCACATTTATAATGTCTGTTTTATATGGGTCACCCCAACCAACTGTGTAATTTATTGGCCCCATTTTCCTTATTATTTCAGCCGGTCCCTCCCACTTGGGCGCTAGCTTGGCAGAGTATTTACTGGAAGAAGATGAGAAAGGGTGAGTTTTTATCCAGACTAGATCTCCCGGCTGGAATTGTACATCCTTCCGTCGGGCATTGTAGTATCTAGCTTGTCTAGCGTGTTGCACTCCTACTCGCAGCTTTACTTCCTCCACCATGATCTTTTGTCGTTCAATCTGGTTATACAATGTTTGGTCCGGTGTGGGGGGTTTGAGGATCAACCTCTCTAGTGGACCCTGCAGCTATCTGCCCATCATTAACTCAGCAGGTGCTCTACCGGTAGTTTCTTGATATGCTGTGTTGATAGCAAATCTTAACTCAGGTAACCACTGGTCCCATTTCTCGTGATGGTGTCCCACATATGACGCAATCATCGTTTTTAATGTCCTGTTAATTCTTTCAGTCAGGTTGGTCTGCGGGTGATAGCTAGTAGTAAGTTTTTGGACACTTCCCCAGGTTTTGCAGAGCTCTGACAACATATTGGAAGTGAATTGGGCTCCCCGGTCAGATATGATGTACTTCGGCACCCCCCATCGTGTAAAGATCTCTTCTCTGAGAATTTTGACGATCTTAGGGGTCTTACTGTCTCTAAGGGGGAACAACTCTACCCATTTGGTGTAATAATCCACTAGCACCAGTAGGTAAGTGTTTTGTTTCTTACTGACCGGGAAAGGTCCCATGAAATCCATCCCCCAAGTGTGATCTGGTTCTGCCACTTGAGTATGCTGTAAGAATCCGCTGGGTTTTGTATTGTCATGTTTGTATTTCTGACAGGTAGAGCATCCTTTGACGTATTGCCAGACGTCTTTACGTACCGTGGGCCACCACGCCACCTCCAAGAGCCTCAGTAAGGTTTTCATACGTCCCAGATGTCCTCCCAGAGGGTTATCGTGTACGTAGTGTAAGAATCCAGGTATTAATGCCTGAGGCATTTATCTCCGTTATTCTTGACAGGCACCCGGCGATATACCACCCCCTGGTGGACCTCAAAGGTAATTTGGTGATCTTGAACCTTTCTGGCTTTTTGTGACATTTGTAGGAGAGACACCGCATTGTCACTACTTTGTGCTTGAGCGATTTTGTCTAATGTGTTAGGTATGTCAGACGCACATTTTGTCGTTGTTGTTATGGCCATACAGTGCACCCTTTCTCTCTCCTCAGATTCACAGACTCGTGACAAGGCATCTGGCCCCAGGTTTAGACATCCTCTCCTGTGATGGACTTTGAAGCTGAACTGCTGCAGCCTAAGGGTCCATCGGGTCAGCCGAGAGGAGGTTTTAGGGCTATTGAAGGCCCAGGTTAAGGCAGCATGATCGCTATAAATGTCAAACTGTCTCCCTTCAAGGTAATGCCTCCATTTTTCCACCGCCCAGACTACAGCCAGACACTCCTTTTCAGACGTTGAATAGTTTAACTCTGGTCCACGTAAAGTTCGTGACGCGTAAGCTATCACTCTTTCCCCCTCAGGGGTTAGTTGGGTAATGATAGCTCCTAAGCCCACATCACTGGCATCAGTGTGTACCTGGAAAGGTTGGTTGAGGTCAGGTTGCATCAATACAGGTGGGTCTTGTAATATTGTCTTGATGTTTTCAAAACCTGTCTGGCACTCAGGAGTCCAATCCCATTTTACTCCTTTCTTTTTGAAGTTGTTTAACGGAGCTGTGATGTCGGCAAAGTGGGGAATGAACTTGTGGTACCATCCTGCTAATCCCAAGAAGCGTTGGAGGGCTTTAATATCTTTGGGCTGAGGATATTCAGCTATCGCCCGGGTCTTTTCCTGATCGACCTCCACTCCTCTCTCTGAGACTATGTGTCCCAGGAACTTTAACTGTTTTTTAAAGAAGTGACACTTGTTCATGTTCAGGGTAGTGTTAATTTCGTCAGACGAGATGAGACTAAATATGTTCGTCAACGACCTTTTTTTCCATGACTAAGACGAGACGATAACGAGACTGCACCAATGTCCAAAAACGCTGACTAAGACTAAATTAACATGCATTATTGTTGACGAAACAAGACGAGACTAAAATGTTTTGCATAAAATAAAAACTAAGATAAAATCTCTCTTCATTTTCGTATACAATTGTCTCTACTTTTTCATCATGAGATAGAGTATTCTGCTGTTACGCCTTCAAAATATTCCGAATGAGTTCGCGCTGTTGCTCAAGTAACGGTTACAGGTCTCATACTCCTGTGGCTGCAACACAAAACTACATGGAGCAAGAACACAACAATCATAGACAGTGGCGAACACGCGACGAGCGCCGACGACATGCTAGGTAGAAGGAAGAGGCTCGATATTTGGTCGCATTTTAGGTACAATGATATTGACAAAAAGTCAGAATGTGTCATTATAACTGACGGGAAGCACTGCGGACAAAAAATATCGGGGAAAAACACCACCAACCTTAAGCGACATCTAAAGGCTAACCACCCACACATTCAGGGAAGTTAACTTAAATATACGTCTCATAAGCTAATGCTGATTTTAGGCATCTACGCTGTAAATTAACCAGTTAGCTATGGTGTTGTGGCACATACATTATGCAGGTTATATATATTTTATGTAACTTATTTGCTTAATAAAATACTCTTCAGAACAAGTTCATCATTTGTGAATGTGTCTCTTAAATCAGAAAACCAGACACGTTTAACAAAGTGAATTCAACATATCATTCAACAAGTGTATTTTGTCAGGTAATTATGACATTTAACCAATATCTGAGATGTGTGAAACATTATTTGACTGAAATGGTTATCTCAGAATTAATCTCAGAAATAATTTATTTAAAAAAAGACTAAAATGTTTTGAAACTTGACTAAGATATTTTGAGTTTTCTTTTGACTAAAACTAGACTAAAATGACGAGACTTTTAGTTGACTAAAACTTGACTAAGATACCTTAAATTCTCTTTTGACTAAAACTAGACTAAAATGACGAGACTTTTAGTCGACTAAAACTTGACTAACAAAAAAAGATATGTGAATGACTAAATATGACTAAAACTAACAAGGACATTTGGCACAAGACTAAGACTAAGACTAAATTAAAAATAGGTGACAAAATTAACACTAGTTCAGGGTAAGCGATGCTTGCCAAAGGCGTTGCAGAATGGTGTTCAGATGTTGGACGTGTTCCGTTAAAGTTTGTGAATAGATTATTATGTCATCAATGTAAACAAAACAAAACTTCCCTCTCAGTTCTGCTAGGACCTTCTCCATCAGCCTCTGGAAGGTGGCTGCCGCATTCCATAATCCATATGGCATGGAGCGGAATTGGAATAGTCCTTGGGAGGTGATGAAAGTGGTTTTGTTTTTACTCCTTTCCTCCATTTCGACCTGCCAGTATCCAGACTGCAAATCTAATGTACTGAACCAGGAGGCGCCTTCCATGGATTCCAAGATGTCATGGATGATAGGCATTGGATATGCGTCAGCTATGGTCATACTATTAAGCTTCCTATAGTCCACACAGAACCTGTAAGAACCATCAGGTTTGGGGACCAGGACTACCGGTGATGACCATGGAGAGACAGAAGGTTCGATGATGTTGTCTCTTAGCATTTGTTCCACTTGATCATCAATAATCTTCTTCTTGAAAGGTGAAACCCTATAAGCTCTGGATCTCATAGGCATTTCGTCAGATAGGAAGATTTTGTGTTGTTCCACAGATGTTTTGCCTAGGACTTTGGAGGTAGTATGAGGCCAATTATCCATCAGCCTCCGTAATTCCTCCTGATTGTCGGAATCCCAGATGGGAGCAACTTGTGTATGTACGTCGTAGATTGGGGGATCCCAGGTTGGCGGTAAGGCGTAATAGAGACTCACAGCAGCAGTGGAGCATACTCTTTCACCCATCGTATTAGTAGACAGCACAGGATTTATAAGTGCAGTTAGGAAAGGATGATAAATATATCCTTTGCCCATTTTCAGTCCATATCTCCCTTGTCCTACATCCACTATGGCTTCAGCGGCTCTTAGGAAATCCAGACCAGCTATAAGGGGAAAGGCCAGGTGAGCATCCTTCATTATATAGGAATCCAGCCTGCATACCTTGTCATGCCACTCATAACAGACTGTTTTCTTACTAATCGCCTGGTGCATTTTTCCATCAGCCATAATGAACCGTTGAAGAGGGACTGGGGGGTCAGGTGTCGCTTCCCCTCCTAACTGTCTCCACAGGTTTTCCTGAATAAGGGTGTAAGTGCTCCCAGTATCCAGCACTGCCTTCACCTCTTGTCCTTTTATCGTTAGTGGCACTACTAGAAGGGATGTTATAGGATGGGGTTGTGCAATGGATAATCCTGCTAGACTTTTAGAGGTATTCCGTTCAGGAGGTCTTTTAGTCGACTTTACTGTTCAAATTGCCCACTTTCTGCCAGTAATCTTTTGCTCCCATCCAGTCTTTCTCTACCATGGATCCTACCTTCACCAGTTGTTCCACAGACTTCACCATCCCTCTCAGACAGCCCGCAACCCTTGGGTTGATGTTATTAAGGATTCGGCTCACCATTTCCTCTTCAGTGATAGCTGGCTTCCATTTTAGGCAGAGGGCTCGGTAATCGTAGGCGAAATCTCTCAACCGCTGACAGGGTTGTTGAACCAGGGCTCTTAACTTATCCTCCACTTCGGTAAGGTAATCCTCTGGGAGAAAAGCAGACATAAAAGCATCCTTGAAAGATTTACAATCAGTTACCTTTGCCTTTTCAGCCTTCCACCAGCTCTGTGCAGGTCCTTTGAGTACTGTACTCAGAGTTCCGACGAGCTCCACGCTAGGAAGAGGCCTGATGTCCAGGAAGTTTTCACATTGTTCAATGAACTGGAGCACATCAGATGTCTCACATGATTCCCCACAGGAAGGAAATTCCAGTCGTATTGGGGGTCTCCCACAGAAAGACGAGATACTGGACATAAGTGAAGGGTGAGCCATGTTCGTTAGTGGAGCTCCAGAAGTGACATCATAGGTAGCGTTGACCCTAGTGGCAGGTGGGGTTTTAACTCTCGCTGCTGGAATGGGAGTTCTCACCTCTTTAACAGTAGATAAGGAAGGAACAGGGTTAAAAGTCTGTATTTGAGAACGAGATGGGGTACTGGTGAATCTTAACTTTTTCATTTGACTTTCCCATCTTGCATCTCTCCTCAGAAAACAGTCAACCACGGCTCTCTCCAATTTCTCTATAGACCCTTGGAAATGATCTTCTAAATCTGCCAAGCTAGCGTTCACTGCCTCCCGGAAACTGGTTTCTCTATTAAGAGAACTATCTACGGACTGTATTACCTCCTGTTCATTATTTTGTACTTTTGCACTAAGAGCCAATAAATCCACCTTTAGTTTATCAATCTCAGTTTGCATTGTTTGTACAACATTTACATTCAATACCTCTTTTTCATCATCCTCATCATCAGTTTTTTCATCATCAGAAATATACATGGAACTCAGCATAGATGTTATTTCAGCAGCAGGGTTACGTCTGGTAACAATTGGGCCTGCTGTGAAATCAGCCACTAGTGCTTCATCAGTGCTACCTCTTAAATTAGTCACATCCATATGCATGATATCAGCATGTATATTTCGATCTCTTCCTCCATTTATATATGCTTCTTCCTCCATTTTATAAACACCAGAATCACTATATAACAAAACAGAAACAGCACGTTTCCCCGTACGGGCTACCACTATGTAACACTCCCCTATTTATTAAAATAGGAAGTATTAACACAATCAAAGGGATTGGTGCTGCTCTTAAGTGATTCGGAATACGGAGGAAGAATCTCACTCAAACACAGATGTTTAAACAGTAAACCCAAGTGTATTTATGAGATCACAGATATATACAAACATATAATGGAACAATGCCGAGAAGACAGTGATATATATATATATATATATATATATATATATACACACAAATATATATGTGGATGTGGGAAATGTCAGGTAGGTATATAAAAAGTCTTGTTATCCAGAGTGCACGCACAAACAAACAATGTTAGATCGGTCTCACCGCTGTATGTTCAAGCCGTGAGCAGGATCAGTGTGGTAAAGTGACTGTTATAAGTCCAGAGAGTTGAGTAATCCAAACAAGCGTTATCTGGTAGTACTCTTCCAAGGAACGGCATATCATGCTCCAAAAAACAGCCAGCAAAAAGGATATTCCACGCGGATACAAGGTGTCGTTGAGAGTGAGGAGCAGCTCTCTCGATGACCGGCATATCGGTCTCTTTTATTCAAAATACTAGTATCCTGTTTACATGTTGCGTCATCCCGTGACGAGATCTCACGGGAAGTGATCGCGAGAACATGTAAAGGAGTGTCAATATAACATTAGTTAGGGTAAAATACAGCTTACCGGGCAAAGCAATAGAATAATTGACAACCAACAATTTAGTCAATTAGCATTATTATAGAGGTGCTTTGCCTTATGTGGCAACGTTACAAGGTACCAATTGAGTTATGGTCTCAGCATGACACAGATGTAGGACTGGTAAATTCAGCCAGCCCAAAAAGAATACAGCTTAAGCCAGGTGTACGTCTGCCAAGAAAATAACAGTACCCGATGCGGCCTGAGGCTGAAACAGGCATACAAGACACTATTGAAGGTCTAGTAAAAGCAGGAGTATTAGTGGAAAAAAACAGTTCCTGTAATACTCCAATTTTACCTGTGATCAAAACAAACAAATCGTCTCGGGTTAGTTTACTGTAATCCCTGTTTCCTGATAAAAGTGGAATGAGATGCTGCGCTTTCGGAACAACTTTAGGTGTGACCAGCTTTGAATATGTGTGCAACACGTCAATGAAAATTGACCGGAATGCACCTGTAGCAGGGCTATAAATAGATGCGTCACAGGTGCATCATCAGGTATTTTGTCTGAAGAGCAGTCCTGGGGCAATGAAGCGCATGTGTAGTGTGCTCACAAGAGCGCGAGAGGTCTCAGACATGAGCTTGTGATGTTGACTCAAGGGCATTAGGACCCGGAGTGGCATGAACATCCAAAGTATAAAATCTTATGAATGTGTGCGGAGAGGACCAGCCTGCCGCATCACAAACATGCTGCAGAGGGACACCTCTAGTCAAGGCCTTAGAGGAGGCGACCCGTCTAGTAGAGTGAGCCCTGATACCTGCTGGCGAAGCTTGACCGCGCGCCTCGTAGGCCAGGGCAATTGCGTCCCTCACCCAATGCGAGAGTCTGCTTGGTTGCGGCCACCCCCCTGTTGTGGCCCCCATGGCAAACGAATAGTTGCACTAACTTACTCCACTGGCTAGTGCGGTGGACATAAGTCTGAAGGGCACAGACTGGACAAAGTCTGTGAAGTCTTTCCTGCTCTGGCGTTGTAAACGACAGGGAGCAGAAGGCTTCGAGAGTGACCGGATGTAAAGTCGAGAAAGGAACCTTAGGTAGGTAGTCAGGGTGAGGGTGCAAAATTGCTTTAGCCATTCCTGGGGCAAAATATAAGCAGGCTGGCAAGGCATACAGAGCCAGTAGATCCCCAATTCTTTTTAGAGAGGTGATTGCCATAAGAAAAACCATCTTGAGAGTCAGAAGTTTATCAGATGCTGACTCTAGAGGTTCGAAGTCCCATTAAGGGGTCCTGGTCCTAGCAGGAGGTCTCAGTCACCTAGCTCCACAAATGAAGTGAGCGAGTAGAGGATGTCTCCCCAACAGCACCCTGCCAATCAAGGCGCGGCAAGCCAAAATGGTGGCCACATAGACCCTGAGAGTGGCAGGGCATGTGTCTGCTGGAAATGTTTCCTGCAGAAAGTAAGTTGCGGTAACTCCTTCTAGTAGAGGGAAACGCATACAGGTGCATTCTGGGCCATGTATGGGTGGGTGGGCTGCGTGACTCAGAGAGAAGTAGCGGGGACATTGCGCTTTTTGTTGAGAGGTGAAGAGGTCCACTTATTCCCTGTAAAATCTCACCCAGATTTGTTCCAAGTAGAGGGAGCCCTATCACTTAGAATGGTCTCGATAACTTCAGGTAAAAGCCCAGTGTCCCTCAGTTGGTAACCTTCAGGGGTCAAACATAAAGGTTCCACAGCTTGGGCTGGGATATTTATCCCAGATATCTGTCCCTTTGTATATCTGTCCCTGGCACCTGAGACAGAAGGTCTCTCCAGTCCGAAATCGCATGCACGGCTTTGTGGGGAGAGTGGGTCTCTATAGTGATGATGTCGAGCCCGACGAGAGATAACCCGCAAGTGTCCCTTCTACCGGTGGCATCAATGAATAGGCCCGTGTGTCAACGTCGAGGGCATGAAGATACAGGAAGTAAAAATATTCCTCCATGAATGAGAAAGCTCATCATGGAGGTCATCAAAGAAAGGAAGGAACTGATAAAGTGTTCCCTTCCTCTTTTTTTTTTTTTTTGGCCACCAGACAGAAATCTGTCTTCTAGTTTGGAGCGTTTGGGGGGTCTCTTGTTCGCGTGGCCAGTCTAGCTGTAGTCTGGCCACAGCCCGAGTGACCACCTGGAGTAAATCATCCGATTGGACGCTGACTCTTTGAGGTAAGCGAGATGAATGTGAAGCATTTTGACTGTAAACAGATTGCAATGCCTGCACCCACCCTGCCGCAATGCAAGAGCAGCATGCTCTTCCCCCAAACACACAAAACAAAAACTGGTGTGTGTCTGTTTCAGCCATAGAGCGTAAACATGGGAACACACACCGCTTGCTTTGTTTATCAGTCATTCTTTTTCTTCTTTTTTTAAAGAAAAGAGAAAGAGAAAGGTTTCTGTGCACAATTTTAACTCCTAACAGTGGAAAGTAGAAATTTTCTGACAGGCTCATGAAGCACACACACACAGAGTGATCTGAAGACAAAAGATCTGATGATGCACCTGTGACGCATCTATTTGTAGCCCTGTTGCAGGTGCATCCAATGATGTCACCGGCAGAGGCTATAAATTCTGGTCAATTATCATTGATGTGTTGCACACATATTCATATTAGGTGTAGTCACACCTAAAGTTGTTCCCAAAGCGCTAACTCGTCGCAGCATTATAAGTGTAGCTTTTTGACAGGGAACTAAATGGCGTCTCGTTCATGACTTATGAGCAATCAATGATATAGCTAAATTACTGTAATTGATTTATGCTCCACCTTTTTCAGTGTTCCAGTGGCAGAGGTAAGTCCACACTTGTTTGCATTCACATATGCTGGAAAACAGTATACATATACCCGAATGCCACAAGGATTTAAACACTCTCCACATATATTCAAGCTGATTTAAAATACCTAATGATATACAGTACTTTGCTGCAGTATGTAGATTATTCAATGATCTTCTCCACATCATTGAAACAGTGTCATAGAGATTCAATTAAAGTACTTACTAAATAAGCTCAAGGAGGTCAAAAGGCATCTAAAACAAAGCTACAGTATTGCCAACCACAGGTTGAATATTTAGGACAATTGATCTCATATGGCACAAAAGCTATAGCCCCAAATCACTTAGAAGGCATAAGTAAAACACCATTGCCACAAACAGTTGGACAGATGATGACTTTCCTAGGAATGACTGGCTTTAGTTCTGATTGGATAGAGAAGTATGCAGTAAAAATAGCTCCACTGAGAGAAATCATGAGACAAGCAGGATTGCAAAATTTAAATACCCCCTTAAAATGGAATACTGATGCGATGCTAGCATTTTAATCTATAAAAAAGAACTACAATGGGCACCTCCCCTCTGTAATACCGACCACACTATACCCTTTCATCTTTATGTGGCAGGAAAAAACAACCCATAGCTTACTATAGCACTAAATTGGACAAAGTAGCGCAAGGTTAGCCACCTTGTTACCAACAAGGCCTTGCAGCAGTATATTATGCATATGAGAAAGCATCTATATTAACCATGGGATAAACAGTAAACATATATATGCATCACAAAATCATGGAGTTATTGGAACAAGGAAATTTTTTTCCAAATCAAGCCGGCATTCTAGCGTATTCATCACTACTTACATATCCAGATGTTACCATTAAACAATGTAATACAGTCAATCCAGCTGAATTGATTCCTTTGGTTTATGAAGGTAAGCCACATGACTGTGTGGCTAGTTCACTGGCATTCACACCAATCTCTGAGGCAGAAGTGACTTACTTTGTGGATGGTTTTAGTTTTAGGGATTATGTGGGAACTCATACAGGATATTCGGTAGTAAAGAAAAACATGGATGAATTTGTACCTGTACTCTCCCAACATTTTGTACAGCCTTGCTCTGCTAAATTAGCAGAATTAAAAGCTCTCACGACTGCATGTCAATTAGCAAAAGGACAAACAGCAAATATTTTCACTGATTCAGCTTATGCTCATGGTGTATGTCATCTGTTTGGAGTAGTGTGGAAACAGAGAGGTTTCAAAAAGAATGATGGAACTAACATTCAACATACTGAACAGATAGGTCAATTAATTTTTGCTATGATGCTACCAAAATGATTGGCTGTTATCAAATGTCAGGCTTATAAAAAAGAAAATGAGTTCGTCATTAAAGATTACAGGAAAGCAGATTTGGAAGCTAAGAAGGCATCAGGGTGTCAGGTAGCAGTAATAGCTCCAGTAGTTCTAATAGAACCCTAACCTCTGTTGGATGATATTATTCAAATTCAATAACAAGTGGGTCCATATGAACAATTCACGTGGAACCAAAGAGGAGCCAAGAAAGACATACAAGATATTTGGTGTTCACATGAAGGAAAAGATCATCGCACCAACCACACTTTTAAACATTCTTATTCCAGATTTGCATGGTTTTTACCACTGAGCTACGGGGGAAGTGATAAGAAGAATTAAACAGCAGGGATATTGGTCTCCATACTTACAATGGTAGATTAATTTCTGTCCACATGTGAAGCTTGTGCCAAAAACAATATTAGGAAATGAACAGCAACACCAATAGGCCACATGCCAATACCAGAAGGACTATTCAAGAACCTGGTGATGGATAATGTGGACTTGATAAAGTGAGTACAAGGCAAAAGGTATATGCTTGTGGTAATAGAGAGATTTAGCAGATGAGGGAGCAGGAACTGTAATTCAACTTCTAACAAGAGAATTAATCCCTAGATTTGGAATATCATCAGAAATAAGCTCATTCAGAAACCTGTAAAACAAGTATTGTAACAATTGAGAATAAAACAGAGGCTAGGGTGTGTTTATTACCCACAATCCCAAGGGATGGTAGAAAAGCCAAAGCCAAACTTAACAAAATATGTGAAAGTACTAAACTCTTGCATTAATGAGCTATCGCATGCAAACTAAAAGAAGCACGCATTTCACACCGTATGAGATGCTTACGGGTCAGCCCATGCCTGTGCCATATTGCATAGATCCCTACAGAGGACCCCCTCTAGAGCAATTGCAAATGGAACTCAGATCTTATATGAAGAAACTAACTTCAATACATAAATCCATCTATTTACCGGAAAAGAGAAATGACCCCAAAGAGGAGACAGAGACATCTTGTCCAGTCATCCCAAGTGACCAAGTATATTTGAAGGTATTCAGGAGAAAGTGGATTGAGCCCAGGAGAGAAGGGCCTTATAAAATGGTGACAGCTACTCCAACAGCAGTCCAAGTGGAAGGAAGCACCACCAGGTATCATTTAAACCACTGCACAAGAGTTCTCAGAGTACGGAAGGAAAGAGGACGAGAAAGACTTGAAACAGACGATACAGAAGAAAGTGAGGAGAGACCAGAGACACCAGATGAAAGAGTACAGAATGGCAAAAGCTCAGAGAGCTCAGAGAGCACAAACAGCTGAGCAAAGCAGAAAGAATTAAGAGTGAACAGGATGAGTCATTACATCATGGATTTAAGTATGGAAAATTGCTTCTTGTGCTCAAAATCACCCATAAACAAGTTAACAGTAGTTCCAAATCCACATGACTATCAAAAATGTGCTGAATTTAATAGAAACTTTTGTCACCTACAAAAGCATTTTAGACCCTACTGCTTAGCTGAGTGTTTGGCATTTGCAGGTAATTCCAACCTTAAGAACAATTTAATAAACCACATTGAGGAGATTGGTGTAGATATTGGGATATAAAAGAAAAAATCAAAATAAAAGAAAAATAAATTCCAAAATGGTACAACATAGATTATAGCCATGAGTATGAGTGATATAATAAGCCTGAAGGAACTCTTGATTTGGGAGAATTCAAGGAATTCAAGATGTGCTACTATATGGCACTTAGACAAAGAAAATGCTTGGCGATCAAATGTACCTGTAAGAGCCCCAGTACTTCAAGCAGGAAAAGGAAAGGGAATGAATATATATCCAGAAGAATGTGAAAATCAAACTATAGCATTTCCCTCAATAGAGTAATATGAATAACAGACAATAGTGGTGGCAATTTCTTTGGGTCTGTGGAAAAGAATGACTTAGGGCCGGCCTCCTTACCACTAGGATGGAAAGGAATATGTGTTAGAGTACGACTGATATAGGAAATTGCCATGGCACAGTGGGAAGTAGGACAATTCATAAGGGAAGATACGAATAGAAATAAGAGAGCTTAAAAAACAGATCCTAATGTGTATATAGATTAAATTGGTCAACCCAGGAATATACCTAATGAATTTAAGGCTAGAGATGAAGTCAAAGCAGGACTTGAATCAATATTAATTTGGATCAAAAAAAAAAAAAAAACCCAGAATGGATCAATTATATTTATTATAATAAACAGAGATTTATTAATTACACTGATGATGATGCTTTATCTGCATTAGGAGAACAAGTACATGAAACATACCAATTAATTGGTAATTGGCAGACAAAATGTGTAATGTTTTATCCATGTGGTATAACCAAGGAATTAACCAGTATGATTTGTAACCAGGGATTTTCACGTTTAGTTAAATACACATATAATATCCATGAAACAAATGTCATGTTTAGTATGTAAGCATTCACTGGCATATGCAGAGAAAGCTGATGACAACAAATATCATGTCTCTTGTACCATTCTCAAGATATAAAAGTTCATGGTTAAATATGCACTATTTTTGAGTGAGAGATTTGTAAGAATCTGAAACAAAGGACCATAAATAAAAATAAATAAAAAAGACAGCCCAGTTGACCATGTGACTCTGAAAAGTCACTTCTGATTTGGCGCAGGATGCAGCCAATTTCCGTTCAAATGTTTCCAAACAGGAAGAACACACTCTCTTCTCTCTTCAGTCTTCTCTCTAGCTCCACTGACTGCACAGACTTCACTCTGACTCATCCCTTGTGGTCCTCTCAGGATTTCCTCGGAACCAGGTCCATGCCATGTGAGGACCAAGGAAGCTCGGGACTCGACATCCCTGAGAAAGCTTGTCACTCTCTACGGTTCACACACCCATGAAAAGGCCTCGCTTCAAAGCCAACCTCATCATTCATACATACAATAACTATAAAATCTTACAGAGGTCCAAAACATAGACGAAACAAACTTTCAACCAAGCAACACAAAGAATGCAAGGAAAAACCACAGAGACACACAAGTACATCTCCAATATTGTGCTAAAAGTGCTGGTGTATTAAATAAATAATTTGGGTAATCCGATAGCAAATCGATGTAGACTCAAATAAGGATAAATGGTTCTTAACACTAGAATAGTCGAGCATACATTCATCTGACCATTGTGCTTTAAGAAAAAAAAAAATCTTTGTACTCGATCAAATTCCAGGGCCCTACTTTCTTGACTTTTCCTAGATATTTGAGTTTTATCACCCAGTGCACTTACATTTTCAAAATCGAGCCATGAAATGCTAGTTTAAAAGGTATTTTGATTCTAATTCTGTGAATATAGCGCTATATTTATTTGTGCCGTTCAAGGCTGCAAATCTCTTTTCTCCCAAATACTGAGTACATATGCATGATTATACTTTTCAGAGGGCCGACATTTCTGTATTTAAAATCCTTTTTTTTTATTGATTTCATGTAATATTCTAATTTTCTGAGATTCTGAATTTGGGGTTTTCATAAGCTGTAAGCCATAATCATAAAAATTATATCAAATAAAGGCTTGAAATATCTTACTTTGCTTGTAATGAGTCTATATAATATATTAGTTTCACCTTTTAAGTTGAATTACTGAAATTAATGAACTTTTGCACGATATTCTAATTTTTCGAGTTTCACCTGTAAATGAATCTGTATTAGTTCATTGTCAACCACAGAACCTGCTATTGTAACAGATTACAGATACAAATGTTATTATTTATATTCTATTATTTTCTTTGTAAAATAAAAACAAATCTTAGGATAAAATAACTTACCAATATGTATTTCAATGCATTGTAAAAACCTTGGACATGTATGAAACAGGGTACTATACAGTGCATCCGGAAAGTATTCACAGTGCTTAAATTTTTCCACATTTTGTTATGTTACAGTCTTATTCCAAAATAGATTAAATTCATTATTTTCCTCAAAATTCTACAAACAATACCCCATAATGACAACATGAAAGAAGTTTGTTTGAAATCTTTGCAAATTTAAAAAAAAAAAAAATCATTAAAAAAATCACATAAGTACTCACAGCCTTTGCTCAATACTTTTGTTGAAGCACCTTTGGCAGCAATTACAGCCTCAAGCCTTTTTGTGAATGACAGTTTCTCCCATTCTTATTTGCAGGACCTCTCAAGCTCCATTAGGTTGGATGGGGAGCGTCGGTGCACAGACATTTTCAGATCTCTCCAGAGATGTTCCATAGGGTTCAAGTCTGGGCTCTGGCTGGACCACTCATGGACATTCACATAGTTGTCCTGTAGCCACTCCTTTGTTATCTTGGCTGTGTGCTTAGGGTTGTTGTCCTGTTGGAAGCTGAACCTTCGCCCCAGTCTGAGGTCCAGAGTGCTCTGGAGCAGGTTTTCATCAAGGATGTCTCTGTACATTGCTGTATTCATCTTTCCCTCGATCCTGACTAGTCTCCCAGTTCCTGCTACTGCCACCACCATGCTTCACTGTAGGGATGGTATTGGCCAGGTGATGAGCGGTGCCTGGTTTCCTCCAGACATGACACTTGCCATTCAGGCCAAAAAGTTCAATCTTTTACAAAGAGAATTTTGTTTCTCATGGTCTGAGATTCCTTCAGGTGCCTTTTGGCATACTCCAGGTGGGCTGTCATGTGTCTTTTACTGAGGAGTGACTTCCGTCTGGCCACTCTACCATACAGGCCTGATTGGTGGAGTGCTGCAGAGATGGTTGTTCTTCTGAAAGGTTCTCCTCTCTCCACAGAGAAATGCTGGAGCTCTGTCAGAGTGACCATCGGGTTCTTGGTCACCTCCCTGACTAAGGCCCTTCTCCCCCAATCACTCAGTTTGGTCGGGCGGCAAGCTCTATTCCAAACTTTTTCCATTTAAGGATGATGGAGGCTACTGTGCTTTGGGACCTTCAGTGCTGCAGAAATCTTTCTGTACCCTTCCCCAGATCTGTGCCTAGATACAATCATGTCTCTGAAGTTTACAGACAATTCCTTGGACTTCATGCCTTGGTATGTGCTCTGACATGCACTGTTAACTGAGGGACCTCAGACAGGTGTGTGCCTTTCCAAATCATGTCCAATCAACTGAATTTACCACAGGTAAAATTTTAAATATTTTTAGTAAATTTGCAAAGATTTCAAACAAACTTCTTTCACGTTGTCATTATGGGGTATTGTTTATAGATTTATGAGGAAAATTATGAATTTAATACATTTTGGAATAAGGCTGTAACATAACAAAATGTGGAAAAAGTGAAGCACTGTGAATACTTTCCGGATGCACTGTACATATTTAATTACAGATCATTTTTGTCATTATACATACATTTTTATTTTTAGAAAACAGAAAAAATAAGGTACAAATAATATGGTAATTTTTTTTTCTGTTAAAAAATGCATGTAATTTTTCATTATTGTCATACAACTTAAAATGTTTGTTGGGTTGTTAATTTACAGATAATATCTGTTTTAGACTGAAAGTTTTAGTTGACAAATTCTGAGAAGTCTATCCCAAACATTATCTCTCTCTCGTCGCACCACCGTCTGCCATCGGCCTTGGGGAGGGGCGCCGTCTGCCGGCAGGTCATCCCCATCTACCTAGGCGAAGGAGGGGACAAGGGGAGGGAAACAGAAATAATTCAAATTTGGGGGTTACTTCTTGTAACAGTGAAAAAAAACCAATACAATTAAAAGAGAGGGAAAAGGCCAACGCAGAGCAGCAGTGAGAGAGAGAGGAGAGAGAGAGAGATATAAAAAAAAATAAACTTACTCGCCGTTTCTCCGATACACCGTCGCATGGTCCTCGATCACTTCTCTACCCTCTCAGGCGGACGGCAGCCGCATCTCCCCGGGCGGACCGGAGTTAGACTCACCACCCCTGGTGGTCAGAATGCCCCTCCGTGTTCTCAGCGACTCGTGGGGACACTCCTCCACCCCTGGCAGCGGCCCTACCACTCCAGGCGGTCAGAGAGACACTTCCCTCCTCCCCTTGTAGACGGCTGTCTTCCTTCGACCCCTCCGCGTTTCTGGGAGATGGCAGGGCTCTTCTCCGCCCCTGGCAGCGGCTCAAGCGCTCCAGGCGTTCGGGGAGTCCAGTCCCCACTCGCTTTGCAGAAGCCGGCCAATCCACACTTCTGGGCAGTCGGTCTACTCCCTCTCCCGGTGGATGGCAGTGTCGAGGACTCCGCGACGGGTATATCCCTGCTTCTTTCCGGGCTTCGGTACCAGTGCAAAGGATTTCAATGGAAAGGAGGAGGTGAGAACCAGCTTGACAATATAAATAAGGCTTTAATAATAAACTTTAAAACAAAGGACAAACACACACATGACGGACATGTCCGTAAATTATCTCTCTCTCATCGCACCACCATCTGCCATCGGCCTTTATCCCTCTCGGAGGCTCGATTAGCCTGATACGGGACTGGATGTGTATCATCACGACCCGGCCTCGACCTCCGCCCTGCCACAGTTGCATTCCTTGAATCGATTATGTTTCTCTCTTGTCGAATTCTCAAAGTCTAGGTACAAGAAAATGCTGTGGTTTTTCCAAGAGAGCTTTCATTTTCTCCTCGCCTCACGTAACACAAGATCTTTATTGGATGTTCTCAGAAATTTGGCCAGAACTGAACGGCCTGTCTCCCTCAGTGGATCTGTGAGCCGGGACTCGGTGAGCTCGCTCAATATCCAGCTTATGGCCTGTAATTTCGAGCAGACTCATCTAAGAGCATATCTCTGCTGCCTTCGTTCTCAGGAATTTCAACAATTCGGACATTGTTTCGGTTTTCCCCAAACACGTTCCAAATCTACTTTGGTTGCTAGTGTTGTGGACAATCAAAGACCTTTCTTTCTTCTCAGTAAGAAAACTCACAAAGTTTGAAGTTCCAAGTAAAAAAAGTTAGAGTTTATCTAGCAAACCAGCAAACCTGAGATCTCAGCTGAGATCTGACTCTCTTAGTCCAAATCCACATCTTTTGTACAGTTTGCTATCTGGTATTACCACATGTCTACACCTCTTCATTATTACCATTTGCCACCATTATCTCACAGAGCCTTTGATTTCTTTTTAATGGTGTACACCTGGCTTTAGCCTATTTTTAAAAATTACTTTTAATTAAAGTAGTATTAAAACATGACAGTCTGAGCATAAGGAGGTTACTATGACCACACGTTGTTTGAATCTTTATCTGCAGCTATGTTTCTCAAGGTCCATAGCCTCATTATTTTGTTACAGCTGGGTGTACTGTGTGGTTTTTGCAACATCAGCACTTTAAGTAACTTCATATGCCCTCTCCTGGGTCACACAATGTCCAGTAAACTCATATGCCCTCTCCTGGCGGCGGGTTCAACCAGACAGGTTTTCTCAATGGCAGGTGGGCTGCTGGATGCAGTGAGATGTCCATGTTGAGTGGCAATTTCTCATTCGCTTAGACTTGGCAGTGGCTTTCTGTCGTCAGAGATGTGGTGGTGGTATATTGCTGAGAACCGGCAGCCAAGGTAGTGTTTAGGGTTAGGGTTAAAGGCATCCCATAGACATGTTTAACTGAATGTCAACAAGATTGGTGTGGGAAGATCTGGACCAGAGCAGTGCACAGTACTCTGCTGTTGAGTAACACAGAACATGTGCAGTGGTCTTGAGTGTCTGGGCCCTTGCACCCCAGCTTGTGCTGGCCAGTTTGCAGAGTAGATTATTTTGAAAGCTGACTTGGTAACACCGAGTCCAAATGTAGACATTGGCAACTCTGACTCCTCCAATCTGAACGATGTCAGAGAAGTGGGATGAAGAGACTGGGGAGGCATCCGTGACATCACTGCGAACATATGTTGCACAGCCGAATCTGGCATCTGGTGTTGATGAGATATGGTCAAATCCTCCAATGATGTAGCACCCTGCTAACTGGTCAGCTACGTGTGTCTTCTGCAGACAGATGACATCAACACTGTGATGGTGGGCTATGGTGCTGATGAGTGTTCGTTTGGCTGAAGTCAGACCCTCGACGTTAAGTTGTAGAACTCTAAGTGCCAGTCCAATAGCTTGAAAGTCACTGCACACACTGGCTCGTCAGGATCTGCTGACGGTTGTGGCATGTGACTGGGATTTATTGCTGGAATTTGGTCTGCTGGTTGGCATCATGTTTACTGTTTCCATGTTTCCACTTCAGATCCTGGCTGGAAACCAGGTCGGATTTGACAGTTAGCATAACCAGAATGCTGATACAATGCCCCCTGCCATCTCCGCAAAAAATAAATTTGCCATCTCCTCAAACACCGCCACCCGACTAAAATCGACACACCACTCATGAAATGAGGGTGTGTCAAATGACCTCCATCCCCTGAGGATTACCTGCCTGCCAATCATCACGCCGGTCAGGATCCAGCTCTCCATATATCTATCACCCATATTCAGGACTGCCCCATCATCCAAAATACATAGTCATGGGCAAAATGAAAATTGAGTGTCCACTAGGTCACACATGAAGCTCTGAATGCTCAACCAAAATTCTTGCCTCTTAACACATCCCCAAAAATCATGGGTTGCGTCCCCGACTTCTGATTGGCATCGCCAACAAGTGGGTGTGTCTTTAAGACCAAGCCTATTCAATCTGGAGGGGGTCTAATAGAATCGATGCAAAATCATAAATTGCATCAGACGCACCCTTGCATCTCTAGATGTAGACATGACATTTTTAAAGAATGCTAGTCCACACACCCTCCTCCAATACCAAGTTTGTAATGGTATTGGAGTTGGGTGAGGATAAATGTAATGAAGCCCACTTGCCCTCATTGCTTGAAAACCTTTTTTATTAAGGGGCCAACATTAGCTAACAAATTTGCTGGGAATAAGATACCCAAATACTTAATGCCCTGTTTAGGCCACTGGAAGGCACCCAGCTGAAAAGCTGTTACTGGGCGGTATGCTGTCAGAGCCAAAGCTTCGGATTTAGTCCAATTGACTCTGTATCCTCAGAACGTAGAAAAGGAATTAATAAATCTGTGGAGACAAGGCATAAATCTAGTGGGGTCGGACACAAATAATAAAATATCATCTGTGTAAATGAAAAGCGTATGAGCATACCTCCCGCCACCACTCCTGGAAAATCATCTTCCTTTCTTATCATGGCTTCTTATGTTCCAGGCCAAGACAGAACAATTAGGTGGCAACACAACTCTGGAAAATTAATACATTTGTTTGTACCGCCTTTACTGGGTGTCTATAAAGTGACTTAATCCATCCAATAAAAGTATTCCCAAACCCACATGTTTCCAAAACCATAAAAAGATAATCCCATTCCACCACATCGAACACCTTTTTGGCATCAGTGGAATCTGATTATTCGCCACTGACCGCATTATATTGATAAAACGCCTATGTTATCAGAAGAGATACAACCCCGAATAAACCCCACTTGATCTATATGTATAAGAGATGTCATAACTTAATCAGTTGGCCAAGAATTTTGACAGTATTTTAACGTCTTTAAACTCGCTTTGATCGTTGTCCTTTTTAAGAATCAGACTGATCCGGGCTTGTGTCATGGTTGGCGGAAGCTTTCCATTCCTTAATGATTCAATATAAATTTCTAACAAAAGTGGAGCCAGTTCTGTAGCATAAGATTTAAAATATTCATCAGCAAAATCATCTGGCCCCGGTTGCCTTGCCTTAATTACCTCACCAAGCTCCTCCAAGTTTATCTCAGAATCAAGAACATTTTATTTCTCAGTCATCAGTTTAGGGAGATCGAATGGTTCCACAAAGTTTCTATACATCAGTAGACGAAGATGGGGATCTATAGAGATCAAGATAGAATTCTTTAAAAGCATTATTAATATCAATGGTTGAGGTAAATATTTCACCACCAGTAGACTTCACAGAGGGAATGTTAGAAAAAGACTCTCGCTGCTTTATATATCTAGCCAAAAGCTTCCCTGTTTTGTCCCCCAACTCAAAGTATGACGGTCTTGCCCTGAATAGCCAAAACTCCACCTTCCACGACAATGTAGTATTATGTCTGTATTTCAAATGGGGTCAATTTTCTGAAGCCATCAGATGACATTTGGCACTTCAGCTCTGCCTCGGCACTTTTAATATTCCCTTCCAACTCCATGAGTTCTTGTGCTTTGGATTTTTTGATGAATGAGGCATAACGTATGATCCGACCCCTAAGATCCACCTTAAATGCCTCCCAAGCCACACCCACAGATTATACTGAGGACCAGTTAGTCTCCATATAAACACTTATTTTAGCCTTTAACATTTGTTGGAATTCAGTATTTTACAAAAGGGATACATTAAAGCAGAAACTGTATGATTTCCTTTTCTCCATATGTGGCAACACCTCTAAACTCACCAGGGTATGATCTAAGACAAAAATGTTTCAAATTGAGCAATCAACAACAGATGAAATAAGGGACTTAGATATTTTAAAAAAATCTATTCTAGAATAAATCTTATGGACTGATGAAAATTAGATTAGATTCTAATTGGAGTCAATAGGAAGTGTACCTGTGGATGTATTTTAAGGCCTACCTTCAAACTTAGTGTTTCTTTGCTTGACAAATGGAAAAGTCAAAAGAAATCAGTCAAGTCAAAAAAATTTGTTGACCTCCGCAAGTCTGGTTAATCCATGAGAGCAATATCCAAATGCCTGAAGGTACCACATTCATCTGTACAAACAATAGTACACAAGTATAAACACCATGGGACCATGTAGTCATCATACTGCTCAGGAAGAAGATGCATTCTGTCTCCTTGAGATGAACGTAGTTTGGTGTGAAAAGTTCAAATCAATCCCAGAACAAAAGCAAAGGACTTTGTGAAGATGCTGGAGGAAACAAGGATTTAGATCCACAGTAAAACGAGTCCTATATTGACTCAGCAAGAAAGAATCCACTGCTCCAAAACCACTATTAAAAAGCCAGAGTACAGTTTGCAAGTGCACATGGGGACAAAGATCTTATTTCTTGGAGAAATATCCTCTGGTCTGATGAAACATAATATAACTGTTTGGCCACTATGACCAACGTTATTTTTGGAGGAAAAAGGGTGAGGCTTGCAAGCCGAAGAACACCATCACAACCGTGAAGCATGGGGGTGGCAGTATCATATTGTAGCGGTGCTTTGCTGCAGGAGGGACTGGTGCACTTCATAAAATAGATGGCATCACGAGGAAGGAAAATTATGTAGATACTGTATATTGAAGAAACATCTCATGACATTAGCCATGAAGTTAAAGCTCGGTCTCAAATGGGTCTTCCAAATGGACAATGACCCCCAAGCATACCTCCAAAGTAGATAAGGGGCAGTGGTTGCTCAGCAGTGGTGGCTCAGCGGTCAAGAGCGGGTTACTGACTGAGAGGTCAGGGGTTCAAGCCCCAGCACTGTCAAGATACCACTGTTGGGCCCTTGAGCAAGGCCCTTGACCCTATCTGCTCCAGGGGCGCTGTTTCGTGGCTGACCCTGCGCTCTGACCCCAGCTTAGTTGATGCCTACAGGCGAAGCTTGACCGCGCGCCTCGTAGGCCAGGGTAATAGCCTCCCTCACCCAATGCAATACAGTCTGTTGGTACACCCAACTTTTTGTTGGAAGCCTCTGCCTCCTGAAACACCAGAGGCAGCGGGAAAGGAGAGGATTCGTGGGGGTACCGGGAGGGGCGAAGTGGATGGTACACAGGCCCCGTCCCGAGGAGAGCTACCCCCACAGGGCGCAAGACCGTCAGGCTTTTTTCCTTTTAGAGATAACTGCCCTGAAGTCTTGCTTTGGAGGCTGTCGAGGGCGACGACCCTGTCCCCAGTCATCATGAGGGGGAGCACGACTCGCCACACTCTGTTTCTGAGCCTCCCTTCTAGCAGGACTGGGATGGGGCTGGGGCGCTTCTACCGGCGGCATCACCGAATACCCCCCGAGCCTCAGCACCCACGATTTGTTGAATATTTCTATGTCGAGGGCATGAAGACACAGGAAGTATAAGGATTCCTCCATGGATGAGAATACTTGTTATGGAGGTCATAGAAGAAAGGAAGGGACTGATATAGCTTTTTTATTTATTTCAATTTTATTTATTTATTTATTTTGGCCACCAGACAGAAATCTGTCTTCTAGTTTGAAGCGTTTTGGGGGGGGTATCTTAATTCCACAGCCGCTTTATTATTATGCGCGGGATTTACAGAGGTTCAGTGTCCTCGTGAACCGAAGAGGTGCCGAGGTGCGCTTCAGGGTTACGAGGATCAGTTGGATCTGGGAAGAGAGCGAGCAAGAGGGACGAACCCATCTCTCGATCCTCAGCCAGATCCATACGAGAGCCTCATGAATGAAGTGTGGGCGCTGACTCCAGGAAGTAAGCAAGGCGAGTGCAAAGCATTTTGCCCGAAAGCAGATCGCAATGCTTGCACCCGCCCTGCCCCAATGCGAGAGCAGCATGCTCTTCCCCCAAACAAACAAAGCAAAACTGATGCATGTCCCTCTCGGCCATAGAGTAGAGACAGGGGAACACGCATTGTTTGCCCTGATTTTCAGTCATTTTTTCTTTTTCTTTTTTTTCAAGAGAAAAGAGAAAGGAGAAAGGTTCATTGTGCACTGCCTAACAGATTCTAACTCCTAACAGAGGAAAGAAAGTTTGACAAGCTCGTGATAGCACACATCACAAAATGGCTCTGAAGAAAAAAGATCTGATGATGCTCCAGTGACGCATCTATTTATAGCCACTGCGCCAGGTGCGTCCAATGATTACAGAGGCTATAAATTCCGGTCAGTGTTCATTTACGTGTTGCACACATATTCACAACTGGTCACAACTGAGACGTGTTCCCAAAGCGCAGCATCATAGTGAAGCTTCTTGTAAAGTGAACTATTTAAATGGTGAGCAATCAACCAAATTTGAAGAATGAATTAATATATACCATTAGTAAGCTGTTTAATTAGGCTTCAACAGTTCCTCAAGCAGTAAAACTCAATAAGGACTGTTAATAAAAACAATTCCCCACAAACTGTACATATTCATATGTATATTAAACAACAGCAACACACCTGATTATGGATGTAATGCATATGGAGGCCCTAAGGACTTAGGGTTAGGGTTAGGTTAGGGTTAGGGTTAGGGTATTACGAGTTTCACCCTCATTATCTCACCCTCATTTGCATATCGAATCTGATTGGCTGGATTGTTTCACAGATAAATCTTTAGAAAGGTCTGTCCGATTTTGCCATGCTTGGTGTCATCGAACTCAGAATTCCGTCTGTCTTCATGTGACGGGGCGAGATGAACAGAAAAAGAAAGCATTAGAAATGTAGCACTTAAAAAGGAAAACAGTCATTTGCATGTAGGTTTTGAGTGGTGGAAAAAGTCACCTGCACACCTTTAAGATTTGCATGAATACGATTATAGAGGAGATGTGGTAATGAACGCATTTTTCACAAGAACGACGTTTCTTCTTTCCTGCGCATATTGGCAGCATGTAGGCCTGCAGCACGTTAGCTTTGGGCAACAATAATAGCGTTTAATTTGATTTGTAAACAGCCCTTTGCGGTTTAAATACTGTTTAGATTTCAGTTGAGCAACTGAAATCAGTATCATATCCATGTATCACTCCTGAAATGTTTTTGTAGGAATTTTTGGGTGGGATGAACTCAATCCTTTTATTATTATCATTTCATGAAATGTATCGGACCATGCTTGTGAGGAGGAGATCATTCTGTTGCGAGCAGAGCAGACTTGAGTCCAGTAAATATTTAAAGAAATTGTTCCAAAATTGGAAGGCCGACTATACTACGCATATTTTTACTGTAATAAAATGGGTTTCCATGGGGCTGGGCACACAAAAGTGTAATATGTTTCTCGTGGAAAGACCCCCAGAGTTTGTGCAAAGTTTGGGAACGATCGCTCGTTTGTAGCCAAACGGCGGCCTAAAACGTACTCGTTTCACAGAGGCTTTATGGAAGGCCGACTATATTAAGCATATTTTTACTGTAATAAAATGGGTTCTCCTTGGCCTAGGAACACAAATGTGTAATATGTTTCTCGTGGAAAGACCCCCATAGTGTGTTCAAATTTTGGTAACTATCGCTCGTTCGTAGCCAACACGGCGGCCTAAAACGTACTCGTTTCACAGAGGCTTTATGGAAGGCTGACTATATTAAGCATATTTTTACTGTAATAAAATGGGTTCCCATGGGGCTGGGCACACAAAAGTGTAATATGTTTCTTGTGGAAACACCCCCATAGTGTGTGCAAAGTTTGGGAACGATCGCTCGTTCGTAGCCAACACGGCGGCTTAAAACGTACTCGTTTCACAGAGGCTTTATGGATGGCCGACTATATTAAGCATATTTTTACTGTAATAAAATGGGTTCCCATTGGGCTAGGCACACAAATGTGTAATATGTTTCTTGTGGAAATACCCCCATTGTGTGTGCAAAGTTTGGGAACGATCGCTCGTTCGTAGCCAACACGGCGGCCTAAAAAATACTCTTTTCACAGAGGACCATTATTGTTTAACCCCACTGGGTGGCAGTCTTTACAATGTGAGTCTATGGAAAAGTGCTCACAAATGATGAGTTTTTTTTTACATCTGAGGTGTTCTGTTGCAGAAATTATTTTTAATGTCATTCTGAATTTTGCAAGCACAGTGTTAAAGTGAATAATTCAGGTGGAATTATACAATTACACGAGGAAAGTTTTATTTATGGATTAATAAGGATAATAACAAGAATAAACAAAATAATAATAATAATAACATTAATAATTATAATAATTCATTTAATTTATGAAGTGCTTTTCTAGACACGGATGAGAGACAGACATTCACAGCAAAGGCTGCCTATTTAACTGGCCATATATATAAAATCCGCATGTTTTAAAAACATTGCTGTAAAATAAAGGTTTTAAGCAGCATAACTTGCGTTCAAAATCATTGTACAGTATGAACAGGAACATAGTTTCTTTTGCAAGTATTTGTAAACTTCAATTTTATTGATAAATCATTCATATTTCAAGTGAACGGCTGTTCTTAAGTGGACGCCCCCTAAAGGCTCAGCATTGAAACTGTCTGTGATTCTGTGTTAAAAAATCCACATTTTAGCAGTTTTGCACAGTGCAGATCTCAATATGTCCACTTTGTGTATGTGTGTGTATGTGTGTATATATTTGTAGCTGTAAGTCGTAAATCTATCTTTCTGTCTATCTAACTAACTATCTGTCTGACTGTCTGTCTGTCTATCTATCTCACTATCTGCCTGTCTGTCTGTCTGTCTGTCTGTTTATCTATCTGTCTGTCTGTCTATCTAACTATCTGTCTGTCTGTCTTTCTATCTAACTATCTGTCTGTCTGTCTATCTAACTATCTGTCTGTCTATCAATCTAAATGTCTGTCTGTCTGTCTGTCTATCTTTCTGCCTGTGTGTCTGTCTGTCTGTCTCTCTGTCTGTTTATCTATCTGTCTGTCTGTCTATCTAACTATCTGTCTGTCTGTCTGTCTGTCTGTTTATCTATCTGTCTGTCTGTCTATCTAACTATCTGTCTGTCTGTCTTTCTATCTAACTATCTGTCTTTCTGTCTATCTATCGAACTATCTGTCTGTCTATCTTTCTAACTATCTGTCTGTCTGTCTATCTAACTATCTGTCTGTCTATCAATCTAAATGTCTGTCTGTCTGTCTGTCTATCTTTCTGCCTGTGTGTCTGTCTGTCTGTCTCTCTGTCTGTGTGTCTATTTGTTTCTCTGTCTGTGTTTGTGTGTCTGTCTGTAACTAATGAAGCTTTTAAATAATGTTTAAACTTTTTACTATCATTATTATTATTATTTCATGATATTTCTTTTACTTGTATGTGAGGAGTATTTTTGAGTCCAGTTAATTGTATCAAAGAAATGTTTCCAAAAATGAAATAAATAAAAAACAAATAGCAGAAGGATGTTTTGTTTTTGTGGTATCGAGTCTCCATCTGGTGGTCATTTACAGCAACTTCATATTCTACTCTATAAAGTCCAAAACAGACTGCTATATTTGATTCCTACTGTAAGACTGTTAATAACAAATGAAATAAATGAACCCAAGTAATTATAGCAAAAAATCTGTAGGTATAGAGTTAATTACGAGTTTCGCCCTCATTATCTCCACCCTCATTTGCATATTGAATCTGATTGGCTGGATTGTTTCATTTATATAATTGGTATGCTGTACTTTATGAACATGAGAGTGAACTTGAGACTTTGAATGCACTACAAGAGTCATCTGATACTTTTAAACTATCTTTTAAACAAGAATGGTAAAGTTTCCCCTCTCGGGCTCATTATTTAATTAGTATTATGTCTGTTTCACATAGAAAGGTTTGTGTCAGTAATTCACTGAAGACCGTGATTTTTTTAGGGCGATTTTCTTTTTTTGTCATTTGATAAGTTCCCTGTTTTGTTTTTTTTTTCTTCACATTTTTCTTTTATTTTTAATCCAAAGAGTTATCACTTTTTTCATTTACAAAAATTCTAGTTTGTAAATTTGTACTGCCACATATTTTACAAAAACAATAATCTTGTTGTATATGAGAAACTATACACACACACGCCATACGCACACACACACACACATGCAATTCAGGAAGATGTCCATAAGTGAAAATGTCTTCAGGACACATCTACACATGTGTTCTTGTCTTGCAAATAAATATGGTCAGGTCCCAAAGACCATAATTTCACTGAAAGTGTCCAGTTATATATTGTGCTCATGTTAAATACCATTTACAATAAAATGATGCTGGCTGGCGAAGCACATCTGCTTAACGTTATACATGACCAACATAAAAATAAATGTGTTGAAGTACAACTGAAATCTCGTATCCTCTTAAATAACACAGAATTGTTAATGTAATCATAACTAACATTATGAAAAGTGAACCCAATCAACTAACTAAATGCTAATGAATGTTATGTTGTGGACTATTGGACAGTACATGCCCAACAGTGTGCTTCTATGGCTATAATGCAGTACAATCGCCTTGCACCTCAGCATTTGTCAGACACGCCTGACAAAAAAAGTTACCCAAATTTCGGTATGTCAAAACGTTCCAAATATATTAGAGAAACAATTCCTGCAGTTGAATGCAAATTGATTAATTGATCAATATTTACTCAAGAAAAAGTCCAAATGTAACCAAAGTTAGTATCCAGAGTCAACGGGACATTTTGAAGATGTAAGCAAAGTTTTGCACAATTCGGCACATCAATCAAATCAAATCAAATCACTTTATTGTCACACTACTGTGTACACGAGTGCAACAGCAGGTGAAAGTCTTGTGTGCAGTTCCGAGCAACATTGCAGTGATGAGACATAAACCACTTTACAATAACAACATATTTACACAACACAATTTACATAACAATGTACACATACCTACACAACAATTTACATATCAAATGTACACAATACACACAATGTAGAATACACATACACTAGATAAGGGTATAAATATATATATATATACACTAACTGAATTGGGAGCGAGAATATATTGACAGAATGAGGATTAATAAAGTGCAGTGCTGATTGTAGATCGTGAGAGATCATGTGTTCAAAAGTCTTATTGCTTGTGGGAAGAAGCTGTCATGTAGTCGGGTGGTGCGGGTCCTGATGCTGCGATACCGCCTGCCTGATGGAAGCAGTGAGAGCAGCCCATGACTCGGGTGACTGGAGTCTTTGATAATCCTCTGAGCTTTATTCACACACCGTCTGTTATATATATCCTGGAGGGAGGGAAGCTCACCTCCGATGATGTTTCTGGCCGTTCGCACCACCCTTTACAGGTCTTTGCGGTTGTGGGCGGTGCTATTGCCGTACCAGGTGGTGATGCAGCCAGTCAGGATGCTCTCTACAGTGCTGGTGTAGAACCGGGTGAAGATGTGGTGGTTCATTCCAAACTTCCTCAGCCGTCTCAGGAAGAAGAGGCGCTGGTGAGCCTTCTTCACAACGGCCTCAGTGTGGACGGACCATGTGAGTTCCTCAGTAATGTGGACACCGAGGAACTTGAAGCTGCTGACTCTCTCCACCGGTGATCCATTAATGGTGATGGGGCTGTGTTCTCTGTCTTTCTTCCTGAAGTCCACCACAAGCTCCTTGGTTTTACTGACGTTGAGGGAGAGGTTGTGCTCCTGACACCAGCGCGTCAGAGTGTGCACCTCCTCTCTGTAGGCTGTTTCATCATTGTCAGTGATCAGACCTACAACCGTCGTATCGTCAGCAAACTTAATGATGGCATTGGAGCTATGTGTCGCCACACAGTCATGTGTGTAAAGGGAATACAGGAGTGGGCTGAGAACACAGCCCTGCGGGGCTCCAGTGTTGAGCCCCGCAGCACTGGGGACATAGGGGACATAGGGGACTCTACAATAAAACACCATCATAACTTCACAGTTGTTTGAGTGACAAAGTTCAAATTAATATGCATCTTCATTGGTTCAAGTGCTGACATATTCTTAAAATATGATAAAGAAAATCAACAAAAGTAGCTTCTTCCGAAGATATAAACAAATATGTTTTGGAGCGTGGTCTAAAATGACTAATTAGCCTGTATCTTGTGAGTGCCATTTTCAAACAAAACTTTGACATGGACAAGAGAACACTGTTGAGGTAACATGCTAAGTTCCTTTCATTTTTGATGCTAGGGGCTCTTAAGAAAATCTCAATTTTGCATAATCGCTAAAAGAATTGAAAAGTCACACCAAAATAGCTGTGTCCACAGCATCCACATAATCTTGCTGCTTGCAGTTACATTTTTTTTTGGTTTTTCTAAAATTTTTAAATGACCATTTTTTGTTTATTTATAACAACTCCTTTTGAGGAAAACAATGAGTTCAAAAAGGTATAACAATGAGTTCAAAAAACTTATAACACTTTTTATTTGTCTACTGAATGAAACAATTATTTATTAATTTTTTACATTTTCTTCATCTACTTCGCTGACAGTGGCGACCTTTTGGAAAGAAGAAGAAAAGAAAAACATGAGGTTGTTATCAGAAATTTTCTGCTTTGAAATACTTTTTAAAACATGTTATTGTGTTGTAAATTCAGTCAATAAAAGCCTGTTTTAAAGGAATGATTTAAAAATGGCAGCATCATTTTCTGTAAAGCTACTTTGAAATGAAGTGTCTTAGGTAAAGCGCAATACAAATAAAAATGACTTGACTTGAAAGTAATGTTACACTCATCTTAGTAATATCACTCATGCATTAATAGTAGTACAGTATGGGGGACCTGGGTATCTCAGCGAGTACAGACGCTGACTACCTTCCCTGGAGTCGCAGGTTTGAATCCAGGGTGTGCTGAATGTCTCCAGCCAGGTCTCCTAAGCAACCAGATTGGCCTGGTTGCTAAAGAGGGTAAAGAGTTTCATAGGGTAACCTCCTCACGGTTGCTATAATGTGGTTCGCTCTGGGGGTGGCATGTGGTGAGATGTGCGAGGATGCGGCGGAGAATAGCGTGAAGCCTTCACACGCGCTACGTCTCCGCGGTAACGTGCCCAACAAGCCACGTGATAAGTTGCGCGGGTTGACGATCTCAGACCCGGAGGCAACTGAGATTCGTCCTCCGCCACCCAGATTGGGTCACTGCGCCACCACAAGGGGAGAAAAAAGGGGTGAAAAAAAATAGTGGTACAATATGTACTCACAGTTCAAGCAGGACGAGTGTCCTCTTGTTCCTCATTGGGGGTGTGGGGAAATAGAGCAGTCTACGGGATTGCAAGACACAAAAAAGTTAAAAACACATGTATTCCCTGTAATGTGTTGTATCTGAATAAAACTTATATGACGTATCAGTGGGGGCAAAACATTTTGTTTGCTCATTTGTCACACATGTTAACATGCATGTTAACATCAAACACATGGACTCACACTGGAAAAGCTCCAATGACCGATGCCTGGTCTATTTCCTGCAGCTGAGGCCTCCTGCTAATGAAGTATTCAAAAACATAAAATATTACAAATAAATCATTGGCTGTGTCACAATGTTTCTGAGTTATAGTGATTGGTACACAAATGACAATGAAAGGATTCAAGGAATGATGTAGTTTAGCCTTCATCAAACAGCATATTCGTAACTTGTAAACATGTTCTTCTCGCATTACTACGTGGTCTGTTATGATATGTGTTAAAACACTGTTTAAAAGGAATGACTGTAAAAGTAATGTGATTCTTCAGCCATTCATCACTCATCTTATTAATATCACTCATACATTCAAAAGCACAGGGTGATGTTTAAACCTGTTGGGCACTACTGCCTGCTACACCTCCGTCAGTGCCTTCAGTTGTCCAGCTACGGGGCCATCAGCCTGAAGCCACCCATCATAGATGTTTTGCTCCATTAATCCAAGAACTTCTCGTGGTAGTGTGGCAGCAGTCAGTGATGTCAGTCACCCTGCCACGCCCCGCAGTTAGACACTGGATCCTTTCTAATGCCTCAAATTCTTGCTTTCCCATCAAAGCACTCATTTCCCATCAAGACAAGCCATTTCACCAGGAATCACTCCCCCACCCTACACCCACCAATGAGCTGAGCTACCCTACATTCCATCCCTTTACTCTGTTAGAAATCAAACTATGCCTACTGCCCCTGCAATGTCTATACTTCAATTCCTAATCGGATTAAGTAGAGCAGAGACGTGACATGCGAGCCGGGAGATAGCGTCAGCCGTCCCTACAACACCTAACTTGGTATGGTATCGCTCCCCCACTCGATGCCCCTCCAGAATTTCTGAGTAGTATGTACTCACAGATGAAGCAGGACAAGTATCCTCTTGATCCTCATTGGGACTGAAGGGAAATAGAATCGTCTACAGGATTGAAAGATAAAAAAAGAACAACAAGCGTATTCCCTGTGAGGTGTTGTATCTGAATAAATATATCTAATAATTGACTTAAAAGTGAACATCTTAAGGAAGACAGCATCATGCACACACAGACTTACATCACACTCTGGACAAAATATGGGCAACTGGCGTAGTGTTGGCCTGTCCCACAATCTGATTTCCTCACCAATCTGAAAAAAACAGAGAAGAGAAAATGAAAGAAAATTGTATTTGTTGTGGAATAGAGATTTTGAATACATGATACATGAGTGATACATGACTGACAGTAAAATGAATGATGTAGTCAAACTGTATATTAATATTTAAATTCTAAATATGTACTTACATTACGAAACTGCTGGAATTCTAGAGTGTCTTCCAAATCGAACTGCTCCTCTTCTTGCACTTCAGAGGCAGAGTGATACAATTCCAAAGGCTGATGTTCATACAGAAATGACAGACGCAAAATTTGAATCAATGGTATTGATTGCGTTTGAATGGCAAATAATTAAAGTGACAAGTATAATGGTTATTCTCTATTGCATGTATAAGTTATGCAAATGTGCACAAACATAGAAGCCTGCTCCGCTCTCTTTCTCAGTGTGACTCTGGAACTGCCAGTCAGCGCTGAGCAAAGCTGACTTCATTCCACCCTTCGCCACACAGTCATCCCTCAAGATCCTTGCACTGACATAAACATGGATACATCCAGAGGATACAGCAACACCTGCTCTCTGAAACAACTTCTTTTCTCACACCCCTTGACACACCAGTAGGGGTGGGGGAACAGGTTTACTCATTCCAAACAACTGGACATTTTCAACACACTCTTCTTCTCCTCTATGTAACAATAATTATTTTGAATTCCATGCTATTAATACAATGCAACCCCAAAAATATACGTTGTTGTCATCTATTGTCAGCTGGTAAACTTTCTTGAGGAGTTGGATGTCCTGCTGTCCTCCTTCATGGAGGATGGTAGGCCACTTGTGGTTCTTGGAGATTTCAACATACACCAAGACAAGCCACAGGCCACTGAACTTCAAAAGTTCAGAAAGACTAAGCACTACATCTACTCACAGGTAATTTTTACATGTAACTGTACCAACTCAAAAATTCTTGTTACACCTGTATAGGTCTCTGATCGCTACTTTGTTCAATTCAAAACATGACTCTCCCATCTATATTAATATCCGCATTTGGTTTCCTTTCACTGTAACCTCCGTTCTCTTTCACCATCGTGCTTTTCCACTGCTGTCTCTACCTCTCTTCCTGCACAAAATGTATTTTCCAGCTCTACTGTTTCTATGTTCTCTCCTCTAACTGACGCTGATGTCTCTAAACTCCTCCTCTCCAACCACCCTATCACCGGTTCCCTTGACCCCATTCCTTGCCACCTTCTCTAGGCCATCTCTCCGTCCATCCTACCGGCACACACATAATTAACACATCTCGAGTTATAGACACTTTTCCCACTACATATAAGCAGGCTCGAGTAATATCGCTACTGAAAAAACCTGCACTTAACCCCACACAAGTAGAACACTACAGATCAGTCTCTCTCGTCCCTTTCATGGCAAAACACTTGAAAGGGCCGTTTTCAATCAAATCTCTGCCTGTCTCACAGAACAAGCTGCTGGATGACAATCAGTTAGGCTTCAAAAGTGGACACTCAACAGAGACTGTCATGCTGTCTGTCACTAAGTCGCTGAGACAGGCAAAAGCTGGATCCAGATCATCCGTTCTGATTCTGCTGGACCTTTCTGCAGCCTTTGATGCATTAAAACCATCAGCTCTTACTCTCCATCCTCTCGTCTCTGGGCATCACAGAAACTTAGCTTGACTGGTCGAATTCCTATCTCTCAGGTAGGACTTTCAAGGTAGCCTGGAGAGGTGAGGTGTCCAAGCCACATCAGCTACTTACTGGGGTACCTCATGGCTCAGTGCATGGGCCACTCCTCTTCTCTATATACACAATATCACTGGGACCCATCATTTAGGCAAACGGTTTCTCCTACCACTGCTACGCTGTTGACACGCAACTCTACTTGTCTTTCCAGCTGGACGATACCACAGTTGCTTCTCAAATCTCTGCCCGTTTGGCAGACATCTCGGCCTGGATGAAGAAACACCACCTGCAACTTAACCCAGCCAAGACCGAACTCCTTGTCCTTCCAGCCAACCCTGTTGTTGAACACAACATCACCATGCAGTTGGGTTCAACTACAGTAACGACTTCCAAAACGGTCAGATATCAGAAACTAAATTTCACAGACCACACCTCAAAGACAGCACGATCACGTAGGTGTACCCTCTACAATATCAGGATGATAAAACCCTTTCTCTCTGAACATGCCACACAACTTCTTGTTCAGTCACTTGTCATAACTAGACTGGGCAACTGTAATGCTCTCATTGCAGGACTCCCTACATGCACAATTAGACCCATGCAAATGATCCAGAAAGCAGCAGCATGAATAAATGTAAATGTAAGTGCAGTTAATAGAAAATGAAAACTTCAAACAGCATATCGTTTGATTTCAATTGAAATATTTCTTTTCACAATGCATTTGTATCCAAAGCAGCTTTTCAGCTTATATTTCCTTATGATAAATCTACCAGTGAGCAAAGACAGTGGCAAGGAATGCAAGTAAATGTAATTAAAATAATGTCATTTTATAATTCAATAACATTATATTTGACAACATCCAACATCTACTCACAGGATAATCTCTGTCCTCATTCGGAACTGAAGCGGGAGGGTCAGGCTGTTGAGGCTAACAAAAAAGCAAAATATTACCATTAAAACATCTCTTTTCCTTGTGTAAGTGTGTCTTGTAATATAAGGGTATTGAACGCTGAAATGCAAATTTAATGTGATTGTGCTGTCATTCTTAACACAAGCAAATTAACATCATGCAAACATGCACTCACAGTCTTCATCCTGGCTTGAGGAACAAGGATTGATGGCTGCCTGCCTCTGCATGTCTGTCAAAAATCACAATATTTAATGTGTGTGTGGATGTGTGCGTATGTGTGCGAGCATGTGTCTTAAACAGCGCGTTTCGTTATTAACACATCATGTGTCAATCCAATACAGTAATGACAAATTAACATAACGAAGAATACACAGACAATTTGTAAATGTATGGACATGCAATACATGCAACATTGTATATTAAAGATGCACATATGAATTACAGTCGTTTTACGTATAGTAATAGTATACTTTCAAGTGTCTTACTTCCAGTAAGTGGATGCTATGTGAAACATCAGCGAAAAGGAAGGAAAAGGAAACGAGTAGGAGGAACCTGCTGCTGGCAGCCGCCAATAATTAGTGTGCAAAAAGAGACAGTAGCCAATCAATCCCAGAGTAACGATTGACAACAGTAAACAATTGAAAACTGTCTACTGATTGATTGACAATTGAAAACTGTTCACTCAGTGGTAGCGTTTGAAATAAAAAAATATGACATTTAATAATAATAACGAATAACACATTTCTTCAATAGTATGTATGAATAATTGACGTAATATTGTTTGCATTGTTGCATTACTTGGCTTGTACCCTGAATTAGATCACTTAAATATATATGTTCTATATCTAACTAAACTTAAAATGTCAGAAGAAAGGCTAAAGAAAATGATGGAGGAAAAGCCTTAGGATTTAATTTTATTAAATGAGTGAATATTTGCTCATTTAAATGCTCTTTTATTTATAAAAAAAAAAAATACATTTAGTATTTATTGCTTATTAGTATTTATTGCTTATAAATACATTTAGTATTTATTTATTTGTGTATAATGTTAATTGTTTAATGTATTGTTTGTAAACATACATGTTTACACACACACAGACACACACACACGTTCATATATTTATATATATCCTTGTTCATTTGTTTTGAATATTAAACAGTTTGTTGATTTAACTTTGTGTCAAAATGAATATTTTCTTGATTTTTTATTACTTTCAGATTGAAGTAGTAATTAATAATTTCTACTTGAGATAAACAGAGGGGTATAATAATCAGTGTATAATAATCATTTTTATCAACGTATTTTTAATAATTGTTAAAACATTTTATAAAACGACATTCTGAACAGTGCGCAATTCACAATTTTTCCACACGATAACCGGAGATTTAAATGGGCATTTTCAAATCTGAAAATTGGTGGCATGGGGGAAATGTAATGTTTCATAAATAATCATTATCATTTTATAATATTTAATCGAATAACTTCAGCCTTTTTTTGTCACTATACATGATGCACACAAGTATAATGATGTGCGCAAGACTTGGATGCGTGCTCATTACAGTTCCACAATATAATACACAGAATACACACGTATCTAAAGGTCATTACAAGTCTCTTCTCTGAGTTCATGAAACGCTTATATTGAAACTCTTTTTTTTTTTTTTTTACATATATACTCTCTCATATAACAACACAATGTAGATAAATAATACTATACATTTAGAACCGATTAGTTTCATGACATATGGACTTTCTAGCCTCTTTATTTGCTGGATGTTCACAAAACATGAACGAAATGCCTGTATGTATCATACATCCAATAATACTAATGTAAAGGTTTGAATGAAAACCCTTTCAAGCATGTAAAATTAAAACCATAGACTTTTACACACAGAAACAGCTAAAGCTAAATGTTACATTTAAAGTAAATGTAATTCCCCCTTTTGCTCAAATAATAATAAAGTTATAAATAAATAATAATAATGCTATTGTCACAGCAGTATTTAAAACGTGATTTGGGTGCTTAGGTGAGTGAGGCGAGACCTTCAGAGCGAGGCTGTCTTCAAAAGTTGCGGTGCAACAGCTGCGAAAAAGTTGCTCTTTCAAGTAAAACGCTCTTAATTAGGACTACCTCACAACAAACGCCGCCTAACGCAAGAGAAACTTCAATAGAGACTCGTTTGATAGTGTCTCGCCAAGGGATGACGTCATCTGAACTTATCTTTTTGAACTTCAGCCGACACCACAGCTAACGTGTCGTGTCGTCACAACGGAGAAACGGAGAAGCTCGTCATCACTGTGAAATACAAAGCGTACTGTACTGCTAAAATATGTAAGTGTTGATATATTTACAAAAATTATAAAGCATCACTATGTCTCTCTCTCTCTCTCTCTCTCTCTCTCTCTCTCTCTCTCTCTCTCTCTCTCTCTCTCTCTCTCTCTCTCTCTCTCTCTATTCGTTTATGTTTCAAAAACAGTTTAAGCTGTAGTTTATGCACGTGGATTATTTAAAGCGCAGATTTTACAATAACATTAGCAATGAATGATGTCTTCTTAATTTATAAATATCGATTAATGTAATAATACAATGCTGCTTGTTTATAATGTATTTACTAATGTTAACCTAAATAATAAACCTAAATCTAACGAATAAACTGTGACTAACCTCCGTGAATCATGCCCATTTAGAAAGAAGCAACTTTACAACGGAGACAAGGAAAAGGCATCTACATCGGTGAAAAAGGTAAGAGCTGATTTAGTTCAAATGTTATTACAGTGCAAATCTGTTTGTCACTATATTTTTATTTTATGAGGAATTGTAGAACATAGATTGTGTTATCGTCATATTTCGATTAGGCTACGCATAGCTACAGTTTTCCATATTATACAATCATACTTTACCATTACCAATACAACAATATAGTTATAGTTGACTATAAAAAATATATGTATGTAGCCTACTCCTTTATGCAGTCACAAGACATATTCTTGTCACTCAATGTACAAATTTATGGAAGCCCGTTTCTGCCGCAGTTATGATTTTGTAAATCCAGTCAAGTCATTTTTACACACATCGTTTCAAAGCAGCTTTACAGAAAATCATGCATTAACAGAAAATTAAACTGTAATAATGTCTTAGAGTCATTATTGTGTAGTTTGATAAAATATATATTGAGAAATTTCTCATAACAATCATAATAATGACTTAATATCTAATAATAATGATGAACTAAGCCATAATTGTGCGTGTATATTAACTTTTTAACATTATATATTATGTTATGTGACAGTGTGAAATATTTATGTTCTAAGCCGTAAAAGGAAACAAAGTCATAATTAATTTACTTGAACTCCTAGATCAGTCATATAGGCTCAAATAAAATATCTTCATTTGTGAGTGGTTTCACAGTTCAAATATTATTAATAATAAACATTTATAACACGAATAAATACATATTAACAAGTGTATATTATTGTAGTATTTGTTTTTTTTTAGTAAACTCTCCTATCCGATCAGTGTGTTGCGCTTGAATAAGAGATGATAATGGACGCATAGCGCCCTCACACGACCGTTATGATTAGACGAATTTACTAGAATGAACCTCGTTACCTGCAGGTGATTTCAGAATATTTTATAAACATCCACCAAATTATCATTTCTTCTGTGTACTGTCTTGTATGTAAACAATAATGTCTCGGTGAATTAGTTAGTAAAGAAAGAAAATAGTTGGCATTAAGTAAATGGCTTAAAAATTAACAAATTATTACTTTATCCATATACTTTTATTTAATGTAAAAATGAATCCATATAATTTGTCTCTTTATATTTAAATATGTTGCTAATCAAGTAATGATTCATGAAAAATGTAAAAACTAGAGCCTGATATAAATCTTAAAAGCAGGAATAATGAAGCTGCAAACTGCATCTCTCATTCAAACTCGTTTACTCTCTTATGCTCTCTCTCCACGCTCATCAGTCCTCTCCATGTTGGATTGTGGGACAACGTGCACTGGTGAATTGTGAAATAAAATTTGAGGTGCAAATGGCATGGTTGATACTGTGTAAGGCCTCATATTAAAATCAATATCAAATGAGGCTCTCATCATGTTATGATAAGATGCTGTGATAGGCCATTAGGGCTTCTTGCACAGAAATCAATACATATTTCTATAACCACTCAAATATTCTGCATTTTTAGCCATCATGAGAAGACGGATTCAAAGACGATATGCAGAACTGAGAAAGCATTTAATAGAATGTATCACTGAAAGTCATGCGGATGTGCAGAGGCTACAAGATCGTCTTTTGGATTCCAGAACATCTCAGTCAGAAAGTGGTGAGTTAAAGAGAAAGAAAGAGGTTAATACACCTTTTTGCACAACACTTTTTTTTGTGGGGGGGGGGGGGGGGTAATCAATCCCTGTGAAGGTGAATGTAGATTGTTGTTTGGTTACTCATCTATATTCTAATCAATCTGGTAAATTATTGTCCCTTAAAATCATAGTGTTAACAACGGGTAAATTGTAAATCTTTTTGAGCAGCACCAGCAGCACCAGCACCAGCACCAGCACCGGCAGCACCAGCAGCACCAGCACCACCAGCACCAGCAGTTATTAATGAAGTGGATAATGTGGATGGGCAAGCTGAGAGAGGGGCTTCACAGCAGGTGATATTTTGATTTGGTTGCTAATTTGACTCTACATGGTATAGAGTCCTGGTATGTTAAACATATACTATGCTTATGTTCCCTCTGCAGGTGGAGACCATGTACATCACAGCAGCAGAAGATAACACGAAATTTAATGCACATAATTAGGCAGTTTAGTTCAGTTGAAGAGTTTCTTAGTGATGACAACATACACTTGTCAGTCAACCCAACTACTGTTACAAATTTGGAGCAGAGTTCTTATCTGGACTATGCTTTTGACATTGATGGTGTAAGGGTGGAGCTTGAAGGGTTGTCAGCCTTAAAACTGCTTGTCCCCTACTTTAATTTTCCGAAACCCTCAAAGGCGACCTTACAACCTGCTTTTCATCTGCTCTAGAAGCACATCAAGTCAAACCACTACTCAAGAAAGGGTTTCAAATGCTTTCAAATGTCCAAAGGGCTGACACTTGCACAATCACAGGTACATTTGAGTGAAGTCCTCATTACAATGTTGTTACTTTTGTGTTCATGAGATTATTGTGTGAACCAATTAAGAATAATTAAATAAATGTTGCTAAAAATATTTAGCTGTTTTCTTTTGTAGGGTTGGCAATTACATCTCTGTCTCATTCCGAGAGGCCACCATGGAGATACATCCATTGACTCAAAGAGCAGTGGAAAGCTTCAGAGCTATTGAAAAAACTCTGTGCAGTTTACTGAGGTCAGTTTCTGCAAAAGACATGAAGCGGCCAACAATGCAAAAAAACAGACTGCATGACCTTTCACGCTTCCATGTGCTGAAACAGGACCAGGACTTCTTTTTTTAAACATTTGACCATGCCCTCCAATCTCAACCCACTGACTGTCTAAAACCCATCATTGTTTTGTGTCAGTTTGGCCAAAAAGACAGGTCCCCTCTAAATTTGTCAGAGGTGTATGATACAAGGGGGGTCAGGGGCATCAGCATCCATGCTGCTTGTGAAATTGGCTCATCTTGTGATAATGTGCACCACTTATGGTCAAAGTATGCTCTGCAGAATTTAGTGGGACATAAAGGGTCAGTCTTTTGTTCGCTATCACTACGTGAAGCTTTAAACTTTCAAAGCAACATGGATGGACAATGCATGGATGTCAGTTATGACCTGATGAGTACGACCAGGTTTCCGCAGGACCTCACTTCTCTTCAGATGTATGCTGACACACCACATAACAGGATGGAAAGTTGGTTCTCACATCCAGTCTCTGGAGAAGTTGTCTGCTGTGGCCTCATGCACCCAATGACCACACAAGCTATGTCAAGGCGAAAATCAAAAATCTTATTTACAACTGAATTCCCTACCTCATTTTCCATGTAAATAACTGAATTATATCTTGTGATATGCAATAGTTTAAATGTAATAGTGAGGAATATTGTTATATATTGTTTTCACTAGAGCTGCTGACTAAATATCTATCTATCTATCTATCTATCTATCTATCTATCTATCTATCTATCTATCTATCTATCTATCTATCTATCTATCTATCTATCTATCTATCTATCTATCTATCTATCTATCTAATTGTCTGTCTGTCTATCTATCTATCTATCTAATTGTCCATCCATCCATCCACCTATCTAATTATCTGTCTATCTATCTGTCTGTCTGTCTGTCTGTCTGTCCAAAATGTTTCCAAAAATGAAATAAATAAAAAACAAATAACAGAAGGATGTTTTATTGTTGTTGAGAAAATAAACATCATCCAATAATTCATAGGTTTAAAGTTGTAAGTGTGAAAGTGTTATTTTCATTCAGTCCATTAGGGCTAACCCCGGTCCGCTGGGGTTAGTTGGGGTTAAATTGTTAGATGACCCTAACCCCTAGCCCTCTGGGATTGAAAACTCTGTAGGTAGGTAGGAATAGAGGTAAAAACGACTTTCACCCTCATTATCTCCACCCTCATTTTTTGTTGCATTTATATACTTGGTATGCAGTATTTTATGAACATGAGAGTGAACTTGAGACTTTGAATGCACTACAAGAGTCATCTGATACTTTTCGACTATCTTTTAAACAAGAATGGTAAAATAGAACAGCATCAAGTCTCCATCTGGTGGTCATTTACAGCAACTTCATATTCTTCTCTATAAAGTCCAAAACAGACTGCTATATTTGATTCCTACTGTAAGACTGTTAATAACAAATGAAAGAAATGAACCCAAGTAAATATAGCAAGACCCTTTGCATTTATTTGACTTGTTTGTGAGGAGGATGTTTTGGAGTCCAGTTCATTTTATTAAAAAAATGTTTCCAAAAATGAAGTAAATTAAAACAAATAACAGATGGACTTGTAAACATTTTGTTGTTGTTGTTGTTGTGAGAAAACAAACTGCACCAAATATTGCCCTTATAACTTTATAAAATAAAGTTACCATAGGTTTAAAGTTGTAAGTGGGAAAGTGCAATTCTCCATCAGTCCACTAGGGCTAACCCCGGTCCGCTGGGGTTAGATCGCTAGATGACCCTAACCCCTAGCCCCGGGGGTTAAAAACTCTGTAGGTATAGAGGTAATTACGAGTTTCGCCCTCATTATCTCCACCCTCATTTGCATATTGAATCTGATTGGCTGGATTGTTTCATTTATATAATTGGTATGCTGTACTTTATGAACATGAGAGTGAACTTGAGACTTTGAATGCACTACAAGAGTCATCTGATACTTTTAAACTATCTTTTAAACAAGAATGGTAAAGTTTCCCCTCTCGGGCTCATTATTTAATTAGTATTATGTCTGTTTCACATAGAAAGGTTTGTGTCAGTTTGTCTAAATGATAGTTGGTAAGTGGATATGGTGAGTGAGGAATATTTTTTGAGTCCAGTTAATTGTATTAAAGAAATGTTTCCAAAAATGAATTAAATGTAAACAAATAACAGAAGGACTTGTAAACATTTTGTTGTTTTGTTCAAAGCATCAGGGCCCCCTGAGCCCCCCGTTCGAGTTTTGGAGCTGTAGCTGCCACGGTGCGGGAAAACAGCAGCCGAGCGTCCCGGGGTGATGCACCGACAGGCAGCCATGCGGTCAGACAGAGTCTGTGAGGAAGCTCGATCAGGTAAAGTGACTTCCTGACATTTACATTTATGCATTTGGCAGACGCTTTTATCCAAAGCCCTTATTACAGGGACAATCCCCCCGGAGCAACCTGGAGTTAAGTGCCTTGCTCAAGGACACAATGGTGGTGGCTGTGGGGATCGAACCAGCAACCTTCTGATTACAAGTTATGCGCTTTGCCCACTACGCCAGCACCACTCCCCATGACATGCTAGCGGCAGCTATTTCGTGACCGCAGCGGTGGCAAGCAGAAATGCCCTGCTTTCCTGGACAGGATGACAGTGGAAGTCAATGGGTTCTCTTGGATAAGAGAATAAACAGGCTTTCGGCGCGCTGTGATAATTTTATATAGGCCTATGCAAATTGACCGTGTTTTTACTGTAATAAAACGGGTTACCCTGGGGCTAGGCACACAAAACTGTATTATGTGTCCCGTGGGAAGACCATGAGTCGAGTGCAATGATTGGGATCGATCGCTCTTTCTTAGCCAACACGGTGGCCTAAAACGTACTCATTTCACAGAGCCTTTCTATGCGGCCGACAATACTAAGCATATTATTACTGTAATAAAATGGGTTCCCATGGGGCTGGGCACACAAAAGTGTAATATGTTTCTCGTGGAAAGACCCCCCATAGTCTGTGCAAAGTTTGGGAACGATGGCTCGTTCGTAGCCAACACGGCGGCCTAAAACGTACTCGTTTCACAGAGGCTTTATAGAAGGCCCACTATATTAAGCATTTTTTAATGTAATAAAATGGGTTCCTATGGGGCTGGGCACACAAAAGTGTAATATGTTTCTCGTGGAAAGAGCCCGATAAAGTCCGCAAAGTTTGGGAACGATCGCACGTTCGTAGCCAACATGGCGGCCTAAAACGTACTCGTTTCAGAGAGGTTTTATAGAAGGACGACTAGATTAAGCATGTTTTAGTGTAATAAAATGGGTTACCCTGGGGCTAGGCACACAAAACTGCAATATGTTTCTCGTGGAAAGTTCCCCATAGTCTGTGCAAAGTTTGGGAACGATCGCTCATTCGTAGCCAACACGGCGGCCTAAAACGTACTCGTTTCACAGAGGCTTTATAGAAGGCCGACTAGATTAAACATGTTATTAGTGTAATAAAATGGGTTACCCTGGGGCTAGGCACACAAACCTGCAATATGTGTCCCGTGGAAAGAGCCCGATAGAGTGTACAAAGTTTGGGAACGATCACTTGTTCGTAGCCAACACGGCGGCCTAAAACGTACTCGTTTCACAGAGGCTTTATAGAAGGCCGACTAGATTAAACATGTTATTAGTGTAATAAAACGGGTTATCCTGGGGCTAGGCACACAAAACTGCAATATGTGTCCCGTGGAAAGAGCCCGATAGAGTGTTCAAAGTTTGGGAACGATCACTCGTTCGTAGCCAACACGGCGGCCTAAAACGTACTCGTTTCACAGAGGCTTTATAGAAGGCCGACTAGATTAAACATGTTATTAGTGTAATAAAACGGGTTACCCTGGGGCTAGGCACACAAAACTGCAATATGTGTCCCGTGGAAAGAGCCCGATAGAGTGTACAAAGTTTGGGAACGATAGGTGACTGGTGGTGGATTTTAATTTTATAGATGTGTTATGATTATTTAGTGTGGCGACAAATTCCTTGAACTCGTCTTCAGAGTGAGTCCTCACTCCCCAGATATCATCTAGGTACCTAAAATAGTGAAGGGGCTGTTTGTGGCATCGAGATAAGGCCGAAGCCTCCCATTCTGCCATAAATATGTTGGCGTAGGCCGGGGCAAACTTCTTGCCCATCGCCGTGCCTTTAATTTACAGGAAAAATTCCCCATTAAACTCAAAATCGTTTCTGTTTAAATTTATTTCTAATAATTGGATGAGTTCTTTGTCGGGCCTGGAGGTATCTGGGGTTTTTTGAAAGATATTTTTAATGGCCTGAATTCCTTCTTGGATATCAATGTTTGTATAAAGGGCATCCACGTCCATAGTGAACAGGATGGCCTTTTGGGGAATTTTTAGTCCTTTGACTTTCTGGACAAAATCATAAGTGTCTTTTATATAACTGGGTTGGCCCGTCGAGAGAGGATTTAAGTAAAAATCGAAAAATTCGGCCGTATAGTACGTTTCACTGCCGCAGTCAGATACTATAGGCCTTCCTGGGGGAATTTCGTGCGGTTTGCTCCATTTGGCTGGGTCTTTGTGTATTTTGGGGAGCATGTAGAACCTCCTGCTTCTAGGTTCCGCGTTACCCAACAGGTAGGACTTTTGTTTTGCGTTGATGTGTTTTTTCTGATATAGGGTTTGGGCTATATTTTTTACCATAGGTATAGTGTCTAAATAAATGGGTCCATCCAATTTCTTGTAATATTTTGGGTCATTCAATTGTCTATATCCCTCCCATAAATATTGTTCTCGGTCCCATATGACTATCGCACTGCCCTTGTCTGCAGGTTTAATAACTATCTGTTTAGCGCTTTTTAACTGTTTTAGAGCGTTTGTTTTCTCCAAAGTGAGGTTAGGCTCTTCCTGGGACGGTCTAAAATATTTTTTAAAGTATTCCAGATCCCTTTTGAATAACGTGCATAGATCTGTGGGCAGTTTGTCTGCGGGTGGGACCCAGTCCGATTTGGGTGTGAACGGAGGGGGATTTGAGTCTGTCTCATTTTGAAAATAGGCTGCCAATTTAAGTCTCCTGTGGTATTGTTGCAGATCGTATCGTGTCTGCATTTCGTGGCGTTTTCTGCTCGTTGTACCCGATGGAATAAAGGTCAAACCCCTGTTGAGCAGGCAACGTTGTGGGGGAGTGATGTGGAATTTTTTGGTAAGAATTACAACGTTTCAATGCGCCTCCTGCGCATGCAGGCTTGTGGGGAGATTTATTTTAAATACCGAAGCCAGTGCTGGAGCATGTTTCTGGCTGTGTCCACCGTCCAGTGTATATGGTCGCTATCGGTGTGAAACTCAGATCTGGACAGGGCCGGAATATGTTTTAGGTTGGCGGTAATATGGGCGTTCAGGATGGTCAGCTGTGTCTGCTCCTTTGTTGGGAGCATTCCTGAAAAGTTCACCTCCGGAACCCAAATTTCCGCCAGTGGAAATTTATCTTTTGCCGCTCTTAAAGCCGCCTGCATCTGTTTAATAGCAGTGTCTTTGGCGTTCTGTGCCCGGCTGTTGATCCCTAAAGATAAAACAACATGTTCCACCTCTGTGGATACTGTGATTTTGTTGATCACAGCCTCCATGTGTCTAAACGTGGCCCCTGGATAGCTTTCTATTTGGAGGTCGCGATTCTTAAAAGGTGGAATTCTGGACAGATTGGAGTCCCCGATAATGAGCCATTTTTTTCGCACCGTCAGCTTCCATTCTATCATTTTCCTGGACGTGGTTAGGTGTCTATTCGGTCCGTCCTCCTGGGAGTCACGTTGTGCACCAGAAGGTTTGTTGAGGTCGACACTTAAACGAGCCTGTGTGGCTGTCCTGAGGCTGGTGACTTTTTCAGGGCTTAAGGTGACTCTTTGTGAGCCGAGATTATCACGTTCGCACTCCCCTTGATCCTCAATAAGGATGAGTTCTTCCCCCTGTCTTACACAGGGGTTGGAACGAATGCGAGGAATGCGCTGTTCTTTTGGGGAGGCAGGAATCTTTAAGATAATCTCAGAATCACTGTCCGAGTCCTCCTTTCTAATAGGAGACCAATTGTTCGGTGGGTCAGTCATTGTGCCTGCTGTTTTGGTCGGTTTTGTTATTAATGGGGTGGATGTTTCAGATAAAGATTGTGCATCAGTCATGGTGTGCACCAAAGCCTGCACCGTAATGGTATTAGCCGCTGTGTTTTCTGGGAGAGGAGGAGCAGGAGAGAGATTTTGAGTCTCCGCTTCCTTCCTCCTATCTCCAGAATCCAAGGCAGGAACGGAGGTGTGCCATGTCTCCCCTACCCACCTGTGAGCCTTGTGTATTGTTTTGTCCTTTAATCATTTACCAATACCACGTTTTGCCCATAAAATGGCCGTATTAAAACATTCCTCCCAGCCCTGGGAGGGAATGTGCTGGAGTTTAGCCATTTCTTCCACCAATGCGTCTTCATAGTGGTTTTTAAGAATCAGCATAGTGGTATAGACCCAGTTTTTGGCATTGCCTTCAATAAGGGCTTGTGTTGTGGAGTTCGGTAAAGCTGGTTTGATGACCTCTGACAGGTGTTTTTCAATTTTGTGAATTGCAGGAGGCTGTTCCTGGCTTATATTGTTTTTATGATGCATCAATTTGATGATTTTAAATAAAGTACAGGTTTTTGTGACAAAGTCAGGGTCATCCGAATGCTTGGGCTTTGTGTTTTGTTTCTGATGTGTTTTTATTTTGCAGGTGTGAACAAACTGTCTGTGTTTTGTTCTGCACCCATTCCCGTGGTTCCTTCGTGAAGGATTTTTGTTGGGGCATAAATGTACCGGGCCCCAAACGGGCCCGGGGTTCAAAAAATTGTGGTCTGCCAGACCACTGACTATGGTGAGTCGGGGCTGCCCTCATGTGGCCACCAAATTTTACTGCACGTGCATGGGAAGGCACTCTCTGTCCCTGTGCATGACGCTGGGTCTGATGGCCACCATATTTTACTGCGTCTGCATAGGAGAATGCTCTTTCTCCTTGTGCATGACGCTGGTTCTGATAGCCACCATATTTAACTGCGTCCGCATAGGAGAATGCTCTTTCTCCCCGTGCCTGATGCTCAGTGTCACGGTAAGAACGGGGCATAGGCCAGACTGTGCCACGCCTGGCCCACGTGTGACCACCGTCCAACCGTCTCTTTCTAGCCAAACCATGGTTTTAGAAACTATTGTGCTGAATTTATAAATGTAAAAGGTAAAGATTTTTCTTTAAGTAATTTAAATCAGGTAAGTAAATCTAAAAAGTAGTCTTTCTTTTTTTGTATTTTATCTATTAAAATCTAATCAAATAAAAATGTTTTTTTGTTTTTTTTGTTTTTTTGTTCTTATATATAAACAGGTTGTTGCTTTAGATGTGAAAACAAAATCAAAGAATTTAAGGGAAGTCAAAATAAATGTTTTTTTAGCTGTATTTATGTGCTTTTTTATGCTTCTAAGCTTTTTTTTGTGAAACAATAATAATATTTTTTGTAAACTGAACAAGCCGTTGCAACGTTTCGGTTCTCTTGGAACCTTCTTCAGGCAGGCTTGTTCTAATTTTGAAAAATATAAATCCCAAAATGAATAGAAAAATAAAAAATAAAAAAATGAATCTTAAAATGAATAAAACAAATTGTCAAATAAAAAATGAAAAGAAATAAAAGTGTGTTGAGGATCAGAATAGTACATTTTTGAAATGCAAAGAGCTATAGAGGCTTTCTCATTAAGAGCTGGAAGCAGTGAATGAGCTTCTGCATCCTGAGTTATCTTTTTATAGAGTGTGGGGGGCGGGACTCAATTTGAAAGAGTCAATAGGAGCCTCTCCCTTACCTCTGGTTTAAAAAGAAACAGCTCTCAGCCAATCAGAAAAGAAGCTGTCTTTTCAAATCATTTGCAGAAGTGCTTTTTTTCAAAAATTTGAATGTAAATAACAGTGATGGAGGTGAGACTCAGATTGAATGAGCCAGTAAGAGCCTTTCCCATATTTTTGTTTTGAAAATAAACAATTACAGCCAGTCAGAACATTAGCTCTCTTTTCAAAAAAAATTATTGTTATAGAAATACTTTTTTATTAATACATATTTGCTTTTAAATTATAGTTATATTGATGTGATGGATGATAAATTATTATATACATTTAATTTTTAAATAACAATTATATTATGTGGTGGATTGAAAAGTATTATATATATTTTTTTATTGTAGATTGCATACATGCAGCCTTATCTATATTTATTCATAATCATTATAGCATTGTGCAAATGACCCATTTCTCTACGTTTCCATGTATTTGGTTTTACTATGATTATTAGAAGGAAGTTGTAAACAGTCGAGCAACTTGCAAACATGAGACACGGGCTGGTAAGGTTTAGGGTAAGGGTTAGCGGTTAAGGGTTAGGTTTAGGGTAAGGTTTAGGGTAAGGGTAAGCGGTTAAGGGTTAGGTTTAGGGTAAGGTTTAGGGTAAGGGTTAGTTGTTAAGGGTTAAGGGTTAAGGGTGAGGTTTAGGGTTAGGGTTAGGGTTAGGGTTAGGGTTAGGGTTAGGGTTAGGGTTTAGGGTTAGGGTTAGGGTTAGGGTTAGGGTTTAGGGTTAGGGTTAGGGTTAGGGTTAGGTTAGGGTTAGGGTTAGGGTTAGGGTTAGGGTTAGGTATAGAGGTGATTACGAGTTTCACCCTCATTATCTCCACCCTCATTTGCATATCGAATCTGATTGGCTGGATTGTTTCACAGATCAATCTTTAGAACGGTCTGTCCGATTTTGCCAAGCTTGGTGTCATCGAACTCAGAATTCCGTCTGTCTTCATGTGACGGAGCGAGATGAACAGAAAAAGAAAGCATTAGAAATGTAGCACTTAAAAAGGAAAAAAGTCATTTGCATGTAGGTTTTGAGTGGTGGAAAAAGTCACCTGCACGCCTTTAAGATTTGCATGAATACGACTGTAGAGGAGACGTGGTAATGAACGCATTTTTCACAAGAACGACGTTTCTTCTTTCCTGCGCATTTTGGCAGCATGTAGGCCTGCAGCACGTTAGCTTTGGGCAACAATAATAGCGTTTAATTTGATTTGTAAACAGCCCATTGCGGTTTAAATACTGTTTATATTTCAGTTGAGCAACTGAAATCAGTATCATATCCATGTATCACTCCTGAAATGTTTTTGTAGGAATGTTTGGGTGGGATGAACTCAATCCTTTATTATTATCATTTCAATGTATCGGACCATGCTTGTGAGGAGGAGATTATTCTGTTGCGAGCAGAGCAGACTTGAGTCCAGTAAATATTTAAAGAAATTGTTCCAAAATTGAGCGCACGAAGAGCTACATTTGTAAGGACCCTTCAGATTTTAAAAATGCAACTTAAAGGCTTGAATCCCTCTGCTCCCAACCACCAGCACGTGGTAATAGCTTAGCCCCCGCCGCTGGGCGGCAGTCCATACAATGTCAGTCTATGGAAAAATGTTTGTCTGTTGGTGGCTGCTGTTCTGAAGGTGCTGGCGGTGTGGGCCTGCGGGTTTCCGAGAAGACCAGCGTTGGCCCCGTGACTCTGGCAGGTACGTTTGCGGAGATACGGGGCTTGGCCCGCATCCTATGTGGTCCGTGCTGTAGCGGAATTTGACAGCCGTCCGGCGTGGTTGGTTGCCCCGCTGACGTCCCGGGGGACCGTGCTAGGAGCGCATTTTGGGGCGTTTGGAGTCCATTGGTGTAGGTTTGAGTGGAGTGTTTTCGGGGGCCCGTGGCAGCCTTAGGTCAGGTCAGAGCAGGATATAGGATAGAAACTACCGACGGCGAACACGCCATCGTCTTTAACTTTGGTTCCGCTGGTCCGATTTTTACAAAAATGTCATGTTCTATATGTGATCCTCTAGCTATCTGATTGACTTTGTCCTCGATCAGTCTTAAGAGGTTTGATTTAGTCTCAAAAACATACTTCTCTTATGGTCTAACTTGCTCTATAGTGTGTAAATGTTGTGTCTTCTTGATCAGTGTGACTTGTATTTAGTTTGGAAATGTGTTCTGTTCAGAAGTTGGTTATGTTTAGAGTTAAAGTTGAATAAAGTGATACAATCTTAATTTGTTTAAGCCTGGTATCTTTTTGATACTTTTGACTTTTATTAGCTTAGAAGTTGGGTTAGGTTAAGAAGTTAGGTTAGGTTAGAATAAGGTTAGTTAGGGTTAGGTTAGGTTATGGGATATAGGGATGAAAACCACCCATTTTGTGATGCACCGACAGGCAGCCATGCGGTAAGACACAGAATGTGAGGAAGCTCGATCAGGTAAAGTGATCCCTGACATGCTAGCGGCAGCTCTTTCGTGACCGCAGCAGTGCCAAGCAGAAATGCCATGCTTTCCTGGGCAGGACGACAGTAGAAGTCAATGGGTTCTCTTGGTTAATAGAATAAACTGGCTTTCGGCGAACTGTGATAAATTTATAAAGGCCTATGTCAATTTACCGTGTCTTTACTGTAATAAAACGGGTTACCCTGGGGCTAGGCACACAAAACTGCAATATGTTTCTCGTGGAAAGAGCCCGATAGAGTGTGCAAAGTTTGGGAACGATCGCTCGATCGTAGCCAACACAGCGGCCTAAAACGTACTCGTTTCACAGAGGCTTTATGGAAGGCCGACTATATTAAGCATATTTTTAGTGTAATAAAACGTGTTCCCATTGGGCTAGGTACACAAAAGTGTAATATGTTTCTCGTGGAAAGACCCCCATAGTTTGTGCAAAGTTTGGGAACGATCGCTCGTTCGTAGCCAACACGGCGGCCTAAAACTTACTCGTTTCACAGAGGCTTTATAGAAGGCCGACTATATAAAACATGTTATTAGTGTAATAAAACGGGTTACCCTGGGGCTAGGCACACAAAACTGCAATATGTTTCTCGTGGAAAGAGCCCGATAGAGTGTGCAAAGTTTGGGAACGATCGCTCGATCGTAGCCAACACAGCGGCCTAAAACGTACTCGTTTCACAGAGGCTTTATGGAAGGCCGACTATATTAAGCATATTTTTAGTGTAATAAAACGTGTTCCCATTGGGCTAGGTACACAAAAGTGTAATATGTTTCTCGTGGAAAGACCCCCATAGTTTGTGCAAAGTTTGGGAACGATCGCTCGTTCGTAGCCAACACGGCGGCCTAAAACTTACTCGTTTCACAGAGGCTTTATAGAAGGCCGACTATATGAAACATGTTATTAGTGTAATAAAACGGGTTACCCTGGGGCTAGGCACACAAAACTGCAATATGTTTCTCGTGGAAAGAGCCCGATAGAGTGTGCAAAGTTTGGGAACGATCACTCGATCGTAGCCAACACAGCGGCCTAAAACGTACTCGTTTCACAGAGGCTTTATGGAAGGCCGACTATATTAAGCATATTTTTAGTGTAATAAAACGTGTTCCCAGTGGGCTAGGTACACAAAAGTGTAATATGTTTCTCGTGGAAAGACCCCCATAGTTTGTGCAAAGTTTGGGAACGATCGCTCGTTCGTAGCCAACACGGCGGCCTAAAACTTACTCGTTTCACAGAGGCTTTATAGAAGGCCGACTATATAAAACATGTTATTAGTGTAATAAAACGGGTTACCCTGGGGCTAGGCACACAAAACTGCAATATGTTTCTCGTGGAAAGAGCCCGATAGAGTGTGCAAAGTTTGGGAACGATCACTCGATCGTAGCCAACACAGCGGCCTAAAACGTACTCGTTTCACAGAGGCTTTATGGAAGGCCGACTATATTAAGCATATTTTTAGTGTAATAAAACGTGTTCCCATTGGGCTAGGTACACAAAAGTGTAATATGTTTCTCGTGGAAAGACCCCCATAGTTTGTGCAAAGTTTGGGAACGATCGCTCGTTCGTAGCCAACACGGCGGCCTAAAACGTACTCGTTTCACAGAGGCTTTATGGAAGGCTGACTATATTAAGCATATTTTTACTGTAATAAAACGGGTTACCCTGGGGCTAGGCACACAAAACTGCAGTATGTTTCTCGTGGAAAGAGCCCGATAGACTGTACAAAGTTTGGGAACGATCACTCGTTCGTAGCCAACACGGCGGCCTAAAACGTACTCGTTTCACAGAGGCTTTATAGAAGGCCGACTATATTAAGCATATTTTTACTATAATAAAATGGGTTCCCATGGGTCTGGGCACACAAAAGTGTAGTATGTTTCTTGTGGAAACACCCCCCTAGTGTGTGTAAAGTTTGGGAACGATCGCTCGTTCGTAGCCAACACGGCGGCCTAAAACGTACTCGTTTCACAGAGGCTTTATGGAAGGCTGACTATATTAAGCATATTTTTACTGTAATAAAACGGGTTACCCTGGGGCTAGGCACAAAAAACTGCAATATGTTTCTCATGGAAAGAGCCCGATAGACTGTACAAAGTTTGGGAACGATCGCTCGTTCGTAGCCAACACGGCGGCCTAAAACGTACTCGTTTCACAGAGGCGTTATAGAAGGCCGACTATATAAAACATGTTATTAGTGTAATAAAATGGGTTCCCATTGGGCTAGGCACACAAAAGTGTAATATGTTTCTCGTGGAAAGACCCCCATAGTGTGTGCAAAGTTTGGGAACGATCGCTCGTTTGTAGCCAACACGGCGGCCTAAAACGTACTCGTTACACAGAGGCTTTATAGAAGGCAGACTATATTAAGCATATTTTTACTGTTATAAAATGGGTTCTCCTTGCCCTAGGTACACAAATGTGTAATATGTTTCTCGTGGAAAGACCCCCATAGTGTGTGCAAAGTTTGGGAACGATCGCTCGTTCGTAGCCAACACGGCGGCCTAAAACGTACTCCTTTCACAGAGGCTTTATGGAAGGCCGAATATATTAAGCATATTTTTACTGTAATAAAACGGGTTACCCTGGGGCTAGGCACACAAAACTGCAATATGTTTCTCGTGGAAAGAGCCCAATAGACTGTACAAAGTTTGGGAACGATCACTCGTTCGTAGCCAACACGGCGGCCTAAAACGTACTTATTTCACAGAGGCTTTATAGAAGGCCGACTATATTAAGCATATTTTTACTGTAATAAAATGGGTTCCCATGGGGCTGGGCACACAAAAGTGTAGTATGTTTCTTGTGGAAACACCTCCCTAGTGTGTGTAAAGTTTGGGAACGATCGCTCGTTCGTAGCCAACACGGCGGCCTAAAACGTACTCGTTTCACAGAGGCTTTATAGAAGGCCGACTATATAAAACATGTTATTAGTGTAATAAAACGGGTTACCCTGGGGCTAGGCACACAAAACTGCAATATGTTTCTCGTGGAAAGACCCCCATAGTCTGTGCAAAGTTTGGGAACGATCACTCGTTCGTAGCCAACACGGCGGCCTAAAACGTACTCGTTTCACATTGGACCATTATTGTTTAACCCCACTGGGTGGCAGTCTATACAATGTGAGTCTATGGAAAAGTGCTCACAAATGCTAAGAGTTTTTGACATCTGAGGTGTTCTGTTGCAGAAATTATTTTTAATGTCATTCGGAATTTTGCAAGTGTTAAAGTGAATAATTCAGGTGGAATCATACAATTACACAAGGAAAGTTTTATTGACGGAATAATAAGGATAATAACAAGAATTACGAAAATAATAATAATAACATGAGTAATTATAATAATTCATTTAATTTATGAAGTGCTTTTCTAGACACGGATGAGAGACCGACATTCACAGCAAAGGCTGCCAATTTAACTGGCCATATATATATATATATAAAATCTGCATGTTTTAAAAACATTGCTGTAATATAAAGGTTTTAAGCAGCATAACTTGCGTTCAAAATCATTGTACAGTATGAACAGGAACATAGTTTGTATTTTTCCTGTTAGATTTCTTTTGCAAGTTTTTGTAAACTTCAATTTTATTGATAAATCATTCATATTTCAAATGAACGGCTGTTCTTAAGTGGACGCCCCCTAAAGGCTCAGCATTGAAACTGTCTGTGATTCTGTGTTAAAAAATCCACATTTTAGCAGTTTTGCACAGTGCAGATCTCAATATGTCCACTTTGTGTATGTGTGTGTATGTGTGTATATATTTGTAGCTGTAAGTCATAAATCTATCTTTCTGTCTATCTAACTAACTATCTGTCTGACTGTCTGTCTGTCTGTCTGTCTATCTGTCTATGTATCTCACTATCTGCCTGTCTGTCTGTCTGTCTATCTATCTTTCTGTCTGTCTATCTAACTATCTGTCTATCTATCTAATTATCTGTCTTTCTGTCTATCTATCTAACTATCTGTCTGTCTGTCTATCTAACTATCTGTCTATCGAACTATCTGTCTGTCAATCTATCTAACTGTCTGTCTGTCTATCTATCTAACTATCTGTCTGTCTGTCTATCTATCTAACTATCTGTCTGTCTGTCTGTCTATCTAACTATCTGTCTGTCTATCTAACTATCTGTCTGTCTATCTATCTAAATGTCTGTCTGTCTGTCTATCTTTCTGCATGTGTGTCTATTTGTTTCTCTGTCTGTGTTTGTGTGTCTGTCTGTAACTAATGAAACTTTTAAATAAAGTTTAAACTTTTTACTATCATTATTATTATTATTATTATTTCATTTGATATTTCTTTTACTTGTATGTGAGGAGTATTTTTGAGTCCAGTTAATTGTATCAAAGAAATGTTTCCAAAAATGAAATAAATAAAAAAACAAATAACAGAAGGATGTTTTGTTTTTGTGGTATCGAGTCTCCATCTGGTGGTCATTTACAGCAACTTCATATTCTACTCAATAAAGTCCCAAACAGACTGCTATATTTGATTCCTACTGTAAGACTGTTAATAACAAATGAAAGAAATGAACCCAAGTAAATATAGCAAGACCCTTTGCATTTATTTGACTTGTTTGTGAGGAGGATGTTTTGGAGTCCAGTTCATTTTATTAAAAAAATGTTTCCAGAAATGAAGTAGATTCAAACAAATTACAGGTGGACTTGTAAACATTTTGTTGTTGTTGTTGTGAGAAAACAAACTGCACCAAATATTGCCCTTATAACTTTATAAAATAAAGTTACCATAGGTTTAAAGTTGTAAGTGGGAAAGTGCAATTCTCCATCAGTCCACTAGGGCTAACCCCAGTCAGCTGGGGTTAGTTGGGGTTAAATTGCTAGATGACCCTAACCCCTAGCCCCGGGGGTTAAAAACTCTGTAGGTATAGAGGTGATTACGAGTTTCACCCTCATTATCTCCACCCTCATTTGCATATTGAATCTGATTGGCTGGATTGTTTCACAGATCAATCTTTAGAACGGTCTGTCCGATTTTGCCAAGCTTGGTGTCATCGAACTCAGAATTCCGTCTGTCTTCATGTGACGGGGCGAGATGAACAGAAAAAGAAAGCATTAGAAATGTAGCACTTAAAAAGGAAAACAGTCATTTGCATGTAGGTTTTGAGTGGTGGAAAAAGTCACCTGCACGCCTTTAAGATTTGCATGAATACGACTGTAGAGGAGACGTGGTAATGAACGCATTTTTCACAAGAACGACGTTTCTTCTTTCCTGCGCATTTTGGCAGCATGTAGGCCTGCAGCACGTTAGCTTTGGGCAACAATAATAGCGTTTAATTTAAATACTGTTTATATTTCAGTTGAGCAACTGAAATCAGTATCATATCCATGTATCACTCCTGAAATGTTTTTGTAGGAATGTTTGGGTGGGATGAACTCAATCCTTTATTATTATCATTTCATGAAATGTATCGGACCATGCTTGTGAGGAGGAGATTATTCTGTTGCGAGCAGAGCAGACTTGAGTCCAATAAATATTTAAAGAAATTGTTCCAAAATTGAGCGCACAAAGAGCTACATTTGTAACGACCCTTCAAATTGTAAAAATGCAACTTAAGCATTAGGCACGTAGGGCTAGGGTTAGGGTTAGGGTTAGGGTAAGGTTTAGGGTAAGGGTTAGCGGATAAGGGTTAGGTTAAGGGTTAGGTTTAGGGTAAGGTTTAGTGTAATGATTAGGTTAAGGGTTAGGTTAAGGGTTAGGTTAAGGGTAAGGTTTAGGGTAAGGGTTAGGTTAAGGGTTAGGTTTAGGTTAAGGGTTAGGTTAAGGGTAAGGGTTAGGTTAAGTGTTAGGTTAAGGGTTAGGTTAAGGGTATGGGTTAGTTTAAGTGTTAGGTTAAGGTTTAGGGTAAGGGTTAGTGGTTAAGGTTTAGCTTAAGGGTTAGGTTTTTGGTAAGGTTTAGTGTAAGGGTTAGGTTAAGGGTCAGGTTAAGGGTCAGGTTAAGGGTTAGGTTAAGGGTTAGGGTTAGGGTTAGGGTTAGGGTTAGGTTAGGGTTAGCGGATAAGGGTTAGGTTAAGGGTTAGGTTTAGGGTAAGGTTTAGTGTAATGATTAGGTTAAGGGTTAGGTTAAGGGTTAGGTTAAGGGTAAGGTTTAGGGTAAGGGTTAGGTTAAGGGTTAGGTTTAGGTTAAGGGTTAGGTTAAGGGTAAGGGTTAGGTTAAGTGTTAGGTTAAGGGTTAGGTTAAGGGTATGGGTTAGTTTAAGTGTTAGGTTAAGGTTTAGGGTAAGGGTTAGTGGTTAAGGTTTAGCTTAAGGGTTAGGTTTTTGGTAAGGTTTAGTGTAAGGGTTAGGTTAAGGGTCAGGTTAAGGGTTAGGTTAAGGGTTAGGTTAAGGGTTAGGGTTAGGTTAAGGGTTAGGTTAAGGGTAAGGTTTAGGGTAAGGTTTAGGTTAAGGGTTAGGTTAAGGGTTAGGTTAAGGGTAAGGTTAAGGGTAAGGTTTAGGGTAAGGGTTAGCGTTTAAGGGTTAAGGGTTAGGTTTAGGGTAAGGTTTAGGGTAAGGGTTAGGTTAAAGGGTTAGATTAAGGGTTAGGTTTAGGGTCAGGTTAGGGTTAGGGTTAGGGTTAGGGTTAGGGTTAGGGTTAGGTATAGAGGTAATTACGAGTTTCACCCTCATTATCTCCACCCTCATTTGCATATCGAATCTGATTGGCTGGATTGTTTCACAGATCAATCTTTAGAACGGTCTGTCCGATTTTGCCAAGCTTGGTGTCATCGAACTCAGAATTCCGTCTGTCTTCATGTGACGGGGCGAGATGAACAGAAAAAGAAAGCATTAGAAATGTAGCACTTAAAAAGGAAAACAGTCATTTGCATGTAGGTTTTGAGTGGTGGAAAAAGTCACCTGCACGCCTTTAAGATTTGCATGAATACGACTATAGAGGAGACGTGGTAATGAACGCATTTTTCACAAGAACGACGTTTCTTCTTTCCTGCGCATTTTGGCAGCATGTAGGCCTGCAGCACGTTAGCTTTGGGCAACAATAATAGCGTTTAATTTGATTTGTAAACAGCCCTTTGCGGTTTAAATACTGTTTATATTTCAGTTGCGCAACTGAAATCAGTATCATATCCATGTATCACTCCTGAAATGTTTTTGTAGGAATTTTTGGGTGGGATGAACTCAATCCTTTTATTATTATCATCTCATGAAATGTATCGGACCATGCTTGTGAGGAGGAGATCATTCTGTTGCGAGCAGAGCAGACTTGAGTCCAGTAAATATTTAAAGAAATTGTTCCAAAATTGAGCGCACGAAGAGCTACATTTGTAAGGACCCTTCAGATTTTAAAAATGCAACTTAAAGGCTTGAATCCCTCTGCTCCCAACCACCAGCACGTGGTAATAGCTTAGCCCCCGCCGCTGGGCGGCAGTCCATACAATGTCAGTCTATGGAAAAATGTTTGTCTGTGGGTGGCTGCTGTTCTGAAGGTGCTGGCGGTGTGGGCCTGCGGGTTTCCGAGAAGACCAGCGTTGGCCCCGTGACTCTGGCAGGTACGTTTGCGGAGATACGGGGCTTGGCCCGCATCCTATGTGGTCCGTGCTGTAGCGGAATTTGACAGCTGTCCGGCTTGGTTGGTTGCCCTGCTGGCGTCCCGGGGGACCGTGCTAGGAGCGCATTTGGGGGCGTTTGGAGTCCATTGGTGTAGGTTTGAGTGGAGTGTTTTCGGGGGCCCGTGGCAGCCTTAGGTCAGGTCAGAGCAGGATATAGGATAGAAACTACCGACGGCGAACACGCCATCGTCTTTAACTTTGGTTCCGCTGGTCCGATTTTTAAAAAAATGTTATGTTCTATATGTGATCCTCTAGCTATCTGATTGACTTTGTCATCGATCAGTCTTAAGAGTTTTTAGTCTCAAAAACATACTTCTCTTATGGTCTAACTTGCTCTATAGTGTGTAAATGTTGTGTCTTCTTGATCAGTGTGACTTGTATTTAGTTTGGAAATGTGTTCTGTTCAGAAGTTGGTTATGTTTAGAGTTAAAGTTGAATAAACTGATACAATCTTAATTTGTGTAAGCCTGGTGTCTTTTTGATACTTTTGACTTTTATTAGCTTAGAAGTTGGGTTAGGTTAAGAAGTTAGGTTAGGTTAGAATAAGGTTAGTTAGGGTTAGGTTAGGTTATGGGATATAGGGATGAAAACCACCCATTTTGTGATGCACCGACAGGCAGCCATGCGGTAAGACAGAGAATGTGAGGAAGCTCGATCAGGTAAAGTGATCCCTGACATGCTAGCGGCAGCTCCTTCGTGACCGCAGCAGTGCCAAGCAGAAATGCCATGCTTTCCTGGGCAGGATGACAGTAGAAGTCAATGGGTTCTCTTGGTTAATAGAATAAACTGGCTTTCGGCGCACTGTGATAAATTTATAAAGGCCTATGTCAATTTACCGTGTCTTTACTGTAATAAAACGGGTTACCCTGGGGCTAGGCACACAAAACTGCAATATGTTTCTCGTGGAAAGAGCCCGATAGAGTGTGCAAAGTTTGGGAACGATCGCTCGTTCGTAGCCAACACGGCGGCCTAAAACGTACTCGTTTCACAGACGCTTTATAGAAGGCCGACTTTATTAAGCATATTTTTACTGTAATAAAATGGGTTCCCATGGGGCTGGGCACACAAAAGTGTAATATGTTACTTGTGGAAAGACCCCCCTAGTGTGTGCAAAGTTTGGGAACGATCGCTCGTTCGTAGCCAACACGGCGGCCTAAAACGTACTCGTTTCACAGAGGCTTTATGAAGCATATGAACTATATGAAGCATATTTTTACTGTAATAAAATTGGTTCCCATTGGGCTAGGCACACAAAAATGTAATATGTTTCTCGTGGAAAGACCCCCATAGTCTGTGCAAAGTTTGGGAACGATCGCTCGTTCGTAGCCAACACGGCGGCCTAAAACGTACTCGTTTCACAGACGCTTTATAGAAGGCCGACTTTATTAAGCATATTTTTACTGTAATAAAATGGGTTCCCATGGGGCTGGGCACACAAAAGTGTAATATGTTACTTGTGGAAAGACCCCCATAGTCTGTGCAAAGTTTGGGAACGATTGCTCGTTCGTAGCCAACACGGCGGCCTAAAACGTACTCGTTTCACAGAGGCTTTATAGAAGGCCGACTTTATTAAGCATATTTTTACTGTAATAAAATGGGTTCCCATGGGGCTGGGCACACAAAAGTGTAATATGTTTCTCGTGGAAAGACCCCCCTAGTGTGTGCAAAGTTTGGGAACGATCGCTCGTTCGTAGCCATCACGGCGGCCTAAAACGTACTCGTTTCACAGAGGCTTTATAGAAGGCCGACTATATGAAGCATATTTTTACTGTAATAAAATGGGTTCCCATTGGGCTAGGCACACAAAAATGCAATATGTTTCTCGTGGAAAGACCCCCATAGTCTGTGCAAAGTTTGGGAACGATTGCTCGTTCGTAGCCAACACGGCGGCCTAAAACGTACTCGTTTCACAGAGGCTTTATAGAAGGCAGACTTTATTAAGCATATTTTTACTGTAATAAAATGGGTTCCCATGGGGCTGGGCACACAAAAGTATAATATGTTTCTTGTGGAAACACCCCCATAGTCTGTGCAAAGTTTGGGAACGATCGCTCGTTCGTAGCCAACACGGCGGCCTAAAACGTACTCGTTTCACAGACGCTTTATAGAAGGCCGACTTTATTAAGCATATTTTTACTGTAATAAAATGGGTTCCCATGGGGCTGGGCACACAAAAGTGTAATATGTTTCTTGTGGAAACACCCCCCTAGTGTGTGCAAAGTTTGGGAACGATCGCTCGTTCGTAGCCAACACGGCGGCCTAAAACGTACTCGTTTCACAGAGGCTTTCTAGAAGGCCGACTATATGAAGCATATTTTTACTGTAATAAAATGGGTTCCCATTGGGCTAGGCACACAAAAATGCAATATGTTTCTCGTGGAAAGAGCCCGATAGAGTGTACAAAGTTTGGGAATGATCACTCGTTCGTAGCCAACACGGCGGCCTAAAACGTACTCGTTTCACAGAGGCTTTATAGAAGGCCGACTTTATTAAGCATATTTTTACTGTAATAAAATGGGTTCCCATGGGGCTGGGCACACAAAAGTGTAATATGTCACTTGTGGAAAGACCCCCATAGTCTGTGCAAAGTTTGGGAACGATTGCTCGTTCGTAGCCAACACGGCGGCCTAAAACGTACTCGTTTCACAGAGGCTTTATAGAAGGCCGACTTTATTAAGCATATTTTTACTGTAATAAAATGGGTTCCCATGGGGCTGGGCACACAAAAGTGTAATATGTTTCTTGTGGAAACACCCCCCTAGTGTGTGCAAAGTTTGGGAACGATCGCTCTTTCGTAGCCAACACGGCGGCCTAAAACGTACTCGTTTCACAGAGGCTTTATAGAAGGCAGACTTTATTAAGCATATTTTTACTGTAATAAAATGGGTTCCCATGGGGCTGGGCACACAAAAGTGTAATATGTTTCTCGTGGAAAGACCCCCATAGTCTGTGCAAAGTTTGGGAACAATCGCTCGTTCGTAGCCAACACGGCGGCCTAAAACGTACTCGTTTCACAGACGCTTTATAGAAGGCCGACTTTATTAAGCATATTTTTACTGTAATAAAATGGGTTCCCATGGGGCTGGGCACACAAAAGTGTAATATGTCACTTGTGGAAAGACCCCCATAGTCTGTGCAAAGTTTGGGAACGATTGCTCGTTCGTAGCCAACACGGCGGCCTAAAACGTACTCGTTTCACAGAGGCTTTATAGAAGGCCGACTTTATTAAGCATATTTTTACTGTAATAAAATGGGTTCCCATGGGGCTGGGCACACAAAAGTGTAATATGTTACTTGTGGAAAGACCCCCCTAGTGTGTGCAAAGTTTGGGAACGATCGCTCGTTCGTAGCCAACACGGCGGCCTAAAACGTACTCGTTTCACAGAGGCTTTATGAAGCATATGAACTATATGAAGCATATTTTTACTGTAATAAAATTGGTTCCCATGGGGCTGGGCACACAAAAATGTAATATGTTTCTCGTGGAAAGACCCCCATAGTCTGTGCAAAGTTTGGGAACGATCGCTCGTTCGTAGCCAACACGGCGGCCTAAAACGTACTCGTTTCACAGACGCTTTATAGAAGGCAGACTTTATTAAGCATATTTTTACTGTAATAAAATGGGTTCCCATGGGGCTGGGCACACAAAAGTGTAATATGTTTCTCGTGGAAAGACCCCCCTAGTGTGTGCAAAGTTTGGGAACGATCGCTCGTTCGTAGCCAACACGGCGGCCTAAAACGTACTCGTTTCACAGACGCTTTATAGAAGGCCGACTTTATTAAGCATATTTTTACTGTAATAAAATGGGTTCCCATGGGGCTGGGCACACAAAAGTGTAATATGTTTCTCGTGGAAAGACCCCCATACTCTCTGCAAAGTTTGGGAACAATCGCTCGTTCGTAGCCAACACGGCGGCCTAAAACGTACTCGTTTCACAGAGGCTTTATAGAAGGCCGACTATATGAAGCATATTTTTACTGTAATAAAATGGGTTCCCATTGGGCTAGGCACACAAAAATGCAATATGTTTCTCGTGGAAAGACCCCCATAGTCTGTGCAAAGTTTGGGAACGATTGCTCGTTCGTAGCCAACACGGCGGCCTAAAACGTACTCGTTTCACAGAGGCTTTATAGAAGGCAGACTTTATTAAGCATATTTTTACTGTAATAAAATGGGTTCCCATGGGGCTGGGCACACAAAAGTGTAATATGTTTCTTGTGGAAACACCCCCCTAGTGTGTGCAAAGTTTGGGAACGATCGCTCGTTCGTAGCCATCACGGCGGCCTAAAACGTACTCGTTTCACAGACGCTTTATAGAAGGCCGACTTTATTAAGCATATTTTTACTGTAATAAAATGGGTTCCCATGGGGCTGGGCACACAAAAGTGTAATATGTTACTTGTGGAAAGACCCCCATAGTCTGTGCAAAGTTTGGGAATGATTGCTCGTTCGTAGCCAACACGGCGGCCTAAAACGTACTCGTTTCACAGAGGCTTTCTAGAAGGCAGACTTTATTAAGCATATTTTTACTGTAATAAAATGGGTTCCCATGGGGCTGGGCACACAAAAGTGTAATATGTTTCTTGTGGAAACACCCCCCTAGTGTGTGCAAAGTTTGGGAACGATCGCTCGTTCGTAGCCAACACGGCGGCCTAAAACATACTCGTTTCACAGACGCTTTATAGAAGGCCGACTTTATTAAGCATATTTTTACTGTAATAAAATGGGTTCCCATGGGGCTGGGCACACAAAAGTGTAATATGTCACTTGTGGAAAGACCCCCATAGTCTGTGCAAAGTTTGGGAACGATCGCTCTTTCGTAGCCAACACGGCGGCCTAAAACGTACTCGTTTCACAGAGGCTTTATGAAGCATATGAACTATATGAAGCATATTGTTACTGTAATAAAATGGGTTCCCATTGGGCTAGGCACACAAAAATGCAATATGTTTCTCGTGGAAAGACCCCCATAGTCTGTGCAAAGTTTGGGAACGATCGCTCGTTCGTAGCCAACACGGCGGCCTAAAACGTACTCGTTTCACATTGGACCATTATTGTTTAACCCCCACTGGGTGGCAGTCTATACAATGTGAGTCTATGGAAAAGTGCTCACAAATGCTAAGAGTTTTTGACATCTGAGGTGTTCTGTTGCAAAAATGATTTTTAATGTCATTCTGAATTTTGCAAGCACAGTGTTAAAGTGAATAATTCAGGTAGAATCATACAATTACACAAGGAAAGTTTTATTGACAGAACAATAAGGATAATAACAAGAATTACGAAAATAATAATAATAACATGAATAATTATAATAATTCATTTAATTTATGAAGTGCTTTTCTAGACACGGATGAGAGACAGACATTCACAGCAAAGGCTGCCCGTTTAACTGGCCATATATATATATATAAAATCCGCATGTTTTAAAAACATTGCTGTAAAATAATGTTTTAAGCAGCATAACATGCGTTCAAAATCATTATACAGTATGAACAGGAACATAGTTTGTATTTTTCCTGTTAGATTTCTTTTGCAAGTATTGTAAACTTCAATTTTATTGATAAATCATTCATATTTCAAGTGAACGGCTGTTCTTAAGTGGACGCCCCCTAAAGGCTCAGCATTGAAACTGTCTGTGATTCTGTGTTAAAAAATCCACATTTTAGCAGTTTTGCACAGTGCAGATCTCAATATGTCCACTTTGTGTATGTGTGTGTATGTGTGTATATATTTGTAGCTGTAAGTCGTAAATCTATCTTTCTGTCTATCTAACTAACTATCTGTCTGACTGTGTCTGTCTGTCTATCTGTCTATCTATCTCACTATCTGCCCGTCTGTCTGTCTGTCTGTCTGTCTGTCTATCTAACTATCTGTCTGTCTGTCTTTCTATCAAACTATCTGTCTGTCTGTCTATCTATCTAACTGTCTGTCTGTCTGTCTGTCTATCTATCTATCTGTCTGTCTATCTAGCTAACTATCTGTCTGTCTGTCTATCTATCTAACTATCTGTCTGTCTGTCTATCTAACTATCTTTCTGTCTATCTATCTAAATGTCTGTCTGTCTGTCTATCTTTCTGCCTATGTGTCTATTTGTTTCTCTGTCTGTGTTTGTGTGTCTGTCTGTAACTAATGAAGCTTTTAAATAAAGTTTAAACTTTTTACTATCATTATTATTATTATTTCATGATATTTCTTTTACTTGTATGTGAGGAGTATTTTTGAGTCCAGTTAATTGTATCAAAGAAATGTTTCAAAAAATGAAATAAATAAAAAAAACAAATAGCAGAAGGATGTTTTGTTTTTGTGGTATCGAGTCTCCATCTGGTGGTCATTTACAGCAACTTCATATTCTACTCTATAAAGTCCCAAACAGACTGCTATATTTGATTCCTACTGTAAGACTGTTAATAACAAATGAAAGAAATGAACCCAAGTAAATATAGCAAGACCCTTTGCATTTATTTGACTTGTTTGTGAGGAGGATGTTTTGGAGTCCAGTTCATTTTATTAAAAAAATGTTTCCAGAAATGAAGTAAATTCAAACAAATTACAGGTGGACTTGTAAACATTTTGTTGTTGTTGTTGTGAGAAAACAAACTGCACCAAATATTGCCCTTATAACTTTATAAAATAAAGTTACCATAGGTTTAAAGTTGTAAGTGGGAAAGTGCAATTCTCCATCAGTCCACTAGGGCTAACCCCAGTCCGCTGGGGTTAGTTGGGGTTAAATCGCTAGATGACCCTAACCCCTAGCCCCGGGGGTTAAAAACTCTGTAGGTAGGTATAGAGGTAATTACGAGTTTCACCCTCATTATCTCCACCCTCATTTGCATATCGAATCTGATTGGCTGGATTGTTTCATTTATATACTTGGTATGCTGTACTTTATGAACATGAGAGTGAACTTGAGACTTTGAATGCACTACAAGAGTCATCTGATACTTTTAAACTATCTTTTAAACAAGAATGGTAAAGTTTCCCCTCTCGGGCTCATTATTTAATTAGTATTATGTCTGTTTCACATAGAAAGGTTTGTGTCAGTTTGTCTAAATGATAGTTGGCAAGTGGATATGGTGAGTGAGGAATATTTTTTGAGTCCAGTTAATTGTATTAAAGAAATGTTTCCAAAAATCAATTAAATGTAAACAAATTACAGGTGGACTTGTAAACATTTTGTTGTTGTTGTTGTGAGAAAACAAACTGCACCAAATATTGCCCTTATAACTTTATAAAATAATGTTACCTTAGGTTTAAAGTTGTAAGTGGGAAAGTGCAATTCTCCATCAGTCCACTAGGGCTAACCCCAGTCCGCTGGGGTTAGTTGGGGTTAAATCGCTAGATGACCCTAACCCCTAGCCCCGGGGGTTAAAAACTCTGTAGGTATAGAGGTAATTACGAGTTTCACCCTCATTATCTCCACCCTCATTTGCATATCGAATCTGATTGGCTGGATTGTTTCACAGATCAATCTTTAGAACGGTCTGTCCGATTTTGCCAAGCTTGGTGTCATCGAACTCAGAATTCCGTCGTTCTTCATGTGACGGGGCGAGATGAACAGAAAAAGAAAGCATTAGAAATGTAGCACTTAAAAAGGAAAACAGTCATTTGCATGTAGGTTTTGAGTGGTGGAAAAAGTCACCTGCACGCCTTTAAGATTTGCATGAATACGACTATAGAGGAGACGTGGTAATGAACGCATTTTTCACAAGAACGACGTTTCTTCTTTCCTGCGCATTTTGGCAGCATGTAGGCCTGCAGCAAGTTAGCTTTGGGCAACAATAATAGCATTTAATTTGATTTGTAAACAGCCCTTTGCGGTTTAAATACTGTTTATATTTCAGTTGAGCAACTGAAATCAGTATCATATCCATGTATCACTCCTGAAATGTTTTTGTAGGAATGTTTGGGTGGGATGAACTCAATCCTTTTATTATTATCATTTCATGAAATGTATCGGACCATGCTTGTGAGGAGGAGATCATTCTGTTGCGAGCAGAGCAGACTTGAGTCCAGTAAATATTTAAAGAAATTGTTCCAAAATTGAGCGCATGAAGAGCTACATTTGTAAGGACCCTTCAGATTTTAAAAATGCAACTTAAAGGCTTGAATCCCTCTGCTCCCAACCATCAGCACGTAGGGCTAGGGTTAGGGTTAGGGTTAGGGTAAGGTTTAGGGTAAGGGTTAGCGGTTAAGGGTTAGGTTAAGGGTTAGGTTTAGGGTAAGGTTTAGTGTAATGATTAGGTTAAGGGTTAGGTTAAGGGTTAGGTTTTGGGTAAGGTTTAGTGTAAGGGTTAGGTTAAGGGTTAGGTTAAGGGTTAGGTTTAGGTTAAGGGTTAGGTTAAGGGTTAGGTTAAGGGTTAGGGTTAGGTTAAGGGTTAGGTTAAGGGTTAGGTTAAGGGTTAGGTTAAGGGTTAGGTTAAGGGTTAGGTTAAGGGTTAGGTTGAGGTTAAGGGTTAGGTTAAGGGTTAGGTTAAGGGTTAGGTTTAGGTTAAGGTTTAGGGTAAGGGTTAGGTTAAGGGTAAGGGTTAGGTTAAGGGTTAGGTTAAGGGTTAGGTTGAGGGTTAGGTTGAGGGTTAGGTTGAGGTTAAGGGTTAGGTTAAGGGTTAGGTTGAGGGTTAGGTTGAGGGTTAGGTTGAGGTTAAGGGTTAGGTTAAGGGTAAGGGTTAGGTTAAGGTTAAGGGTTAGGTTAAGGGTAAGGTTTAGGGTAAGGGTTAGCGGTTAAGGGTTAGGTTAAGGGTTAGGTTTAGGGTAAGGTTTAGGGTAAGGGTTAGCGGTTAAGGGTTAGGTTAAGGGTTAGGTTTTGGGTAAGGTTTAGTGTAAGGGTTAGGTTTTGGGTTAGGTTAAGGGTTAGGGTTAGGTTAAGGGTTAGGTTTAGGTTAAGGGTTAGGTTAAGGGTTAGGTTAAGGGTTAGGGTTAGGGTTAGGGTTAGGGTTAGGTATAGAGGTGATTACGAGTTTCACCCTCATTATCTTCACCCTCATTTGCATATCGAATCTGATTGGCTGGATTGTTTCACAGATCAATCTTTAGAACGGTCTGTCCGATTTTGCCAAGCTTGGTGTCATCGAACTCAGAATTCCGTCTGTCTTCATGTGACGGAGCGAGATGAACAGAAAAAGAAAGCATTAGAAATGTAGCACTTAAAAAGGAAAAAAGTCATTTGCATGTAGGTTTTGAGTGGTGGAAAAAGTCACCTGCACGCCTTTAAGATTTGCATGAATACGACTGTAGAGGAGACGTGGTAATGAACGCATTTTTCACAAGAACGACGTTTCTTCTTTCCTGCGCATTTTGGCAGCATGTAGGCCTGCAGCACGTTAGCTTTGGGCAACAATAATAGCGTTTAATTTGATTTGTAAACAGCCCATTGCGGTTTAAATACTGTTTATATTTCAGTTGAGCAACTGAAATCAGTATCATATCCATGTATCACTCCTGAAATGTTTTTGTAGGAATGTTTGGGTGGGATGAACTCAATCCTTTATTATTATCATTTCAATGTATCGGACCATGCTTGTGAGGAGGAGATTATTCTGTTGCGAGCAGAGCAGACTTGAGTCCAGTAAATATTTAAAGAAATTGTTCCAAAATTGAGCGCACGAAGAGCTACATTTGTAAGGACCCTTCAGATTTTAAAAATGCAACTTAAAGGCTTGAATCCCTCTGCTCCCAACCACCAGCACGTGGTAATAGCTTAGCCCCCGCCGCTGGGCGGCAGTCCATACAATGTCAGTCTATGGAAAAATGTTTGTCTGTGGGTGGCTGCTGTTCTGAAGGTGCTGGCGGTGTGGGCCTGCGGGTTTCCGAGAAGACCAGCGTTGGCCCCGTGACTCTGGCAGGTACGTTTGCGGAGATACGGGGCTTGGCCCGCATCCTATGTGGTCCGTGCTGTAGCGGAATTTGACAGCCGTCCGGCGTGGTTGGTTGCCCCGCTGACGTCCCGGGGGACCGTGCTAGGAGCGCATTTGGGGGCGTTTGGAGTCCATTGGTGTAGGTTTGAGTGGAGTGTTTTCGGGGGCCCGTGGCAGCCTTAGGTCAGGTCAGAGCAGGATATAGGATAGAAACTACCGACGGCGAACACGCCATCGTCTTTAACTTTGGTTCCGCTGGTCCGATTTTTACAAAAATGTCATGTTCTATATGTGATCCTCTAGCTATCTGATTGACTTTGTCCTCGATCAGTCTTAAGAGGTTTGATTTAGTCTCAAAAACATACTTCTCTTATGGTCTAACTTGCTCTATAGTGTGTAAATGTTGTGTCTTCTTGATCAGTGTGACTTGTATTTAGTTTGGAAATGTGTTCTGTTCAGAAGTTGGTTATGTTTAGAGTTAAAGTTGAATAAAGTGATACAATCTTAATTTGTGTAAGCCTGGTATCTTTTTGATACTTTTGACTTTTATTAGCTTAGAAGTTGGGTTAGGTTAAGAAGTTAGGTTAGGTTAGAATAAGGTTAGTTAGGGTTAGGTTAGGTTATGGGATATAGGGATGAAAACCACCCATTTTGTGATGCACCGACAGGCAGCCATGCGGTAAGACACAGAATGTGAGGAAGCTCGATCAGGTAAAGTGATCCCTGACATGCTAGCGGCAGCTCTTTCGTGACCGCAGCAGTGCCAAGCAGAAATGCCATGCTTTCCTGGGCAGGACGACAGTAGAAGTCAATGGGTTCTCTTGGTTAATAGAATAAACTGGCTTTCGGCGAACTGTGATAAATTTATAAAGGCCTATGTCAATTTACCGTGTCTTTACTGTAATAAAACGGGTTACCCTGGGGCTAGGCACACAAAACTGCAATATGTTTCTCGTGGAAAGAGCCCGATAGTGTGCAAAGTTTGGGAACGATCGCTCGATCGTAGCCAACACAGCGGCCTAAAACGTACTCGTTTCACAGAGGCTTTATGGAAGGCCGACTATATTAAGCATATTTTTAGTGTAATAAAACGTGTTCCCATTGGGCTAGGTACACAAAAGTGTAATATGTTTCTCGTGGAAAGACCCCCATAGTTTGTGCAAAGTTTGGGAACGATCGCTCGTTCGTAGCCAACACGGCGGCCTAAAACGTACTCGTTTCACAGAGGCTTTATAGAAGGCCGACTATATAAAACATGTTATTAGTGTAATAAAACGGGTTACCCTGGGGCTAGGCACACAAAACTGCAATATGTTTCTCGTGGAAAGAGCCCGATAGAGTGTGCAAAGTTTGGGAACGATCGCTCGATCGTAGCCAACACAGCGGCCTAAAACGTACTCGTTTCACAGAGGCTTTATGGAAGGCCGACTATATTAAGCATATTTTTAGTGTAATAAAACGTGTTCCCATTGGGCTAGGTACACAAAAGTGTAATATGTTTCTCGTGGAAAGACCCCCATAGTTTGTGCAAAGTTTGGGAACGATCGCTCGTTCGTAGCCAACACGGCGGCCTAAAACTTACTCGTTTCACAGAGGCTTTATAGAAGGCCGACTATATGAAACATGTTATTAGTGTAATAAAACGGGTTACCCTGGGGCTAGGCACACAAAACTGCAATATGTTTCTCGTGGAAAGAGCCCGATAGAGTGTGCAAAGTTTGGGAACGATCACTCGATCGTAGCCAACACAGCGGCCTAAAACGTACTCGTTTCACAGAGGCTTTATGGAAGGCCGACTATATTAAGCATATTTTTAGTGTAATAAAACGTGTTCCCAGTGGGCTAGGTACACAAAAGTGTAATATGTTTCTCGTGGAAAGACCCCCATAGTTTGTGCAAAGTTTGGGAACGATCGCTCGTTCGTAGCCAACACGGCGGCCTAAAACTTACTCGTTTCACAGAGGCTTTATAGAAGGCCGACTATATAAAACATGTTATTAGTGTAATAAAACGGGTTACCCTGGGGCTAGGCACACAAAACTGCAATATGTTTCTCGTGGAAAGAGCCCGATAGAGTGTGCAAAGTTTGGGAACGATCACTCGATCGTAGCCAACACAGCGGCCTAAAACGTACTCGTTTCACAGAGGCTTTATGGAAGGCCGACTATATTAAGCATATTTTTAGTGTAATAAAACGTGTTCCCATTGGGCTAGGTACACAAAAGTGTAATATGTTTCTCGTGGAAAGACCCCCATAGTTTGTGCAAAGTTTGGGAACGATCGCTCGTTCGTAGCCAACACGGCGGCCTAAAACGTACTCGTTTCACAGAGGCTTTATGGAAGGCTGACTATATTAAGCATATTTTTACTGTAATAAAACGGGTTACCCTGGGGCTAGGCACACAAAACTGCAGTATGTTTCTCGTGGAAAGAGCCCGATAGACTGTACAAAGTTTGGGAACGATCACTCGTTCGTAGCCAACACGGCGGCCTAAAACGTACTCGTTTCACAGAGGCTTTATAGAAGGCCGACTATATTAAGCATATTTTTACTATAATAAAATGGGTTCCCATGGGGCTGGGCACACAAAAGTGTAGTATGTTTCTTGTGGAAACACCCCCCTAGTGTGTGTAAAGTTTGGGAACGATCGCTCGTTCGTAGCCAACACGGCGGCCTAAAACGTACTCGTTTCACAGAGGCTTTATGGAAGGCTGACTATATTAAGCATATTTTTACTGTAATAAAACGGGTTACCCTGGGGCTAGGCACAAAAAACTGCAATATGTTTCTCATGGAAAGAGCCCGATAGACTGTACAAAGTTTGGGAACGATCGCTCGTTCGTAGCCAACACGGCGGCCTAAAACGTACTCGTTTCACAGAGGCGTTATAGAAGGCCGACTATATAAAACATGTTATTAGTGTAATAAAATGGGTTCCCATTGGGCTAGGCACACAAAAGTGTAATATGTTTCTCGTGGAAAGACCCCCATAGTGTGTGCAAAGTTTGGGAACGATCGCTCGTTCGTAGCCAACACGGCGGCCTAAAACGTACTCGTTACACAGAGGCTTTATAGAAGGCAGACTATATTAAGCATATTTTTACTGTTATAAAATGGGTTCTCCTTGCCCTAGGTACACAAATGTGTAATATGTTTCTCGTGGAAAGACCCCCATAGTGTGTGCAAAGTTTGGGAACGATCGCTCGTTCGTAGCCAACACGGCGGCCTAAAACGTACTCCTTTCACAGAGGCTTTATGGAAGGCCGAATATATTAAGCATATTTTTACTGTAATAAAACGGGTTACCCTGGGGCTAGGCACACAAAACTGCAATATGTTTCTCGTGGAAAGAGCCCAATAGACTGTACAAAGTTTGGGAACGATCACTCGTTCGTAGCCAACACAGCGGCCTAAAACGTACTTATTTCACAGAGGCTTTATAGAAGGCCGACTATATTAAGCATATTTTTACTGTAATAAAATGGGTTCCCATGGGGCTGGGCACACAAAAGTGTAGTATGTTTCTTGTGGAAACACCTCCCTAGTGTGTGTAAAGTTTGGGAACGATCGCTCGTTCGTAGCCAACACGGCGGCCTAAAACGTACTCGTTTCACAGAGGCTTTATAGAAGGCCGACTATATAAAACATGTTATTAGTGTAATAAAACGGGTTACCCTGGGGCTAGGCACACAAAACTGCAATATGTTTCTCGTGGAAAGACCCCCATAGTCTGTGCAAAGTTTGGGAACGATCACTCGTTCGTAGCCAACACGGCGGCCTAAAACGTACTCGTTTCACATTGGACCATTATTGTTTAACCCCACTGGGTGGCAGTCTATACAATGTGAGTCTATGGAAAAGTGCTCACAAATGCTAAGAGTTTTTGACATCTGAGGTGTTCTGTTGCAGAAATTATTTTTAATGTCATTCGGAATTTTGCAAGTGTTAAAGTGAATAATTCAGGTGGAATCATACAATTACACAAGGAAAGTTTTATTGACGGAATAATAAGGATAATAACAAGAATTACGAAAATAATAATAATAACATGAGTAATTATAATAATTCATTTAATTTATGAAGTGCTTTTCTAGACACGGATGAGAGACCGACATTCACAGCAAAGGCTGCCAATTTAACTGGCCATATATATATATAAAATCTGCATGTTTTAAAAACATTGCTGTAATATAAAGGTTTTAAGCAGCATAACTTGCGTTCAAAATCATTGTACAGTATGAACAGGAACATAGTTTGTATTTTTCCTGTTAGATTTCTTTTGCAAGTTTTTGTAAACTTCAATTTTATTGATAAATCATTCATATTTCAAATGAACGGCTGTTCTTAAGTGGACGCCCCCTAAAGGCTCAGCATTGAAACTGTCTGTGATTCTGTGTTAAAAAATCCACATTTTAGCAGTTTTGCACAGTGCAGATCTCAATATGTCCACTTTGTGTATGTGTGTGTATGTGTGTATATATTTGTAGCTGTAAGTCATAAATCTATCTTTCTGTCTATCTAACTAACTATCTGTCTGACTGTCTGTCTGTCTGTCTGTCTATCTGTCTATGTATCTCACTATCTGCCTGTCTGTCTGTCTGTCTATCTATCTTTCTGTCTGTCTATCTAACTATCTGTCTGTCTGTCTATCTAACTATCTGTCTGTCTGTCTATCTAACTATCTGTCTATCGAACTATGTCTGTCTATCTATCTAACTATCTGTCTGTCTGTCTGTCTATCTAACTATCTGTCTGTCTATCTAACTATCTGTCTGTCTATCTAACTATCTGTCTGTCTATCTAACTATCTGTCTGTCTATCTAACTATCTGTCTGTCTATCTATCTTTCTGCATGTGTGTCTATTTGTTTCTCTGTCTGTGTTTGTGTGTCTGTCTGTAACTAATGAAACTTTTAAATAAAGTTTAAACTTTTTACTATCATTATTATTATTATTATTATTTCATTTGATATTTCTTTTACTTGTATGTGAGGAGTATTTTTGAGTCCAGTTAATTGTATCAAAGAAATGTTTCCAAAAATGAAATAAATAAAAAAACAAATAACAGAAGGATGTTTTGTTTTTGTGGTATCGAGTCTCCATCTGGTGGTCATTTACAGCAACTTCATATTCTACTCAATAAAGTCCCAAACAGACTGCTATATTTGATTCCTACTGTAAGACTGTTAATAACAAATGAATGAAATGAACCCAAGTAAATATAGCAAGACCCTTTGCATTTATTTGACTTGTTTGTGAGGAGGATGTTTTGGAGTCCAGTTCATTTTATTAAAAAAATGTTTCCAGAAATGAAGTAGATTCAAACAAATTACAGGTGGACTTGTAAACATTTTGTTGTTGTTGTTGTGAGAAAACAAACTGCACCAAATATTGCCCTTATAACTTTATAAAATAAAGTTACCATAGGTTTAAAGTTGTAAGTGGGAAAGTGCAATTCTCCATCAGTCCACTAGGGCTAACCCCAGTCAGCTGGGGTTAGTTGGGGTTAAATTGCTAGATGACCCTAACCCCTAGCCCCGGGGGTTAAAAACTCTGTAGGTATAGAGGTGATTACGAGTTTCACCCTCATTATCTCCACCCTCATTTGCATATTGAATCTGATTGGCTGGATTGTTTCACAGATCAATCTTTAGAACGGTCTGTCCGATTTTGCCAAGCTTGGTGTCATCGAACTCAGAATTCCGTCTGTCTTCATGTGACGGGGCGAGATGAACAGAAAAAGAAAGCATTAGAAATGTAGCACTTAAAAAGGAAAACAGTCATTTGCATGTAGGTTTTGAGTGGTGGAAAAAGTCACCTGCACGCCTTTAAGATTTGCATGAATACGACTGTAGAGGAGACGTGGTAATGAACGCATTTTTCACAAGAACGACGTTTCTTCTTTCCTGCGCATTTTGGCAGCATGTAGGCCTGCAGCACGTTAGCTTTGGGCAACAATAATAGCGTTTAATTTAAATACTGTTTATATTTCAGTTGAGCAACTGAAATCAGTATCATATCCATGTATCACTCCTGAAATGTTTTTGTAGGAATGTTTGGGTGGGATGAACTCAATCCTTTATTATTATCATTTCAATGTATCGGACCATGCTTGTGAGGAGGAGATTATTCTGTTGCGAGCAGAGCAGACTTGAGTCCAGTAAATATTTAAAGAAATTGTTCCAAAATTGAGCGCACGAAGAGCTACATTTGTAAGGACCCTTCAGATTTTAAAAATGCAACTTAAAGGCTTGAATCCCTCTGCTCCCAACCACCAGCACGTGGTAATAGCTTAGCCCCCGCCGCTGGGCGGCAGTCCATACAATGTCAGTCTATGGAAAAATGTTTGTCTGTGGGTGGCTGCTGTTCTGAAGGTGCTGGCGGTGTGGGCCTGCGGGTTTCCGAGAAGACCAGCGTTGGCCCCGTGACTCTGGCAGGTACGTTTGCGGAGATACGGGGCTTGGCCCGCATCCTATGTGGTCCGTGCTGTAGCGGAATTTGACAGCCGTCCGGCGTGGTTGGTTGCCCCGCTGACGTCCCGGGGGACCGTGCTAGGAGCGCATTTGGGGGCGTTTGGAGTCCATTGGTGTAGGTTTGAGTGGAGTGTTTTCGGGGGCCCGTGGCAGCCTTAGGTCAGGTCAGAGCAGGATATAGGATAGAAACTACCGACGGCGAACACGCCATCGTCTTTAACTTTGGTTCCGCTGGTCCGATTTTTACAAAAATGTCATGTTCTATATGTGATCCTCTAGCTATCTGATTGACTTTGTCCTCGATCAGTCTTAAGAGGTTTGATTTAGTCTCAAAAACATACTTCTCTTATGGTCTAACTTGCTCTATAGTGTGTAAATGTTGTGTCTTCTTGATCAGTGTGACTTGTATTTAGTTTGGAAATGTGTTCTGTTCAGAAGTTGGTTATGTTTAGAGTTAAAGTTGAATAAAGTGATACAATCTTAATTTGTGTAAGCCTGGTATCTTTTTGATACTTTTGACTTTTATTAGCTTAGAAGTTGGGTTAGGTTAAGAAGTTAGGTTAGGTTAGAATAAGGTTAGTTAGGGTTAGGTTAGGTTATGGGATATAGGGATGAAAACCACCCATTTTGTGATGCACCGACAGGCAGCCATGCGGTAAGACACAGAATGTGAGGAAGCTCGATCAGGTAAAGTGATCCCTGACATGCTAGCGGCAGCTCTTTCGTGACCGCAGCAGTGCCAAGCAGAAATGCCATGCTTTCCTGGGCAGGACGACAGTAGAAGTCAATGGGTTCTCTTGGTTAATAGAATAAACTGGCTTTCGGCGAACTGTGATAAATTTATAAAGGCCTATGTCAATTTACCGTGTCTTTACTGTAATAAAACGGGTTACCCTGGGGCTAGGCACACAAAACTGCAATATGTTTCTCGTGGAAAGAGCCCGATAGTGTGCAAAGTTTGGGAACGATCGCTCGATCGTAGCCAACACAGCGGCCTAAAACGTACTCGTTTCACAGAGGCTTTATGGAAGGCCGACTATATTAAGCATATTTTTAGTGTAATAAAACGTGTTCCCATTGGGCTAGGTACACAAAAGTGTAATATGTTTCTCGTGGAAAGACCCCCATAGTTTGTGCAAAGTTTGGGAACGATCGCTCGTTCGTAGCCAACACGGCGGCCTAAAACGTACTCGTTTCACAGAGGCTTTATAGAAGGCCGACTATATAAAACATGTTATTAGTGTAATAAAACGGGTTACCCTGGGGCTAGGCACACAAAACTGCAATATGTTTCTCGTGGAAAGAGCCCGATAGAGTGTGCAAAGTTTGGGAACGATCGCTCGATCGTAGCCAACACAGCGGCCTAAAACGTACTCGTTTCACAGAGGCTTTATGGAAGGCCGACTATATTAAGCATATTTTTAGTGTAATAAAACGTGTTCCCATTGGGCTAGGTACACAAAAGTGTAATATGTTTCTCGTGGAAAGACCCCCATAGTTTGTGCAAAGTTTGGGAACGATCGCTCGTTCGTAGCCAACACGGCGGCCTAAAACTTACTCGTTTCACAGAGGCTTTATAGAAGGCCGACTATATGAAACATGTTATTAGTGTAATAAAACGGGTTACCCTGGGGCTAGGCACACAAAACTGCAATATGTTTCTCGTGGAAAGAGCCCGATAGAGTGTGCAAAGTTTGGGAACGATCACTCGATCGTAGCCAACACAGCGGCCTAAAACGTACTCGTTTCACAGAGGCTTTATGGAAGGCCGACTATATTAAGCATATTTTTAGTGTAATAAAACGTGTTCCCAGTGGGCTAGGTACACAAAAGTGTAATATGTTTCTCGTGGAAAGACCCCCATAGTTTGTGCAAAGTTTGGGAACGATCGCTCGTTCGTAGCCAACACGGCGGCCTAAAACTTACTCGTTTCACAGAGGCTTTATAGAAGGCCGACTATATAAAACATGTTATTAGTGTAATAAAACGGGTTACCCTGGGGCTAGGCACACAAAACTGCAATATGTTTCTCGTGGAAAGAGCCCGATAGAGTGTGCAAAGTTTGGGAACGATCACTCGATCGTAGCCAACACAGCGGCCTAAAACGTACTCGTTTCACAGAGGCTTTATGGAAGGCCGACTATATTAAGCATATTTTTAGTGTAATAAAACGTGTTCCCATTGGGCTAGGTACACAAAAGTGTAATATGTTTCTCGTGGAAAGACCCCCATAGTTTGTGCAAAGTTTGGGAACGATCGCTCGTTCGTAGCCAACACGGCGGCCTAAAACGTACTCGTTTCACAGAGGCTTTATGGAAGGCTGACTATATTAAGCATATTTTTACTGTAATAAAACGGGTTACCCTGGGGCTAGGCACACAAAACTGCAGTATGTTTCTCGTGGAAAGAGCCCGATAGACTGTACAAAGTTTGGGAACGATCACTCGTTCGTAGCCAACACGGCGGCCTAAAACGTACTCGTTTCACAGAGGCTTTATAGAAGGCCGACTATATTAAGCATATTTTTACTATAATAAAATGGGTTCCCATGGGGCTGGGCACACAAAAGTGTAGTATGTTTCTTGTGGAAACACCCCCCTAGTGTGTGTAAAGTTTGGGAACGATCGCTCGTTCGTAGCCAACACGGCGGCCTAAAACGTACTCGTTTCACAGAGGCTTTATGGAAGGCTGACTATATTAAGCATATTTTTACTGTAATAAAACGGGTTACCCTGGGGCTAGGCACAAAAAACTGCAATATGTTTCTCATGGAAAGAGCCCGATAGACTGTACAAAGTTTGGGAACGATCGCTCGTTCGTAGCCAACACGGCGGCCTAAAACGTACTCGTTTCACAGAGGCGTTATAGAAGGCCGACTATATAAAACATGTTATTAGTGTAATAAAATGGGTTCCCATTGGGCTAGGCACACAAAAGTGTAATATGTTTCTCGTGGAAAGACCCCCATAGTGTGTGCAAAGTTTGGGAACGATCGCTCGTTCGTAGCCAACACGGCGGCCTAAAACGTACTCGTTACACAGAGGCTTTATAGAAGGCAGACTATATTAAGCATATTTTTACTGTTATAAAATGGGTTCTCCTTGCCCTAGGTACACAAATGTGTAATATGTTTCTCGTGGAAAGACCCCCATAGTGTGTGCAAAGTTTGGGAACGATCGCTCGTTCGTAGCCAACACGGCGGCCTAAAACGTACTCCTTTCACAGAGGCTTTATGGAAGGCCGAATATATTAAGCATATTTTTACTGTAATAAAACGGGTTACCCTGGGGCTAGGCACACAAAACTGCAATATGTTTCTCGTGGAAAGAGCCCAATAGACTGTACAAAGTTTGGGAACGATCACTCGTTCGTAGCCAACACAGCGGCCTAAAACGTACTTATTTCACAGAGGCTTTATAGAAGGCCGACTATATTAAGCATATTTTTACTGTAATAAAATGGGTTCCCATGGGGCTGGGCACACAAAAGTGTAGTATGTTTCTTGTGGAAACACCTCCCTAGTGTGTGTAAAGTTTGGGAACGATCGCTCGTTCGTAGCCAACACGGCGGCCTAAAACGTACTCGTTTCACAGAGGCTTTATAGAAGGCCGACTATATAAAACATGTTATTAGTGTAATAAAACGGGTTACCCTGGGGCTAGGCACACAAAACTGCAATATGTTTCTCGTGGAAAGACCCCCATAGTCTGTGCAAAGTTTGGGAACGATCACTCGTTCGTAGCCAACACGGCGGCCTAAAACGTACTCGTTTCACATTGGACCATTATTGTTTAACCCCACTGGGTGGCAGTCTATACAATGTGAGTCTATGGAAAAGTGCTCACAAATGCTAAGAGTTTTTGACATCTGAGGTGTTCTGTTGCAGAAATTATTTTTAATGTCATTCGGAATTTTGCAAGTGTTAAAGTGAATAATTCAGGTGGAATCATACAATTACACAAGGAAAGTTTTATTGACGGAATAATAAGGATAATAACAAGAATTACGAAAATAATAATAATAACATGAGTAATTATAATAATTCATTTAATTTATGAAGTGCTTTTCTAGACACGGATGAGAGACCGACATTCACAGCAAAGGCTGCCAATTTAACTGGCCATATATATATATAAAATCTGCATGTTTTAAAAACATTGCTGTAATATAAAGGTTTTAAGCAGCATAACTTGCGTTCAAAATCATTGTACAGTATGAACAGGAACATAGTTTGTATTTTTCCTGTTAGATTTCTTTTGCAAGTTTTTGTAAACTTCAATTTTATTGATAAATCATTCATATTTCAAATGAACGGCTGTTCTTAAGTGGACGCCCCCTAAAGGCTCAGCATTGAAACTGTCTGTGATTCTGTGTTAAAAAATCCACATTTTAGCAGTTTTGCACAGTGCAGATCTCAATATGTCCACTTTGTGTATGTGTGTGTATGTGTGTATATATTTGTAGCTGTAAGTCATAAATCTATCTTTCTGTCTATCTAACTAACTATCTGTCTGACTGTCTGTCTGTCTGTCTGTCTATCTGTCTATGTATCTCACTATCTGCCTGTCTGTCTGTCTGTCTATCTATCTTTCTGTCTGTCTATCTAACTATCTGTCTGTCTGTCTATCTAACTATCTGTCTGTCTGTCTATCTAACTATCTGTCTATCGAACTATGTCTGTCTATCTATCTAACTATCTGTCTGTCTGTCTGTCTATCTAACTATCTGTCTGTCTATCTAACTATCTGTCTGTCTATCTAACTATCTGTCTGTCTATCTAACTATCTGTCTGTCTATCTAACTATCTGTCTGTCTATCTATCTTTCTGCATGTGTGTCTATTTGTTTCTCTGTCTGTGTTTGTGTGTCTGTCTGTAACTAATGAAACTTTTAAATAAAGTTTAAACTTTTTACTATCATTATTATTATTATTATTATTTCATTTGATATTTCTTTTACTTGTATGTGAGGAGTATTTTTGAGTCCAGTTAATTGTATCAAAGAAATGTTTCCAAAAATGAAATAAATAAAAAAACAAATAACAGAAGGATGTTTTGTTTTTGTGGTATCGAGTCTCCATCTGGTGGTCATTTACAGCAACTTCATATTCTACTCAATAAAGTCCCAAACAGACTGCTATATTTGATTCCTACTGTAAGACTGTTAATAACAAATGAATGAAATGAACCCAAGTAAATATAGCAAGACCCTTTGCATTTATTTGACTTGTTTGTGAGGAGGATGTTTTGGAGTCCAGTTCATTTTATTAAAAAAATGTTTCCAGAAATGAAGTAGATTCAAACAAATTACAGGTGGACTTGTAAACATTTTGTTGTTGTTGTTGTGAGAAAACAAACTGCACCAAATATTGCCCTTATAACTTTATAAAATAAAGTTACCATAGGTTTAAAGTTGTAAGTGGGAAAGTGCAATTCTCCATCAGTCCACTAGGGCTAACCCCAGTCAGCTGGGGTTAGTTGGGGTTAAATTGCTAGATGACCCTAACCCCTAGCCCCGGGGGTTAAAAACTCTGTAGGTATAGAGGTGATTACGAGTTTCACCCTCATTATCTCCACCCTCATTTGCATATTGAATCTGATTGGCTGGATTGTTTCACAGATCAATCTTTAGAACGGTCTGTCCGATTTTGCCAAGCTTGGTGTCATCGAACTCAGAATTCCGTCTGTCTTCATGTGACGGGGCGAGATGAACAGAAAAAGAAAGCATTAGAAATGTAGCACTTAAAAAGGAAAACAGTCATTTGCATGTAGGTTTTGAGTGGTGGAAAAAGTCACCTGCACGCCTTTAAGATTTGCATGAATACGACTGTAGAGGAGACGTGGTAATGAACGCATTTTTCACAAGAACGACGTTTCTTCTTTCCTGCGCATTTTGGCAGCATGTAGGCCTGCAGCACGTTAGCTTTGGGCAACAATAATAGCGTTTAATTTAAATACTGTTTATATTTCAGTTGAGCAACTGAAATCAGTATCATATCCATGTATCACTCCTGAAATGTTTTTGTAGGAATGTTTGGGTGGGATGAACTCAATCCTTTATTATTATCATTTCAATGTATCGGACCATGCTTGTGAGGAGGAGATTATTCTGTTGCGAGCAGAGCAGACTTGAGTCCAGTAAATATTTAAAGAAATTGTTCCAAAATTGAGCGCACGAAGAGCTACATTTGTAAGGACCCTTCAGATTTTAAAAATGCAACTTAAAGGCTTGAATCCCTCTGCTCCCAACCACCAGCACGTGGTAATAGCTTAGCCCCCGCCGCTGGGCGGCAGTCCATACAATGTCAGTCTATGGAAAAATGTTTGTCTGTGGGTGGCTGCCGTTCTGAAGGTGCTGGCGGTGTGGGCCTGCGGGTTTCCGAGAAGACCAGCGTTGGCCCCGTGACTCTGGCAGGTACGTTTGCGGAGATACGGGGCTTGGCCCGCATCCTATGTGGTCCGTGCTGTAGCGGAATTTGACAGCCGTCCGGCGTGGTTGGTTGCCCCGCTGACGTCCCGGGGGACCGTGCTAGGAGCGCATTTGGGGGCGTTTGGAGTCCATTGGTGTAGGTTTGAGTGGAGTGTTTTCGGGGGCCCGTGGCAGCCTTAGGTCAGGTCAGAGCAGGATATAGGATAGAAACTACCGACGGCGAACACGCCATCGTCTTTAACTTTGGTTCCGCTGGTCCGATTTTTACAAAAATGTCATGTTCTATATGTGATCCTCTAGCTATCTGATTGACTTTGTCCTCGATCAGTCTTAAGAGGTTTGATTTAGTCTCAAAAACATACTTCTCTTATGGTCTAACTTGCTCTATAGTGTGTAAATGTTGTGTCTTCTTGATCAGTGTGACTTGTATTTAGTTTGGAAATGTGTTCTGTTCAGAAGTTGGTTATGTTTAGAGTTAAAGTTGAATAAAGTGATACAATCTTAATTTGTGTAAGCCTGGTATCTTTTTGATACTTTTGACTTTTATTAGCTTAGAAGTTGGGTTAGGTTAAGAAGTTAGGTTAGGTTAGAATAAGGTTAGTTAGGGTTAGGTTAGGTTATGGGATATAGGGATGAAAACCACCCATTTTGTGATGCACCGACAGGCAGCCATGCGGTAAGACACAGAATGTGAGGAAGCTCGATCAGGTAAAGTGATCCCTGACATGCTAGCGGCAGCTCTTTCGTGACCGCAGCAGTGCCAAGCAGAAATGCCATGCTTTCCTGGGCAGGACGACAGTAGAAGTCAATGGGTTCTCTTGGTTAATAGAATAAACTGGCTTTCGGCGAACTGTGATAAATTTATAAAGGCCTATGTCAATTTACCGTGTCTTTACTGTAATAAAACGGGTTACCCTGGGGCTAGGCACACAAAACTGCAATATGTTTCTCGTGGAAAGAGCCCGATAGAGTGTGCAAAGTTTGGGAACGATCGCTCGATCGTAGCCAACACAGCGGCCTAAAACGTACTCGTTTCACAGAGGCTTTATGGAAGGCCGACTATATTAAGCATATTTTTAGTGTAATAAAACGTGTTCCCATTGGGCTAGGTACACAAAAGTGTAATATGTTTCTCGTGGAAAGACCCCCATAGTTTGTGCAAAGTTTGGGAACGATCGCTCGTTCGTAGCCAACACGGCGGCCTAAAACGTACTCGTTTCACAGAGGCTTTATGGAAGGCTGACTATATTAAGCATATTTTTACTGTAATAAAACGGGTTACCCTGGGGCTAGGCACACAAAACTGCAGTATGTTTCTCGTGGAAAGAGCCCGATAGACTGTACAAAGTTTGGGAACGATCACTCGTTCGTAGCCAACACGGCGGCCTAAAACGTACTCGTTTCACAGAGGCTTTATAGAAGGCCGACTATATTAAGCATATTTTTACTATAATAAAATGGGTTCCCATGGGGCTGGGCACACAAAAGTGTAGTATGTTTCTTGTGGAAACACCCCCCTAGTGTGTGTAAAGTTTGGGAACGATCGCTCGTTCGTAGCCAACACGGCGGCCTAAAACGTACTCGTTTCACAGAGGCTTTATGGAAGGCTGACTATATTAAGCATATTTTTACTGTAATAAAACGGGTTACCCTGGGGCTAGGCACAAAAAACTGCAATATGTTTCTCATGGAAAGAGCCCGATAGACTGTACAAAGTTTGGGAACGATCGCTCGTTCGTAGCCAACACGGCGGCCTAAAACGTACTCGTTTCACAGAGGCGTTATAGAAGGCCGACTATATAAAACATGTTATTAGTGTAATAAAATGGGTTCCCATTGGGCTAGGCACACAAAAGTGTAATATGTTTCTCGTGGAAAGACCCCCATAGTGTGTGCAAAGTTTGGGAACGATCGCTCGTTCGTAGCCAACACGGCGGCCTAAAACGTACTCGTTACACAGAGGCTTTATAGAAGGCAGACTATATTAAGCATATTTTTACTGTAATAAAATGGGTTCCCATGGGGCTGGGCACACAAAAGTGTAGTATGTTTCTTGTGGAAACACCTCCCTAGTGTGTGTAAAGTTTGGGAACGATCGCTCGTTCGTAGCCAACACGGCGGCCTAAAACGTACTCGTTTCACAGAGGCTTTATAGAAGGCCGACTATATAAAACATGTTATTAGTGTAATAAAACGGGTTACCCTGGGGCTAGGCACACAAAACTGCAATATGTTTCTCGTGGAAAGACCCCCATAGTCTGTGCAAAGTTTGGGAACGATCACTCGTTCGTAGCCAACACGGCGGCCTAAAACGTACTCGTTTCACATTGGACCATTATTGTTTAACCCCACTGGGTGGCAGTCTATACAATGTGAGTCTATGGAAAAGTGCTCACAAATGCTAAGAGTTTTTGACATCTGAGGTGTTCTGTTGCAGAAATTATTTTTAATGTCATTCGGAATTTTGCAAGTGTTAAAGTGAATAATTCAGGTGGAATCATACAATTACACAAGGAAAGTTTTATTGACGGAATAATAAGGATAATAACAAGAATTACGAAAATAATAATAATAACATGAGTAATTATAATAATTCATTTAATTTATGAAGTGCTTTTCTAGACACGGATGAGAGACCGACATTCACAGCAAAGGCTGCCAATTTAACTGGCCATATATATATATAAAATCTGCATGTTTTAAAAACATTGCTGTAATATAAAGGTTTTAAGCAGCATAACTTGCGTTCAAAATCATTGTACAGTATGAACAGGAACATAGTTTGTATTTTTCCTGTTAGATTTCTTTTGCAAGTTTTTGTAAACTTCAATTTTATTGATAAATCATTCATATTTCAAATGAACGGCTGTTCTTAAGTGGACGCCCCCTAAAGGCTCAGCATTGAAACTGTCTGTGATTCTGTGTTAAAAAATCCACATTTTAGCAGTTTTGCACAGTGCAGATCTCAATATGTCCACTTTGTGTATGTGTGTGTATGTGTGTATATATTTGTAGCTGTAAGTCATAAATCTATCTTTCTGTCTATCTAACTAACTATCTGTCTGACTGTCTGTCTGTCTGTCTGTCTATCTGTCTATGTATCTCACTATCTGCCTGTCTGTCTGTCTGTCTATCTATCTTTCTGTCTGTCTATCTAACTATCTGTCTATCTATCTAACTATCTGTCTTTCTGTCTATCTATCTAACTATCTGTCTGTCTGTCTATCTAACTATCTGTCTATCGAACTATCTGTCTGTCAATCTATCTAACTATCTGTCTGTCTGTCTATCTAACTATCTGTCTGTCGAACTATCTGTCTGTCAATCTATCTAACTATCTGTCTGTCTGTCTATCTAACTATCTGTCTATCTAACTATCTGTCTGTCTATCTAACTATCTGTCTGTCTATCTAACTATCTGTCTGTCTATCTAACTATCTGTCTGTCTATCTATCTAAATGTCTGTCTGTCTGTCTATCTTTCTGCATGTGTGTCTATTTGTTTCTCTGTCTGTGTTTGTGTGTCTGTCTGTAACTAATGAAACTTTTAAATAAAGTTTAAACTTTTTACTATCATTATTATTATTATTATTATTATTTCATTTGATATTTCTTTTACTTGTATGTGAGGAGTATTTTTGAGTCCAGTTAATTGTATCAAAGAAATGTTTCCAAAAATGAAATAAATAAAAAAACAAATAACAGAAGGATGTTTTGTTTTTGTGGTATCGAGTCTCCATCTGGTGGTCATTTACAGCAACTTCATATTCTACTCAATAAAGTCCCAAACAGACTGCTATATTTGATTCCTACTGTAAGACTGTTAATAACAAATGAAAGAAATGAACCCAAGTAAATATAGCAAGACCCTTTGCATTTATTTGACTTGTTTGTGAGGAGGATGTTTTGGAGTCCAGTTCATTTTATTAAAAAAATGTTTCCAGAAATGAAGTAGATTCAAACAAATTACAGGTGGACTTGTAAACATTTTGTTGTTGTTGTTGTGAGAAAACAAACTGCACCAAATATTGCCCTTATAACTTTATAAAATAAAGTTACCATAGGTTTAAAGTTGTAAGTGGGAAAGTGCAATTCTCCATCAGTCCACTAGGGCTAACCCCAGTCAGCTGGGGTTAGTTGGGGTTAAATTGCTAGATGACCCTAACCCCTAGCCCCGGGGGTTAAAAACTCTGTAGGTATAGAGGTGATTACGAGTTTCACCCTCATTATCTCCACCCTCATTTGCATATTGAATCTGATTGGCTGGATTGTTTCACAGATCAATCTTTAGAACGGTCTGTCCGATTTTGCCAAGCTTGGTGTCATCGAACTCAGAATTCCGTCGTTCTTCATGTGACGGGGCGAGATGAACAGAAAAAGAAAGCATTAGAAATGTAGCACTTAAAAAGGAAAACAGTCATTTGCATGTAGGTTTTGAGTGGTGGAAAAAGTCACCTGCACGCCTTTAAGATTTGCATGAATACGACTGTAGAGGAGACGTGGTAATGAACGCATTTTTCACAAGAACGACGTTTCTTCTTTCCTGCGCATTTTGGCAGCATGTAGGCCTGCAGCACGTTAGCTTTGGGCAACAATAATAGCGTTTAATTTAAATACTGTTTATATTTCAGTTGAGCAACTGAAATCAGTATCATATCCATGTATCACTCCTGAAATGTTTTTGTAGGAATGTTTGGGTGGGATGAACTCAATCCTTTATTATTATCATTTCAATGTATCGGACCATGCTTGTGAGGAGGAGATTATTCTGTTGCGAGCAGAGCAGACTTGAGTCCAATAAATATTTAAAGAAATTGTTCCAAAATTGAGCGCACAAAGAGCTACATTTGTAACGACCCTTCAAATTGTAAAAATGCAACTTAAGCATTAGGCACGTAGGGCTAGGGTTAGGGTTAGGGTTAGGGTAAGGTTTAGGGTAAGGGTTAGCGGATAAGGGTTAGGTTAAGGGTTAGGTTTAGGGTAAGGTTTAGTGTAATGATTAGGTTAAGGGTTAGGTTAAGGGTTAGGTTAAGGGTAAGGTTTAGGGTAAGGGTTAGGTTAAGGGTTAGGTTTAGGTTAAGGGTTAGGTTAAGGGTAAGGGTTAGGTTAAGTGTTAGGTTAAGGGTTAGGTTAAGGGTATGGGTTAGTTTAAGTGTTAGGTTAAGGTTTAGGGTAAGGGTTAGTGGTTAAGGTTTAGCTTAAGGGTTAGGTTTTTGGTAAGGTTTAGTGTAAGGGTTAGGTTAAGGGTCAGGTTAAGGGTTAGGTTAAGGGTTAGGTTAAGGGTTAGGGTTAGGTTAAGGGTCAGGTTAAGGGTTAGGTTAAGGGTTAGGTTAAGGGTTAGGGTTAGGTTAAGGGTTAGGTTAAGGGTAAGGTTTAGGGTAAGGTTTAGGGTAAGGGTTAGCGTTTAAGGGTTAAGGGTTAGGTTTAGGGTAAGGGTTAGGTTAAAGGGTTAGATTAAGGGTTAGGTTAAGGGTTAGGTTAAGGGTTAGGTTTAGAGTAAGGGTTAGCGGTTAAGGGTTAGGTTAAGGGTTAGGTTAAGGGTTAGGTTTAGGGTTAGGTTTAGGGTAAGGTTTAGGGTAAGGTTTAGGGTAAGGGTTAGCGTTTAAGGGTTAGGTTAAGGGTTAGGTTTAGGGTAAGGTTTAGGGTAAGGGTTAGGTTAAGGGACAGGTTAAGGGTTAGGTTAAGGGTTAGGGTTAGGTTAAGGGTAATGTTTAGGGTAAGGTTTAGGTTAAGGGTTAGGTTAAGGGTAAGGTTTAGGGTAAGGGTTAGCGGTTAAGGGTTAAGGGTTAGGTTTAGGGTAAGGTTTAGGGTAAGGGTTAGGTTAAGGGTTAGGTTAAGGGTTAGGTTAAGGGTAAGGTTTAGGGTAAGGGTTAGCGGTTAGGGTTAGGGTTATGGTTAGGTATAGAGGTGATTACGAGTTTCACCCTCATTATCTCCACCCTCATTTGCATATTGAATCTGATTGGCTGGATTGTTTCACAGATCAATCTTTAGAACGGTCTGTCCGATTTTGCCAAGCTTGGTGTCATCGAACTCAGAATTCCGTCTGTCTTCATGTGACGGGGCGAGATGAACAGAAAAAGAAAGCATTAGAAATGTAGCACTTAAAAAGGAAAACAGTCATTTGCATGTAGGTTTTGAGTGGTGGAAAAAGTCACCTGCACGCCTTTAAGATTTGCATGAATACGACTGTAGAGGAGACGTGGTAATGAACGCATTTTTCACAAGAACGACGTTTCTTCTTTCCTGCGCATTTTGGCAGCATGTAGGCCTGCAGCACGTTAGCTTTGGGCAACAATAATAGCGTTTAATTTGATTTGTAAACAGCCCTTTGCGGTTTAAATACTGTTTATATTTCAGTTGAGCAACTGAAATCAGTATCATATCCATGTATCACTCCTGAAATGTTTTTGTAGGAATGTTTGGGTGGGATGAACTCAATCCTTTATTATTATCATTTCATGAAATGTATCGGACCATGCTTGTGAGGAGGAGATCATTCTGTTGCGAGCAGAGCAGACTTGAGTCCAATAAATATTTAAAGAAATTGTTCCAAAATTGAGCGCACAAAGAGCTACATTTGTAACGACCCTTCAAATTGTAAAAATGCAACTTAAGCATTAGGCACGTAGGGCTAGGGTTAGGGTTAGGGTAAGGTTTAGGGTAAGGGTTAGCGTATAAGGGTTAGGTTAAGGGTTAGGTTTAGGGTAAGGTTTAGTGTAATGGTTAGGGTTAGGGTTAGGGTTAGGGTTAGGGTTAGGGTTAGGGTTAGGGTTAGGGTTAGGGTTAGGTTAGGGTTAGGGTTAGGGTTAGGGTTAGGGTTAGGGTTAGGGTTAGGTATAGAGGTGATTACGAGTTTCACCCTCATTATCTCCACCCTCATTTGCATATCGAATCTGATTGGCTGGATTGTTTCACAGATCAATCTTTAGAACGGTCTGTCCGATTTTGCCAAGCTTGGTGTCATCGAACTCAGAATTCCGTCTGTCTTCATGTGACGGAGCGAGATGAACAGAAAAAGAAAGCATTAGAAATGTAGCACTTAAAAAGGAAAAAAGTCATTTGCATGTAGGTTTTGAGTGGTGGAAAAAGTCACCTGCACCCCTTTAAGATTTGCATGAATACGACTGTAGAGGAGACGTGGTAATGAACGCATTTTTCACAAGAACGACGTTTCTTCTTTCCTGCGCATTTTGGCAGCATGTAGGCCTGCAGCACGTTAGCTTTGGGCAACAATAATAGCGTTTAATTTGATTTGTAAACAGCCCATTGCGGTTTAAATACTGTTTATATTTCAGTTGAGCAACTGAAATCAGTATCATATCCATGTATCACTCCTGAAATGTTTTTGTAGGAATGTTTGGGTGGGATGAACTCAATCCTTTATTATTATCATTTCAATGTATCGGACCATGCTTGTGAGGAGGAGATTATTCTGTTGCGAGCAGAGCAGACTTGAGTCCAGTAAATATTTAAAGAAATTGTTCCAAAATTGAGCGCACGAAGAGCTACATTTGTAAGGACCCTTCAGATTTTAAAAATGCAACTTAAAGGCTTGAATCCCTCTGCTCCCAACCACCAGCACGTGGTAATAGCTTAGCCCCCGCCGCTGGGCGGCAGTCCATACAATGTCAGTCTATGGAAAAATGTTTGTCTGTGGGTGGCTGCTGTTCTGAAGGTGCTGGCGGTGTGGGCCTGCGGGTTTCCGAGAAGACCAGCGTTGGCCCCGTGACTCTGGCAGGTACGTTTGCGGAGATACGGGGCTTGGCCCGCATCCTATGTGGTCTGTGCTGTAGCGGAATTTGACAGCCGTCCGGCGTGGTTGGTTGCCCCGCTGACGTCCCGGGGGACCGTGCTAGGAGCGCATTTGGGGGCGTTTGGAGTCCATTGGTGTAGGTTTGAGTGGAGTGTTTTCGGGGGCCCGTGGCAGCCTTAGGTCAGGTCAGAGCAGGATATAGGATAGAAACTACCGACGGCGAACACGCCATCGTCTTTAACTTTGGTTCCGCTGGTCCGATTTTTACAAAAATGTCATGTTCTATATGTGATCCTCTAGCTATCTGATTGACTTTGTCCTCGATCAGTCTTAAGAGGTTTGATTTAGTCTCAAAAACATACTTCTCTTATGGTCTAACTTGCTCTATAGTGTGTAAATGTTGTGTCTTCTTGATCAGTGTGACTTGTATTTAGTTTGGAAATGTGTTCTGTTCAGAAGTTGGTTATGTTTAGAGTTAAAGTTGAATAAAGTGATACAATCTTAATTTGTGTAAGCCTGGTATCTTTTTGATACTTTTGACTTTTATTAGCTTAGAAGTTGGGTTAGGTTAAGAAGTTAGGTTAGGTTAGAATAAGGTTAGTTAGGGTTAGGTTAGGTTATGGGATATAGGGATGAAAACCACCCATTTTGTGATGCACCGACAGGCAGCCATGCGGTAAGACACAGAATGTGAGGAAGCTCGATCAGGTAAAGTGATCCCTGACATGCTAGCGGCAGCTCTTTCGTGACCGCAGCAGTGCCAAGCAGAAATGCCATGCTTTCCTGGGCAGGACGACAGTAGAAGTCAATGGGTTCTCTTGGTTAATAGAATAAACTGGCTTTCGGCGAACTGTGATAAATTTATAAAGGCCTATGTCAATTTACCGTGTCTTTACTGTAATAAAACGGGTTACCCTGGGGCTAGGCACACAAAACTGCAATATGTTTCTCGTGGAAAGAGCCCGATAGAGTGTGCAAAGTTTGGGAACGATCGCTCGATCGTAGCCAACACAGCGGCCTAAAACGTACTCGTTTCACAGAGGCTTTATGGAAGGCCGACTATATTAAGCATATTTTTAGTGTAATAAAACGTGTTCCCATTGGGCTAGGTACACAAAAGTGTAATATGTTTCTCGTGGAAAGACCCCCATAGTTTGTGCAAAGTTTGGGAACGATCGCTCGTTCGTAGCCAACACGGCGGCCTAAAACTTACTCGTTTCACAGAGGCTTTATAGAAGGCCGACTATATAAAACATGTTATTAGTGTAATAAAACGGGTTACCCTGGGGCTAGGCACACAAAACTGCAATATGTTTCTCGTGGAAAGAGCCCGATAGAGTGTGCAAAGTTTGGGAACGATCGCTCGATCGTAGCCAACACAGCGGCCTAAAACGTACTCGTTTCACAGAGGCTTTATGGAAGGCCGACTATATTAAGCATATTTTTAGTGTAATAAAACGTGTTCCCATTGGGCTAGGTACACAAAAGTGTAATATGTTTCTCGTGGAAAGACCCCCATAGTTTGTGCAAAGTTTGGGAACGATCGCTCGTTCGTAGCCAACACGGCGGCCTAAAACTTACTCGTTTCACAGAGGCTTTATAGAAGGCCGACTATATGAAACATGTTATTAGTGTAATAAAACGGGTTACCCTGGGGCTAGGCACACAAAACTGCAATATGTTTCTCGTGGAAAGAGCCCGATAGAGTGTGCAAAGTTTGGGAACGATCACTCGATCGTAGCCAACACAGCGGCCTAAAACGTACTCGTTTCACAGAGGCTTTATGGAAGGCCAACTATATTAAGCATATTTTTAGTGTAATAAAACGTGTTCCCAGTGGGCTAGGTACACAAAAGTGTAATATGTTTCTCGTGGAAAGACCCCCATAGTTTGTGCAAAGTTTGGGAACGATCGCTCGTTCGTAGCCAACACGGCGGCCTAAAACTTACTCGTTTCACAGAGGCTTTATAGAAGGCCGACTATATAAAACATGTTATTAGTGTAATAAAACGGGTTACCCTGGGGCTAGGCACACAAAACTGCAATATGTTTCTCGTGGAAAGAGCCCGATAGAGTGTGCAAAGTTTGGGAACGATCACTCGATCGTAGCCAACACAGCGGCCTAAAACGTACTCGTTTCACAGAGGCTTTATGGAAGGCCGACTATATTAAGCATATTTTTAGTGTAATAAAACGTGTTCCCATTGGGCTAGGTACACAAAAGTGTAATATGTTTCTCGTGGAAAGACCCCCATAGTTTGTGCAAAGTTTGGGAACGATCGCTCGTTCGTAGCCAACACGGCGGCCTAAAACGTACTCGTTTCACAGAGGCTTTATGGAAGGCTGACTATATTAAGCATATTCTTACTGTAATAAAACGGGTTACCCTGGGGCTAGGCACACAAAACTGCAGTATGTTTCTCGTGGAAAGAGCCCGATAGACTGTACAAAGTTTGGGAACGATCACTCGTTCGTAGCCAACACGGCGGCCTAAAACGTACTCGTTTCACAGAGGCTTTATAGAAGGCCGACTATATTAAGCATATTTTTACTATAATAAAATGGGTTCCCATGGGGCTGGGCACACAAAAGTGTAGTATGTTTCTTGTGGAAACACCCCCCTAGTGTGTGTAAAGTTTGGGAACGATCGCTCGTTCGTAGCCAACACGGCGGCCTAAAACGTACTCGTTTCACAGAGGCTTTATGGAAGGCTGACTATATTAAGCATATTTTTACTGTAATAAAACGGGTTACCCTGGGGCTAGGCACAAAAAACTGCAATATGTTTCTCATGGAAAGAGCCCGATAGACTGTACAAAGTTTGGGAACGATCGCTCGTTCGTAGCCAACACGGCGGCCTAAAACGTACTCGTTTCACAGAGGCGTTATAGAAGGCCGACTATATAAAACATGTTATTAGTGTAATAAAATGGGTTCCCATTGGGCTAGGCACACAAAAGTGTAATATGTTTCTCGTGGAAAGACCCCCATAGTGTGTGCAAAGTTTGGGAACGATCGCTCGTTCGTAGCCAACACGGCGGCCTAAAACGTACTCGTTACACAGAGGCTTTATAGAAGGCAGACTATATTAAGCATATTTTTACTGTTATAAAATGGGTTCTCCTTGCCCTAGGTACACAAATGTGTAATATGTTTCTCGTGGAAAGACCCCCATAGTGTGTGCAAAGTTTGGGAACGATCGCTCGTTCGTAGCCAACACGGCGGCCTAAAACGTACTCCTTTCACAGAGGCTTTATGGAAGGCCGAATATATTAAGCATATTTTTACTGTAATAAAACGGGTTACCCTGGGGCTAGGCACACAAAACTGCAATATGTTTCTCGTGGAAAGAGCCCAATAGACTGTACAAAGTTTGGGAACGATCACTCGTTCGTAGCCAACACGGCGGCCTAAAACGTACTTATTTCACAGAGGCTTTATAGAAGGCCGACTATATTAAGCATATTTTTACTGTAATAAAATGGGTTCCCATGGGGCTGGGCACACAAAAGTGTAGTATGTTTCTTGTGGAAACACCTCCCTAGTGTGTGTAAAGTTTGGGAACGATCGCTCGTTCGTAGCCAACACGGCGGCCTAAAACGTACTCGTTTCACAGAGGCTTTATAGAAGGCCGACTATATAAAACATGTTATTAGTGTAATAAAACGGGTTACCCTGGGGCTAGGCACACAAAACTGCAATATGTTTCTCGTGGAAAGACCCCCATAGTCTGTGCAAAGTTTGGGAACGATCACTCGTTCGTAGCCAACACGGCGGCCTAAAACGTACTCGTTTCACATTGGACCATTATTGTTTAACCCCACTGGGTGGCAGTCTATACAATGTGAGTCTATGGAAAAGTGCTCACAAATGCTAAGAGTTTTTGACATCTGAGGTGTTCTGTTGCAGAAATTATTTTTAATGTCATTCGGAATTTTGCAAGTGTTAAAGTGAATAATTCAGGTGGAATCATACAATTACACAAGGAAAGTTTTATTGACGGAATAATAAGGATAATAACAAGAATTACGAAAATAATAATAATAACATGAGTAATTATAATAATTCATTTAATTTATGAAGTGCTTTTCTAGACACGGATGAGAGACCGACATTCACAGCAAAGGCTGCCAATTTAACTGGCCATATATATATATATATATAAAATCTGCATGTTTTAAAAACATTGCTGTAATATAAAGGTTTTAAGCAGCATAATTTGCGTTCAAAATCATTGTACAGTATGAACAGGAACATAGTTTGTATTTTTCCTGTTAGATTTCTTTTGCAAGTTTTTGTAAACTTCAATTTTATTGATAAATCATTCATATTTCAAATGAACGGCTGTTCTTAAGTGGACGCCCCCTAAAGGCTCAGCATTGAAACTGTCTGTGATTCTGTGTTAAAAAATCCACATTTTAGCAGTTTTGCACAGTGCAGATCTCAATATGTCCACTTTGTGTATGTGTGTGTATGTGTGTATATATTTGTAGCTGTAAGTCATAAATCTATCTTTCTGTCTATCTAACTAACTATCTGTCTGACTGTCTGTCTGTCTGTCTGTCTATCTGTCTATGTATCTCACTATCTGCCTGTCTGTCTGTCTGTCTATCTATCTTTCTGTCTGTCTATCTAACTATCTGTCTATCTATCTAACTATCTGTCTTTCTGTCTATCTATCTAACTATCTGTCTGTCTGTCTATCTAACTATCTGTCTATCGAACTATCTGTCTGTCAATCTATCTAACTGTCTGTCTGTCTATCTATCTAACTATCTGTCTGTCTGTCTATCTATCTAACTATCTGTCTGTCTGTCTGTCTATCTAACTGTCTGTCTGTCTATCTAACTATCTGTCTGTCTATCTATCTAAATGTCTGTCTGTCTGTCTATCTTTCTGCATGTGTGTCTATTTGTTTCTCTGTCTGTGTTTGTGTGTCTGTCTGTAACTAATGAAACTTTTAAATAAAGTTTAAACTTTTTACTATCATTATTATTATTATTATTATTTCATTTGATATTTCTTTTACTTGTATGTGAGGAGTATTTTTGAGTCCAGTTAATTGTATCAAAGAAATGTTTCCAAAAATGAAATAAATAAAAAAACAAATAACAGAAGGATGTTTTGTTTTTGTGGTATCGAGTCTCCATCTGGTGGTCATTTACAGCAACTTCATATTCTACTCAATAAAGTCCCAAACATACTGCTATATTTGATTCCTACTGTAAGACTGTTAATAACAAATGAAAGAAATGAACCCAAGTAAATATAGCAAGACCCTTTGCATTTATTTGACTTGTTTGTGAGGAGGATGTTTTGGAGTCCAGTTCATTTTATTAAAAAAATGTTTCCAGAAATGAAGTAGATTCAAACAAATTACAGGTGGACTTGTAAACATTTTGTTGTTGTTGTTGTGAGAAAACAAACTGCACCAAATATTGCCCTTATAACTTTATAAAATAAAGTTACCATAGGTTTAAAGTTGTAAGTGGGAAAGTGCAATTCTCCATCAGTCCACTAGGGCTAACCCCAGTCCGCTGGGGTTAGTTGGGGTTAAATCGCTAGATGACCCTAACCCCTAGCCCCGGGGGTTAAAAACTCTGTAGGTATAGAGGTGATTACGAGTTTCACCCTCATTATCTCCACCCTCATTTGCATATCGAATCTGATTGGCTGGATTGTTTCACAGATCAATCTTTAGAACGGTCTGTCCGATTTTGCCAAGCTTGGTGTCATCGAACTCAGAATTCCGTCTGTCTTCATGTGACGGAGCGAGATGAACAGAAAAAGAAAGCATTAGAAATGTAGCACTTAAAAAGGAAAAAAGTCATTTGCATGTAGGTTTTGAGTGGTGGAAAAAGTCACCTGCACCCCTTTAAGATTTGCATGAATACGACTGTAGAGGAGACGTGGTAATGAACGCATTTTTCACAAGAACGACGTTTCTTCTTTCCTGCGCATTTTGGCAGCATGTAGGCCTGCAGCACGTTAGCTTTGGGCAACAATAATAGCGTTTAATTTAAATACTGTTTATATTTCAGTTGAGCAACTGAAATCAGTATCATATCCATGTATCACTCCTGAAATGTTTTTGTAGGAATGTTTGGGTGGGATGAACTCAATCCTTTATTATTATCATTTCATGAAATGTATCGGACCATGCTTGTGAGGAGGAGATTATTCTGTTGCGAGCAGAGCAGACTTGAGTCCAATAAATATTTAAAGAAATTGTTCCAAAATTGAGCGCACAAAGAGCTACATTTGTAACGACCCTTCAAATTGTAAAAATGCAACTTAAGCATTAGGCACGTAGGGCTAGGGTTAGGGTTAGGGTAAGGTTTAGGGTAAGGGTTAGCGGATAAGGGTTAGGTTAAGGGTTAGGTTTAGGGTAAGGTTTAGTGTAATGATTAGGTTAAGGGTTAGGTTAAGGGTTAGGTTAAGGGTAAGGTTTAGGGTAAGGGTTAGGTTAAGGGTTAGGTTTAGGTTAAGGGTTAGGTTAAGGGTAAGGGTTAGGTTAAGTGTTAGGTTAAGGGTTAGGTTAAGGGTATGGGTTAGTTTAAGTGTTAGGTTAAGGTTTAGGGTAAGGGTTAGTGGTTAAGGTTTAGCTTAAGGGTTAGGTTTTTGGTAAGGTTTAGTGTAAGGGTTAGGTTAAGGGTCAGGTTAAGGGTTAGGTTAAGGGTTAGGTTAAGGGTTAGGGTTAGGTTAAGGGTTAGGTTAAGGGTAAGGTTTAGGGTAAGGTTTAGGTTAAGGGTTAGGTTAAGGGTAAGGTTAAGGGTAAGGTTTAGGGTAAGGGTTAGCGTTTAAGGGTTAAGGGTTAGGTTTAGGGTAAGGTTTAGGGTAAGGGTTAGGTTAAAGGGTTAGATTAAGGGTTAGGTTAAGGGTTAGGTTAAGGGTTAGGTTTAGAGTAAGGGTTAGCGGTTAAGGGTTAGGTTAAGGGTTAGGTTAGGGTTAGGGTTAGGGTTAGGGTTAGGGTTAGGTATAGAGGTGATTACGAGTTTCACCCTCATTATCTCCACCCTCATTTGCATATCGAATCTGATTGGCTGGATTGTTTCACAGATCAATCTTTAGAACGGTCTGTCCGATTTTGCCAAGCTTGGTGTCATCGAACTCAGAATTCCGTCTGTCTTCATGTGACGGGGCGAGATGAACAGAAAAAGAAAGCATTAGAAATGTAGCACTTAAAAAGGAAAACAGTCATTTGCATGTAGGTTTTGAGTGGTGGAAAAAGTCACCTGCACGCCTTTAAGATTTGCATGAATACGACTGTAGAGGAGACGTGGTAATGAACGCATTTTTCACAAGAACGACGTTTCTTCTTTCCTGCGCATTTTGGCAGCATGTAGGCCTGCAGCACGTTAGCTTTGGGCAACAATAATAGCGTTTAATTTAAATACTGTTTATATTTCAGTTGAGCAACTGAAATCAGTATCATATCCATGTATCACTCCTGAAATGTTTTTGTAGGAATGTTTGGGTGGGATGAACTCAATCCTTTATTATTATCATTTCATGAAATGTATCGGACCATGCTTGTGAGGAGGAGATTATTCTGTTGCGAGCAGAGCAGACTTGAGTCCAATAAATATTTAAAGAAATTGTTCCAAAATTGAGCGCACAAAGAGCTACATTTGTAACGACCCTTCAAATTGTAAAAATGCAACTTAAGCATTAGGCACGTAGGGCTAGGGTTAGGGTTAGGGTAAGGTTTAGGGTAAGGGTTAGCGGATAAGGGTTAGGTTAAGGGTTAGGTTTAGGGTAAGGTTTAGTGTAATGATTAGGTTAAGGGTTAGGTTAAGGGTTAGGTTAAGGGTAAGGTTTAGGGTAAGGGTTAGGTTAAGGGTTAGGTTTAGGTTAAGGGTTAGGTTAAGGGTAAGGGTTAGGTTAAGTGTTAGGTTAAGGGTTAGGTTAAGGGTATGGGTTAGTTTAAGTGTTAGGTTAAGGTTTAGGGTAAGGGTTAGTGGTTAAGGTTTAGCTTAAGGGTTAGGTTTTTGGTAAGGTTTAGTGTAAGGGTTAGGTTAAGGGTCAGGTTAAGGGTTAGGTTAAGGGTTAGGTTAAGGGTTAGGGTTAGGTTAAGGGTTAGGTTAAGGGTAAGGTTTAGGGTAAGGTTTAGGTTAAGGGTTAGGTTAAGGGTAAGGTTAAGGGTAAGGTTTAGGGTAAGGGTTAGCGTTTAAGGGTTAAGGGTTAGGTTTAGGGTAAGGTTTAGGGTAAGGGTTAGGTTAAAGGGTTAGATTAAGGGTTAGGTTAAGGGTTAGGTTAAGGGTTAGGTTTAGAGTAAGGGTTAGCGGTTAAGGGTTAGGTTAAGGGTTAGGTTAGGGTTAGGGTTAGGGTTAGGGTTAGGGTTAGGTATAGAGGTGATTACGAGTTTCACCCTCATTATCTCCACCCTCATTTGCATATCGAATCTGATTGGCTGGATTGTTTCACAGATCAATCTTTAGAACGGTCTGTCCGATTTTGCCAAGCTTGGTGTCATCGAACTCAGAATTCCGTCTGTCTTCATGTGACGGAGCGAGATGAACAGAAAAAGAAAGCATTAGAAATGTAGCACTTAAAAAGGAAAAAAGTCATTTGCATGTAGGTTTTGAGTGGTGGAAAAAGTCACCTGCACGCCTTTAAGATTTGCATGAATACGACTGTAGAGGAGACGTGGTAATGAACGCATTTTTCACAAGAACGACGTTTCTTCTTTCCTGCGCATTTTGGCAGCATGTAGGCCTGCAGCACGTTAGCTTTGGGCAACAATAATAGCGTTTAATTTGATTTGTAAACAGCCCATTGCGGTTTAAATACTGTTTATATTTCAGTTGAGCAACTGAAATCAGTATCATATCCATGTATCACTACTGAAATGTTTTTGTAGGAATGTTTGGGTGGGATGAACTCAATCCTTTATTATTATCATTTCAATGTATCGGACCATGCTTGTGAGGAGGAGATTATTCTGTTGCGAGCAGAGCAGACTTGAGTCCAGTAAATATTTAAAGAAATTGTTCCAAAATTGAGCGCACGAAGAGCTACATTTGTAAGGACCCTTCAGATTTTAAAAATGCAACTTAAAGGCTTGAATCCCTCTGCTCCCAACCACCAGCACGTGGTAATAGCTTAGCCCCCGCCGCTGGGCGGCAGTCCATACAATGTCAGTCTATGGAAAAATGTTTGTCTGTGGGTGGCTGCTGTTCTGAAGGTGCTGGCGGTGTGGGCCTGCGGGTTTCCGAGAAGACCAGCGTTGGCCCCGTGACTCTGGCAGGTACGTTTGCGGAGATACGGGGCTTGGCCCGCATCCTATGTGGTCCGTGCTGTAGCGGAATTTGACAGCCGTCCGGCGTGGTTGGTTGCCCCGCTGACGTCCCGGGGGACCGTGCTAGGAGCGCATTTGGGGGCGTTTGGAGTCCATTGGTGTAGGTTTGAGTGGAGTGTTTTCGGGGGCCCGTGGCAGCCTTAGGTCAGGTCAGAGCAGGATATAGGATAGAAACTACCGACGGCGAACACGCCATCGTCTTTAACTTTGGTTCCGCTGGTCCGATTTTTACAAAAATGTCATGTTCTATATGTGATCCTCTAGCTATCTGATTGACTTTGTCCTCGATCAGTCTTAAGAGGTTTGATTTAGTCTCAAAAACATACTTCTCTTATGGTCTAACTTGCTCTATAGTGTGTAAATGTTGTGTCTTCTTGATCAGTGTGACTTGTATTTAGTTTGGAAATGTGTTCTGTTCAGAAGTTGGTTATGTTTAGAGTTAAAGTTGAATAAAGTGATACAATCTTAATTTGTGTAAGCCTGGTATCTTTTTGATACTTTTGACTTTTATTAGCTTAGAAGTTGGGTTAGGTTAAGAAGTTAGGTTAGGTTAGAATAAGGTTAGTTAGGGTTAGGTTAGGTTATGGGATATAGGGATGAAAACCACCCATTTTGTGATGCACCGACAGGCAGCCATGCGGTAAGACACAGAATGTGAGGAAGCTCGATCAGGTAAAGTGATCCCTGACATGCTAGCGGCAGCTCTTTCGTGACCGCAGCAGTGCCAAGCAGAAATGCCATGCTTTCCTGGGCAGGACGACAGTAGAAGTCAATGGGTTCTCTTGGTTAATAGAATAAACTGGCTTTCGGCGAACTGTGATAAATTTATAAAGGCCTATGTCAATTTACCGTGTCTTTACTGTAATAAAACGGGTTACCCTGGGGCTAGGCACACAAAACTGCAATATGTTTCTCGTGGAAAGAGCCCGATAGAGTGTGCAAAGTTTGGGAACGATCGCTCGATCGTAGCCAACACAGCGGCCTAAAACGTACTCGTTTCACAGAGGCTTTATGGAAGGCCGACTATATTAAGCATATTTTTAGTGTAATAAAACGTGTTCCCATTGGGCTAGGTACACAAAAGTGTAATATGTTTCTCGTGGAAAGACCCCCATAGTTTGTGCAAAGTTTGGGAACGATCGCTCGTTCGTAGCCAACACGGCGGCCTAAAACTTACTCGTTTCACAGAGGCTTTATAGAAGGCCGACTATATAAAACATGTTATTAGTGTAATAAAACGGGTTACCCTGGGGCTAGGCACACAAAACTGCAATATGTTTCTCGTGGAAAGAGCCCGATAGAGTGTGCAAAGTTTGGGAACGATCGCTCGATCGTAGCCAACACAGCGGCCTAAAACGTACTCGTTTCACAGAGGCTTTATGGAAGGCCGACTATATTAAGCATATTTTTAGTGTAATAAAACGTGTTCCCATTGGGCTAGGTACACAAAAGTGTAATATGTTTCTCGTGGAAAGACCCCCATAGTTTGTGCAAAGTTTGGGAACGATCGCTCGTTCGTAGCCAACACGGCGGCCTAAAACTTACTCGTTTCACAGAGGCTTTATAGAAGGCCGACTATATGAAACATGTTATTAGTGTAATAAAACGGGTTACCCTGGGGCTAGGCACACAAAACTGCAATATGTTTCTCGTGGAAAGAGCCCGATAGAGTGTGCAAAGTTTGGGAACGATCACTCGATCGTAGCCAACACAGCGGCCTAAAACGTACTCGTTTCACAGAGGCTTTATGGAAGGCCGACTATATTAAGCATATTTTTAGTGTAATAAAACGTGTTCCCAGTGGGCTAGGTACACAAAAGTGTAATATGTTTCTCGTGGAAAGACCCCCATAGTTTGTGCAAAGTTTGGGAACGATCGCTCGTTCGTAGCCAACACGGCGGCCTAAAACTTACTCGTTTCACAGAGGCTTTATAGAAGGCCGACTATATAAAACATGTTATTAGTGTAATAAAACGGGTTACCCTGGGGCTAGGCACACAAAACTGCAATATGTTTCTCGTGGAAAGAGCCCGATAGAGTGTGCAAAGTTTGGGAACGATCACTCGATCGTAGCCAACACAGCGGCCTAAAACGTACTCGTTTCACAGAGGCTTTATGGAAGGCCGACTATATTAAGCATATTTTTAGTGTAATAAAACGTGTTCCCATTGGGCTAGGTACACAAAAGTGTAATATGTTTCTCGTGGAAAGACCCCCATAGTTTGTGCAAAGTTTGGGAACGATCGCTCGTTCGTAGCCAACACGGCGGCCTAAAACGTACTCGTTTCACAGAGGCTTTATGGAAGGCTGACTATATTAAGCATATTTTTACTGTAATAAAACGGGTTACCCTGGGGCTAGGCACACAAAACTGCAGTATGTTTCTCGTGGAAAGAGCCCGATAGACTGTACAAAGTTTGGGAACGATCACTCGTTCGTAGCCAACACGGCGGCCTAAAACGTACTCGTTTCACAGAGGCTTTATAGAAGGCCGACTATATTAAGCATATTTTTACTATAATAAAATGGGTTCCCATGGGTCTGGGCACACAAAAGTGTAGTATGTTTCTTGTGGAAACACCCCCCTAGTGTGTGTAAAGTTTGGGAACGATCGCTCGTTCGTAGCCAACACGGCGGCCTAAAACGTACTCGTTTCACAGAGGCTTTATGGAAGGCTGACTATATTAAGCATATTTTTACTGTAATAAAACGGGTTACCCTGGGGCTAGGCACAAAAAACTGCAATATGTTTCTCGTGGAAAGAGCCCGATAGACTGTACAAAGTTTGGGAACGATCACTCGTTCGTAGCCAACACGGCGGCCTAAAACGTACTCGTTTCACAGAGGCTTTATAGAAGGCCGACTATATTAAGCATATTTTTACTATAATAAAATGGGTTCCCATGGGGCTGGGCACACAAAAGTGTAGTATGTTTCTTGTGGAAACACCCCCCTAGTGTGTGTAAAGTTTGGGAACGATCGCTCGTTCGTAGCCAACACGGCGGCCTAAAACGTACTCGTTTCACAGAGGCTTTATGGAAGGCTGACTATATTAAGCATATTTTTACTGTAATAAAACGGGTTACCCTGGGGCTAGGCACAAAAAACTGCAATATGTTTCTCATGGAAAGAGCCCGATAGACTGTACAAAGTTTGGGAACGATCGCTCGTTCGTAGCCAACACGGCGGCCTAAAACGTACTCGTTTCACAGAGGCGTTATAGAAGGCCGACTATATAAAACATGTTATTAGTGTAATAAAATGGGTTCCCATTGGGCTAGGCACACAAAAGTGTAATATGTTTCTCGTGGAAAGACCCCCATAGTGTGTGCAAAGTTTGGGAACGATCGCTCGTTCGTAGCCAACACGGCGGCCTAAAACGTACTCGTTACACAGAGGCTTTATAGAAGGCAGACTATATTAAGCATATTTTTACTGTTATAAAATGGGTTCTCCTTGCCCTAGGTACACAAATGTGTAATATGTTTCTCGTGGAAAGACCCCCATAGTGTGTGCAAAGTTTGGGAACGATCGCTCGTTCGTAGCCAACACGGCGGCCTAAAACGTACTCCTTTCACAGAGGCTTTATGGAAGGCCGAATATATTAAGCATATTTTTACTGTAATAAAACGGGTTACCCTGGGGCTAGGCACACAAAACTGCAATATGTTTCTCGTGGAAAGAGCCCAATAGACTGTACAAAGTTTGGGAACGATCACTCGTTCGTAGCCAACACGGCGGCCTAAAACGTACTTATTTCACAGAGGCTTTATAGAAGGCCGACTATATTAAGCATATTTTTACTGTAATAAAATGGGTTCCCATGGGGCTGGGCACACAAAAGTGTAGTATGTTTCTTGTGGAAACACCTCCCTAGTGTGTGTAAAGTTTGGGAACGATCGCTCGTTCGTAGCCAACACGGCGGCCTAAAACGTACTCGTTTCACAGAGGCTTTATAGAAGGCCGACTATATAAAACATGTTATTAGTGTAATAAAACGGGTTACCCTGGGGCTAGGCACACAAAACTGCAATATGTTTCTCGTGGAAAGACCCCCATAGTCTGTGCAAAGTTTGGGAACGATCACTCGTTCGTAGCCAACACGGCGGCCTAAAACGTACTCGTTTCACATTGGACCATTATTGTTTAACCCCACTGGGTGGCAGTCTATACAATGTGAGTCTATGGAAAAGTGCTCACAAATGCTAAGAGTTTTTGACATCTGAGGTGTTCTGTTGCAGAAATTATTTTTAATGTCATTCGGAATTTTGCAAGTGTTAAAGTGAATAATTCAGGTGGAATCATACAATTACACAAGGAAAGTTTTATTGACGGAATAATAAGGATAATAACAAGAATTACGAAAATAATAATAATAACATGAGTAATTATAATAATTCATTTAATTTATGAAGTGCTTTTCTAGACACGGATGAGAGACCGACATTCACAGCAAAGGCTGCCAATTTAACTGGCCATATATATATATATATATAAAATCTGCATGTTTTAAAAACATTGCTGTAATATAAAGGTTTTAAGCAGCATAACTTGCGTTCAAAATCATTGTACAGTATGAACAGGAACATAGTTTGTATTTTTCCTGTTAGATTTCTTTTGCAAGTTTTTGTAAACTTCAATTTTATTGATAAATCATTCATATTTCAAATGAACGGCTGTTCTTAAGTGGACGCCCCCTAAAGGCTCAGCATTGAAACTGTCTGTGATTCTGTGTTAAAAAATCCACATTTTAGCAGTTTTGCACAGTGCAGATCTCAATATGTCCACTTTGTGTATGTGTGTGTATGTGTGTATATATTTGTAGCTGTAAGTCATAAATCTATCTTTCTGTCTATCTAACTAACTATCTGTCTGACTGTCTGTCTGTCTGTCTGTCTATCTGTCTATGTATCTCACTATCTGCCTGTCTGTCTGTCTGTCTATCTATCTTTCTGTCTGTCTATCTAACTATCTGTCTATCTATCTAACTATCTGTCTTTCTGTCTATCTATCTAACTATCTGTCTGTCTGTCTATCTAACTATCTGTCTATCGAACTATCTGTCTGTCAATCTATCTAACTGTCTGTCTGTCTATCTATCTAACTATCTGTCTGTCTGTCTATCTATCTAACTATCTGTCTGTCTGTCTGTCTATCTAACTATCTGTCTGTCTATCTAACTATCTGTCTGTCTATCTATCTAAATGTCTGTCTGTCTGTCTATCTTTCTGCATGTGTGTCTATTTGTTTCTCTGTCTGTGTTTGTGTGTCTGTCTGTAACTAATGAAACTTTTAAATAAAGTTTAAACTTTTTACTATCATTATTATTATTATTATTATTTCATTTGATATTTCTTTTACTTGTATGTGAGGAGTATTTTTGAGTCCAGTTAATTGTATCAAAGAAATGTTTCCAAAAATGAAATAAATAAAAAAACAAATAACAGAAGGATGTTTTGTTTTTGTGGTATCGAGTCTCCATCTGGTGGTCATTTACAGCAACTTCATATTCTACTCAATAAAGTCCCAAACAGACTGCTATATTTGATTCCTACTGTAAGACTGTTAATAACAAATGAAAGAAATGAACCCAAGTAAATATAGCAAGACCCTTTGCATTTATTTGACTTGTTTGTGAGGAGGATGTTTTGGAGTCCAGTTCATTTTATTAAAAAAATGTTTCCAGAAATGAAGTAGATTCAAACAAATTACAGGTGGACTTGTAAACATTTTGTTGTTGTTGTTGTGAGAAAACAAACTGCACCAAATATTGCCCTTATAACTTTATAAAATAAAGTTACCATAGGTTTAAAGTTGTAAGTGGGAAAGTGCAATTCTCCATCAGTCCACTAGGGCTAACCCCAGTCCGCTGGGGTTAGTTGGGGTTAAATCGCTAGATGACCCTAACCCCTAGCCCCGGGGGTTAAAAACTCTGTAGGTATAGAGGTGATTACGAGTTTCACCCTCATTATCTCCACCCTCATTTGCATATCGAATCTGATTGGCTGGATTGTTTCACAGATCAATCTTTAGAACGGTCTGTCCGATTTTGCCAAGCTTGGTGTCATCGAACTCAGAATTCCGTCTGTCTTCATGTGACGGAGCGAGATGAACAGAAAAAGAAAGCATTAGAAATGTAGCACTTAAAAAGGAAAAAAGTCATTTGCATGTAGGTTTTGAGTGGTGGAAAAAGTCACCTGCACGCCTTTAAGATTTGCATGAATACGACTATAGAGGAGACGTGGTAATGAACGCATTTTTCACAAGAACGACGTTTCTTCTTTCCTGCGCATTTTGGCAGCATGTAGGCCTGCAGCACGTTAGCTTTGGGCAACAATAATAGCGTTTAATTTGATTTGTAAACAGCCCATTGCGGTTTAAATACTGTTTATATTTCAGTTGAGCAACTGAAATCAGTATCATATCCATGTATCACTCCTGAAATGTTTTTGTAGGAATGTTTGGGTGGGATGAACTCAATCCTTTATTATTATCATTTCAATGTATCGGACCATGCTTGTGAGGAGGAGATTATTCTGTTGCGAGCAGAGCAGACTTGAGTCCAGTAAATATTTAAAGAAATTGTTCCAAAATTGAGCGCACGAAGAGCTACATTTGTAAGGACCCTTCAGATTTTAAAAATGCAACTTAAAGGCTTGAATCCCTCTGCTCCCAACCACCAGCACGTGGTAATAGCTTAGCCCCCGCCGCTGGGCGGCAGTCCATACAATGTCAGTCTATGGAAAAATGTTTGTCTGTGGGTGGCTGCTGTTCTGAAGGTGCTGGCGGTGTGGGCCTGCGGGTTTCCGAGAAGACCAGCGTTGGCCCCGTGACTCTGGCAGGTACGTTTGCGGAGATACGGGGCTTGGCCCGCATCCTATGTGGTCCGTGCTGTAGCGGAATTTGACAGCCGTCCGGCGTGGTTGGTTGCCCCGCTGACGTCCCGGGGGACCGTGCTAGGAGCGCATTTGGGGGCGTTTGGAGTCCATTGGTGTAGGTTTGAGTGGAGTGTTTTCGGGGGCCCGTGGCAGCCTTAGGTCAGGTCAGAGCAGGATATAGGATAGAAACTACCGACGGCGAACACGCCATCGTCTTTAACTTTGGTTCCGCTGGTCCGATTAGGGTTAGGGTTAGGGTTAGGGTTAGGGTTAGGGTTAGGGTTAGGGTTAGGGTTAGGTTAGGGTTAGGGTTAGGGTTAGGGTTAGGGTTAGGGTTAGGGTTAGGGTTAGGGTTAGGGTTAGGGTTAGGTATAGAGTTGATTACGAGTTTCACCCTCATTATCTCCACCCTCATTTGCATATCGAATCTGATTGGCTGGATTGTTTCACAGATCAATCTTTAGAACGGTCTGTCCGATTTTGCCAAGCTTGGTGTCATCGAACTCAGAATTCCGTCTGTCTTCATGTGACGGAGCGAGATGAACAGAAAAAGAAAGCATTAGAAATGTAGCACTTAAAAAGGAAAAAAGTCATTTGCATGTAGGTTTTGAGTGGTGGAAAAAGTCACCTGCACGCCTTTAAGATTTGCATGAATACGACTGTAGAGGAGACGTGGTAATGAACGCATTTTTCACAAGAACGACGTTTCTTCTTTCCTGCGCATTTTGGCAGCATGTAGGCCTGCAGCACGTTAGCTTTGGGCAACAATAATAGCGTTTAATTTGATTTGTAAACAGCCCATTGCGGTTTAAATACTGTTTATATTTCAGTTGAGCAACTGAAATCAGTATCATATCCATGTATCACTCCTGAAATGTTTTTGTAGGAATGTTTGGGTGGGATGAACTCAATCCTTTATTATTATCATTTCAATGTATCGGACCATGCTTGTGAGGAGGAGATTATTCTGTTGCGAGCAGAGCAGACTTGAGTCCAGTAAATATTTAAAGAAATTGTTCCAAAATTGAGCGCACGAAGAGCTACATTTGTAAGGACCCTTCAGATTTTAAAAATGCAACTTAAAGGCTTGAATCCCTCTGCTCCCAACCACCAGCACGTGGTAATAGCTTAGCCCCCGCCGCTGGGCGGCAGTCCATACAATGTCAGTCTATGGAAAAATGTTTGTCTGTGGGTGGCTGCTGTTCTGAAGGTGCTGGCGGTGTGGGCCTGCGGGTTTCCGAGAAGACCAGCGTTGGCCCCGTGACTCTGGCAGGTACGTTTGCGGAGATACGGGGCTTGGCCCGCATCCTATGTGGTCCGTGCTGTAGCGGAATTTGACAGCCGTCCGGCGTGGTTGGTTGCCCCGCTGACGTCCCGGGGGACCGTGCTAGGAGCGCATTTGGGGGCGTTTGGAGTCCATTGGTGTAGGTTTGAGTGGAGTGTTTTCGGGGGCCCGTGGCAGCCTTAGGTCAGGTCAGAGCAGGATATAGGATAGAAACTACCGACGGCGAACACGCCATCGTCTTTAACTTTGGTTCCGCTGGTCCGATTTTTACAAAAATGTCATGTTCTATATGTGATCCTCTAGCTATCTGATTGACTTTGTCCTCGATCAGTCTTAAGAGGTTTGATTTAGTCTCAAAAACATACTTCTCTTATGGTCTAACTTGCTCTATAGTGTGTAAATGTTGTGTCTTCTTGATCAGTGTGACTTGTATTTAGTTTGGAAATGTGTTCTGTTCAGAAGTTGGTTATGTTTAGAGTTAAAGTTGAATAAAGTGATACAATCTTAATTTGTGTAAGCCTGGTATCTTTTTGATACTTTTGACTTTTATTAGCTTAGAAGTTGGGTTAGGTTAAGAAGTTAGGTTAGGTTAGAATAAGGTTAGTTAGGGTTAGGTTAGGTTATGGGATATAGGGATGAAAACCACCCATTTTGTGATGCACCGACAGGCAGCCATGCGGTAAGACACAGAATGTGAGGAAGCTCGATCAGGTAAAGTGATCCCTGACATGCTAGCGGCAGCTCTTTCGTGACCGCAGCAGTGCCAAGCAGAAATGCCATGCTTTCCTGGGCAGGACGACAGTAGAAGTCAATGGGTTCTCTTGGTTAATAGAATAAACTGGCTTTCGGCGAACTGTGATAAATTTATAAAGGCCTATGTCAATTTACCGTGTCTTTACTGTAATAAAACGGGTTACCCTGGGGCTAGGCACACAAAACTGCAATATGTTTCTCGTGGAAAGAGCCCGATAGAGTGTGCAAAGTTTGGGAACGATCGCTCGATCGTAGCCAACACAGCGGCCTAAAACGTACTCGTTTCACAGAGGCTTTATGGAAGGCCGACTATATTAAGCATATTTTTAGTGTAATAAAACGTGTTCCCATTGGGCTAGGTACACAAAAGTGTAATATGTTTCTCGTGGAAAGACCCCCATAGTTTGTGCAAAGTTTGGGAACGATCGCTCGTTCGTAGCCAACACGGCGGCCTAAAACTTACTCGTTTCACAGAGGCTTTATAGAAGGCCGACTATATAAAACATGTTATTAGTGTAATAAAACGGGTTACCCTGGGGCTAGGCACACAAAACTGCAATATGTTTCTCGTGGAAAGAGCCCGATAGAGTGTGCAAAGTTTGGGAACGATCGCTCGATCGTAGCCAACACAGCGGCCTAAAACGTACTCGTTTCACAGAGGCTTTATGGAAGGCCGACTATATTAAGCATATTTTTAGTGTAATAAAATGTGTTCCCATTGGGCTAGGTACACAAAAGTGTAATATGTTTCTCGTGGAAAGACCCCCATAGTTTGTGCAAAGTTTGGGAACGATCGCTCGTTCGTAGCCAACACGGCGGCCTAAAACTTACTCGTTTCACAGAGGCTTTATAGAAGGCCGACTATATGAAACATGTTATTAGTGTAATAAAACGGGTTACCCTGGGGCTAGGCACACAAAACTGCAATATGTTTCTCGTGGAAAGAGCCCGATAGAGTGTGCAAAGTTTGGGAACGATCACTCGATCGTAGCCAACACAGCGGCCTAAAACGTACTCGTTTCACAGAGGCTTTATGGAAGGCCGACTATATTAAGCATATTTTTAGTGTAATAAAACGTGTTCCCAGTGGGCTAGGTACACAAAAGTGTAATATGTTTCTCGTGGAAAGACCCCCATAGTTTGTGCAAAGTTTGGGAACGATCGCTCGTTCGTAGCCAACACGGCGGCCTAAAACTTACTCGTTTCACAGAGGCTTTATAGAAGGCCGACTATATAAAACATGTTATTAGTGTAATAAAACGGGTTACCCTGGGGCTAGGCACACAAAACTGCAATATGTTTCTCGTGGAAAGAGCCCGATAGAGTGTGCAAAGTTTGGGAATGATCACTCGATCGTAGCCAACACAGCGGCCTAAAACGTACTCGTTTCACAGAGGCTTTATGGAAGGCCGACTATATTAAGCATATTTTTAGTGTAATAAAACGTGTTCCCATTGGGCTAGGTACACAAAAGTGTAATATGTTTCTCGTGGAAAGACCCCCATAGTTTGTGCAAAGTTTGGGAACGATCGCTCGTTCGTAGCCAACACGGCGGCCTAAAACGTACTCCTTTCACAGAGGCTTTATGGAAGGCCGAATATATTAAGCATATTTTTACTGTAATAAAACGGGTTACCCTGGGGCTAGGCACACAAAACTGCAATATGTTTCTCGTGGAAAGAGCCCAATAGACTGTACAAAGTTTGGGAACGATCACTCGTTCGTAGCCAACACGGCGGCCTAAAACGTACTTATTTCACAGAGGCTTTATAGAAGGCCGACTATATTAAGCATATTTTTACTGTAATAAAATGGGTTCCCATGGGGCTGGGCACACAAAAGTGTAGTATGTTTCTTGTGGAAACACCTCCCTAGTGTGTGTAAAGTTTGGGAACGATCGCTCGTTCGTAGCCAACACGGCGGCCTAAAACGTACTCGTTTCACAGAGGCTTTATAGAAGGCCGACTATATAAAACATGTTATTAGTGTAATAAAACGGGTTACCCTGGGGCTAGGCACACAAAACTGCAATATGTTTCTCGTGGAAAGACCCCCATAGTCTGTGCAAAGTTTGGGAACGATCACTCGTTCGTAGCCAACACGGCGGCCTAAAACGTACTCGTTTCACATTGGACCATTATTGTTTAACCCCACTGGGTGGCAGTCTATACAATGTGAGTCTATGGAAAAGTGCTCACAAATGCTAAGAGTTTTTGACATCTGAGGTGTTCTGTTGCAGAAATTATTTTTAATGTCATTCGGAATTTTGCAAGTGTTAAAGTGAATAATTCAGGTGGAATCATACAATTACACAAGGAAAGTTTTATTGACGGAATAATAAGGATAATAACAAGAATTACGAAAATAATAATAATAACATGAGTAATTATAATAATTCATTTAATTTATGAAGTGCTTTTTTAGACACGGATGAGAGACCGACATTCACAGCAAAGGCTGCCAATTTAACTGGCCATATATATATATATATATATAAAATCTGCATGTTTTAAAAACATTGCTGTAATATAAAGGTTTTAAGCAGCATAACTTGCGTTCAAAATCATTGTACAGTATGAACAGGAACATAGTTTGTATTTTTCCTGTTAGATTTCTTTTGCAAGTTTTTGTAAACTTCAATTTTATTGATAAATCATTCATATTTCAAATGAACGGCTGTTCTTAAGTGGACGCCCCCTAAAGGCTCAGCATTGAAACTGTCTGTGATTCTGTGTTAAAAAATCCACATTTTAGCAGTTTTTTACAGTGCAGATCTCAATATGTCCACTTTGTGTATGTGTGTGTATGTGTGTATATATTTGTAGCTGTAAGTCATAAATCTATCTTTCTGTCTATCTAACTAACTATCTGTCTGACTGTCTGTCTGTCTGTCTGTCTATCTGTCTATGTATCTCACTATCTGTCTTTCTGTCTATCTATCTAACTATCTGTCTGTCTGTCTATCTAACTATCTGTCTATCTATCTAACTATCTGTCTTTCTGTCTATCTATCTAACTATCTGTCTGTCTGTCTATCTAACTATCTGTCTATCGAACTATCTGTCTGTCAATCTATCTAACTGTCTGTCTGTCTATCTATCTAACTATCTGTCTGTCTGTCTATCTATCTAACTATCTGTCTGTCTGTCTGTCTATCTAACTATCTGTCTGTCTATCTAACTATCTGTCTGTCTATCTATCTAAATGTCTGTCTGTCTGTCTATCTTTCTGCATGTGTGTCTATTTGTTTCTCTGTCTGTGTTTGTGTGTCTGTCTGTAACTAATGAAACTTTTAAATAAAGTTTAAACTTTTTACTATCATTATTATTATTATTATTATTTCATTTGATATTTCTTTTACTTGTATGTGAGGAGTATTTTTGAGTCCAGTTAATTGTATCAAAGAAATGTTTCCAAAAATGAAATAAATAAAAAAACAAATAACAGAAGGATGTTTTGTTTTTGTGGTATCGAGTCTCCATCTGGTGGTCATTTACAGCAACTTCATATTCTACTCAATAAAGTCCCAAACAGACTGCTATATTTGATTCCTACTGTAAGACTGTTAATAACAAATGAAAGAAATGAACCCAAGTAAATATAGCAAGACCCTTTGCATTTATTTGACTTGTTTGTGAGGAGGATGTTTTGGAGTCCAGTTCATTTTATTAAAAAAATGTTTCCAGAAATGAAGTAGATTCAAACAAATTACAGGTGGACTTGTAAACATTTTGTTGTTGTTGTTGTGAGAAAACAAACTGCACCAAATATTGCCCTTATAACTTTATAAAATAAAGTTACCATAGGTTTAAATTTGTAAGTGGGAAAGTGCAATTCTCCATCAGTCCACTAGGGCTAACCCCAGTCCGCTGGGGTTAGTTGGGGTTAAATCGCTAGATGACCCTAACCCCTAGCCCCGGGGGTTAAAAACTCTGTAGGTATAGAGGTGATTACGAGTTTCACCCTCATTATCTCCACCCTCATTTGCATATCGAATCTGATTGGCTGGATTGTTTCACAGATCAATCTTTAGAACGGTCTGTCCGATTTTGCCAAGCTTGGTGTCATCGAACTCAGAATTCCGTCTGTCTTCATGTGACGGAGCGAGATGAACAGAAAAAGAAAGCATTAGAAATGTAGCACTTAAAAAGGAAAAAAGTCATTTGCATGTAGGTTTTGAGTGGTGGAAAAAGTCACCTGCACGCCTTTAAGATTTGCATGAATACGACTGTAGAGGAGACGTGGTAATGAACGCATTTTTCACAAGAACGACGTTTCTTCTTTCCTGCGCATTTTGGCAGCATGTAGGCCTGCAGCACGTTAGCTTTGGGCAACAATAATAGCGTTTAATTTGATTTGTAAACAGCCCATTGCGGTTTAAATACTGTTTATATTTCAGTTGAGCAACTGAAATCAGTATCATATCCATGTATCACTCCTGAAATGTTTTTGTAGGAATGTTTGGGTGGGATGAACTCAATCCTTTATTATTATCATTTCAATGTATCGGACCATGCTTGTGAGGAGGAGATTATTCTGTTGCGAGCAGAGCAGACTTGAGTCCAGTAAATATTTAAAGAAATTGTTCCAAAATTGAGCGCACGAAGAGCTACATTTGTAAGGACCCTTCAGATTTTAAAAATGCAACTTAAAGGCTTGAATCCCTCTGCTCCCAACCACCAGCACGTGGTAATAGCTTAGCCCCCGCCGCTGGGCGGCAGTCCATACAATGTCAGTCTATGGAAAAATGTTTGTCTGTGGGTGGCTGCTGTTCTGAAGGTGCTGGCGGTGTGGGCCTGCGGGTTTCCGAGAAGACCAGCGTTGGCCCCGTGACTCTGGCAGGTACGTTTGCGGAGATACGGGGCTTGGCCCGCATCCTATGTGGTCCGTGCTGTAGCGGAATTTGACAGCCGTCCGGCGTGGTTGGTTGCCCCGCTGACGTCCCGGGGGACCGTGCTAGGAGCGCATTTGGGGGCGTTTGGAGTCCATTGGTGTAGGTTTGAGTGGAGTGTTTTCGGGGGCCCGTGGCAGCCTTAGGTCAGGTCAGAGCAGGATATAGGATAGAAACTACCGACGGCGAACACGCCATCGTCTTTAACTTTGGTTCCGCTGGTCCGATTTTTACAAAAATGTCATGTTCTATATGTGATCCTCTAGCTATCTGATTGACTTTGTCCTCGATCAGTCTTAAGAGGTTTGATTTAGTCTCAAAAACATACTTCTCTTATGGTCTAACTTGCTCTATAGTGTGTAAATGTTGTGTCTTCTTGATCAGTGTGACTTGTATTTAGTTTGGAAATGTGTTCTGTTCAGAAGTTGGTTATGTTTAGAGTTAAAGTTGAATAAAGTGATACAATCTTAATTTGTGTAAGCCTGGTATCTTTTTGATACTTTTGACTTTTATTAGCTTAGAAGTTGGGTTAGGTTAAGAAGTTAGGTTAGGTTAGAATAAGGTTAGTTAGGGTTAGGTTAGGTTATGGGATATAGGGATGAAAACCACCCATTTTGTGATGCACCGACAGGCAGCCATGCGGTAAGACACAGAATGTGAGGAAGCTCGATCAGGTAAAGTGATCCCTGACATGCTAGCGGCAGCTCTTTCGTGACCGCAGCAGTGCCAAGCAGAAATGCCATGCTTTCCTGGGCAGGACGACAGTAGAAGTCAATGGGTTCTCTTGGTTAATAGAATAAACTGGCTTTCGGCGAACTGTGATAAATTTATAAAGGCCTATGTCAATTTACCGTGTCTTTACTGTAATAAAACGGGTTACCCTGGGGCTAGGCACACAAAACTGCAATATGTTTCTCGTGGAAAGAGCCCGATAGAGTGTGCAAAGTTTGGGAACGATCGCTCGATCGTAGCCAACACAGCGGCCTAAAACGTACTCGTTTCACAGAGGCTTTATGGAAGGCCGACTATATTAAGCATATTTTTAGTGTAATAAAACGTGTTCCCATTGGGCTAGGTACACAAAAGTGTAATATGTTTCTCGTGGAAAGACCCCCATAGTTTGTGCAAAGTTTGGGAACGATCGCTCGTTCGTAGCCAACACGGCGGCCTAAAACTTACTCGTTTCACAGAGGCTTTATAGAAGGCCGACTATATAAAACATGTTATTAGTGTAATAAAACGGGTTACCCTGGGGCTAGGCACACAAAACTGCAATATGTTTCTCGTGGAAAGAGCCCGATAGAGTGTGCAAAGTTTGGGAACGATCGCTCGATCGTAGCCAACACAGCGGCCTAAAACGTACTCGTTTCACAGAGGCTTTATGGAAGGCCGACTATATTAAGCATATTTTTAGTGTAATAAAACGTGTTCCCATTGGGCTAGGTACACAAAAGTGTAATATGTTTCTCGTGGAAAGACCCCCATAGTTTGTGCAAAGTTTGGGAACGATCGCTCGTTCGTAGCCAACACGGCGGCCTAAAACTTACTCGTTTCACAGAGGCTTTATAGAAGGCCGACTATATGAAACATGTTATTAGTGTAATAAAACGGGTTACCCTGGGGCTAGGCACACAAAACTGCAATATGTTTCTCGTGGAAAGAGCCCGATAGAGTGTGCAAAGTTTGGGAACGATCACTCGATCGTAGCCAACACAGCGGCCTAAAACGTACTCGTTTCACAGAGGCTTTATGGAAGGCCGACTATATTAAGCATATTTTTAGTGTAATAAAACGTGTTCCCAGTGGGCTAGGTACACAAAAGTGTAATATGTTTCTCGTGGAAAGACCCCCATAGTTTGTGCAAAGTTTGGGAACGATCGCTCGTTCGTAGCCAACACGGCGGCCTAAAACTTACTCGTTTCACAGAGGCTTTATAGAAGGCCGACTATATAAAACATGTTATTAGTGTAATAAAACGGGTTACCCTGGGGCTAGGCACACAAAACTGCAATATGTTTCTCGTGGAAAGAGCCCGATAGAGTGTGCAAAGTTTGGGAACGATCACTCGATCGTAGCCAACACAGCGGCCTAAAACGTACTCGTTTCACAGAGGCTTTATGGAAGGCCGACTATATTAAGCATATTTTTAGTGTAATAAAACGTGTTCCCATTGGGCTAGGTACACAAAAGTGTAATATGTTTCTCGTGGAAAGACCCCCATAGTTTGTGCAAAGTTTGGGAACGATCGCTCGTTCGTAGCCAACACGGCGGCCTAAAACGTACTCGTTTCACAGAGGCTTTATGGAAGGCTGACTATATTAAGCATATTTTTACTGTAATAAAACGGGTTACCCTGGGGCTAGGCACACAAAACTGCAGTATGTTTCTCGTGGAAAGAGCCCGATAGACTGTACAAAGTTTGGGAACGATCACTCGTTCGTAGCCAACACGGCGGCCTAAAACGTACTCGTTTCACAGAGGCTTTATAGAAGGCCGACTATATTAAGCATATTTTTACTATAATAAAATGGGTTCCCATGGGGCTGGGCACACAAAAGTGTAGTATGTTTCTTGTGGAAACACCCCCCTAGTGTGTGTAAAGTTTGGGAACGATCGCTCGTTCGTAGCCAACACGGCGGCCTAAAACGTACTCGTTTCACAGAGGCTTTATGGAAGGCTGACTATATTAAGCATATTTTTACTGTAATAAAACGGGTTACCCTGGGGCTAGGCACAAAAAACTGCAATATGTTTCTCATGGAAAGAGCCCGATAGACTGTACAAAGTTTGGGAACGATCGCTCGTTCGTAGCCAACACGGCGGCCTAAAACGTACTCGTTTCACAGAGGCGTTATAGAAGGCCGACTATATAAAACATGTTATTAGTGTAATAAAATGGGTTCCCATTGGGCTAGGCACACAAAAGTGTAATATGTTTCTCGTGGAAAGACCCCCATAGTGTGTGCAAAGTTTGGGAACGATCGCTCGTTCGTAGCCAACACGGCGGCCTAAAACGTACTCGTTACACAGAGGCTTTATAGAAGGCAGACTATATTAAGCATATTTTTACTGTTATAAAATGGGTTCTCCTTGCCCTAGGTACACAAATGTGTAATATGTTTCTCGTGGAAAGACCCCCATAGTGTGTGCAAAGTTTGGGAACGATCGCTCGTTCGTAGCCAACACGGCGGCCTAAAACGTACTCCTTTCACAGAGGCTTTATGGAAGGCCGAATATATTAAGCATATTTTTACTGTAATAAAACGGGTTACCCTGGGGCTAGGCACACAAAACTGCAATATGTTTCTCGTGGAAAGAGCCCAATAGACTGTACAAAGTTTGGGAACGATCACTCGTTCGTAGCCAACACGGCGGCCTAAAACGTACTCGTTTCACAGAGGCTTTATGGAAGGCTGACTATATTAAGCATATTTTTACTGTAATAAAACGGGTTACCCTGGGGCTAGGCACAAAAAACTGCAATATGTTTCTCATGGAAAGAGCCCGATAGACTGTACAAAGTTTGGGAACGATCGCTCGTTCGTAGCCAACACGGCGGCCTAAAACGTACTCGTTTCACAGAGGCGTTATAGAAGGCCGACTATATAAAACATGTTATTAGTGTAATAAAATGGGTTCCCATTGGGCTAGGCACACAAAAGTGTAATATGTTTCTCGTGGAAAGACCCCCATAGTGTGTGCAAAGTTTGGGAACGATCGCTCGTTCGTAGCCAACACGGCGGCCTAAAACGTACTCGTTACACAGAGGCTTTATAGAAGGCAGACTATATTAAGCATATTTTTACTGTTATAAAATGGGTTCTCCTTGCCCTAGGTACACAAATGTGTAATATGTTTCTCGTGGAAAGACCCCCATAGTGTGTGCAAAGTTTGGGAACGATCGCTCGTTCGTAGCCAACACGGCGGCCTAAAACGTACTCCTTTCACAGAGGCTTTATGGAAGGCCGAATATATTAAGCATATTTTTACTGTAATAAAACGGGTTACCCTGGGGCTAGGCACACAAAACTGCAATATGTTTCTCGTGGAAAGAGCCCAATAGACTGTACAAAGTTTGGGAACGATCACTCGTTCGTAGCCAACACGGCGGCCTAAAACGTACTTATTTCACAGAGGCTTTATAGAAGGCCGACTATATTAAGCATATTTTTACTGTAATAAAATGGGTTCCCATGGGGCTGGGCACACAAAAGTGTAGTATGTTTCTTGTGGAAACACCTCCCTAGTGTGTGTAAAGTTTGGGAACGATCGCTCGTTCGTAGCCAACACGGCGGCCTAAAACGTACTCGTTTCACAGAGGCTTTATAGAAGGCCGACTATATAAAACATGTTATTAGTGTAATAAAACGGGTTACCCTGGGGCTAGGCACACAAAACTGCAATATGTTTCTCGTGGAAAGACCCCCATAGTCTGTGCAAAGTTTGGGAACGATCACTCGTTCGTAGCCAACACGGCGGCCTAAAACGTACTCGTTTCACATTGGACCATTATTGTTTAACCCCACTGGGTGGCAGTCTATACAATGTGAGTCTATGGAAAAGTGCTCACAAATGCTAAGAGTTTTTGACATCTGAGGTGTTCTGTTGCAGAAATTATTTTTAATGTCATTTGGAATTTTGCAAGTGTTAAAGTGAATAATTCAGGTGGAATCATACAATTACACAAGGAAAGTTTTATTGACGGAATAATAAGGATAATAACAAGAATTACGAAAATAATAATAATAACATGAGTAATTATAATAATTCATTTAATTTATGAAGTGCTTTTCTAGACACGGATGAGAGACCGACATTCACAGCAAAGGCTGCCAATTTAACTGGCCATATATATATATATATATATAAAATCTGCATGTTTTAAAAACATTGCTGTAATATAAAGGTTTTAAGCAGCATAACTTGCGTTCAAAATCATTGTACAGTATGAACAGGAACATAGTTTGTATTTTTCCTGTTAGATTTCTTTTGCAAGTTTTTGTAAACTTCAATTTTATTGATAAATCATTCATATTTCAAATGAACGGCTGTTCTTAAGTGGACGCCCCCTAAAGGCTCAGCATTGAAACTGTCTGTGATTCTGTGTTAAAAAATCCACATTTTAGCAGTTTTGCACAGTGCAGATCTCAATATGTCCACTTTGTGTATGTGTGTGTATGTGTGTATATATTTGTAGCTGTAAGTCATAAATCTATCTTTCTGTCTATCTAACTAACTATCTGTCTGACTGTCTGTCTGTCTGTCTGTCTATCTGTCTATGTATCTCACTATCTGCCTGTCTGTCTGTCTGTCTATCTATCTTTCTGTCTGTCTATCTAACTATCTGTCTATCTATCTAACTATCTGTCTTTCTGTCTATCTATCTAACTATCTGTCTGTCTGTCTATCTAACTATCTGTCTATCGAACTATCTGTCTGTCAATCTATCTAACTGTCTGTCTGTCTATCTATCTAACTATCTGTCTGTCTGTCTATCTATCTAACTATCTGTCTGTCTGTCTGTCTATCTAACTATCTGTCTGTCTATCTAACTATCTGTCTGTCTATCTATCTAAATGTCTGTCTGTCTGTCTATCTTTCTGCATGTGTGTCTATTTGTTTCTCTGTCTGTGTTTGTGTGTCTGTCTGTAACTAATGAAACTTTTAAATAAAGTTTAAACTTTTTACTATCATTATTATTATTATTATTATTTCATTTGATATTTCTTTTACTTGTATGTGAGGAGTATTTTTGAGTCCAGTTAATTGTATCAAAGAAATGTTTCCAAAAATGAAATAAATAAAAAAACAAATAACAGAAGGATGTTTTGTTTTTGTGGTATCGAGTCTCCATCTGGTGGTCATTTACAGCAACTTCATATTCTACTCAATAAAGTCCCAAACAGACTGCTATATTTGATTCCTACTGTAAGACTGTTAATAACAAATGAAAGAAATGAACCCAAGTAAATATAGCAAGACCCTTTGCATTTATTTGACTTGTTTGTGAGGAGGATGTTTTGGAGTCCAGTTCATTTTATTAAAAAAATGTTTCCAGAAATGAAGTAGATTCAAACAAATTACAGGTGGACTTGTAAACATTTTGTTGTTGTTGTTGTGAGAAAACAAACTGCACCAAATATTGCCCTTATAACTTTATAAAATAAAGTTACCATAGGTTTAAAGTTGTAAGTGGGAAAGTGCAATTCTCCATCAGTCCACTAGGGCTAACCCCAGTCCGCTGGGGTTAGTTGGGGTTAAATCGCTAGATGACCCTAACCCCTAGCCCCGGGGGTTAAAAACTCTGTAGGTATAGAGGTGATTACGAGTTTCACCCTCATTATCTCCACCCTCATTTGCATATCGAATCTGATTGGCTGGATTGTTTCACAGATCAATCTTTAGAACGGTCTGTCCGATTTTGCCAAGCTTGGTGTCATCGAACTCAGAATTCCGTCTGTCTTCATGTGACGGAGCGAGATGAACAGAAAAAGAAAGCATTAGAAATGTAGCACTTAAAAAGGAAAAAAGTCATTTGCATGTAGGTTTTGAGTGGTGGAAAAAGTCACCTGCACGCCTTTAAGATTTGCATGAATACGACTGTAGAGGAGACGTGGTAATGAACGCATTTTTCACAAGAACGACGTTTCTTCTTTCCTGCGCATTTTGGCAGCATGTAGGCCTGCAGCACGTTAGCTTTGGGCAACAATAATAGCGTTTAATTTGATTTGTAAACAGCCCATTGCGGTTTAAATACTGTTTATATTTCAGTTGAGCAACTGAAATCAGTATCATATCCATGTATCACTCCTGAAATGTTTTTGTAGGAATGTTTGGGTGGGATGAACTCAATCCTTTATTATTATCATTTCAATGTATCGGACCATGCTTGTGAGGAGGAGATTATTCTGTTGCGAGCAGAGCAGACTTGAGTCCAGTAAATATTTAAAGAAATTGTTCCAAAATTGAGCGCACGAAGAGCTACATTTGTAAGGACCCTTCAGATTTTAAAAATGCAACTTAAAGGCTTGAATCCCTCTGCTCCCAACCACCAGCACGTGGTAATAGCTTAGCCCCCGCCGCTGGGCGGCAGTCCATACAATGTCAGTCTATGGAAAAATGTTTGTCTGTGGGTGGCTGCTGTTCTGAAGGTGCTGGCGGTGTGGGCCTGCGGGTTTCCGAGAAGACCAGCGTTGGCCCCGTGACTCTGGCAGGTACGTTTGCGGAGATACGGGGCTTGGCCCGCATCCTATGTGGTCCGTGCTGTAGCGGAATTTGACAGCCGTCCGGCGTGGTTGGTTGCCCCGCTGACGTCCCGGGGGACCGTGCTAGGAGCGCATTTGGGGGCGTTTGGAGTCCATTGGTGTAGGTTTGAGTGGAGTGTTTTCGGGGGCCCGTGGCAGCCTTAGGTCAGGTCAGAGCAGGATATAGGATAGAAACTACCGACGGCGAACACGCCATCGTCTTTAACTTTGGTTCCGCTGGTCCGATTTTTACAAAAATGTCATGTTCTATATGTGATCCTCTAGCTATCTGATTGACTTTGTCCTCGATCAGTCTTAAGAGGTTTGATTTAGTCTCAAAAACATACTTCTCTTATGGTCTAACTTGCTCTATAGTGTGTAAATGTTGTGTCTTCTTGATCAGTGTGACTTGTATTTAGTTTGGAAATGTGTTCTGTTCAGAAGTTGGTTATGTTTAGAGTTAAAGTTGAATAAAGTGATACAATCTTAATTTGTGTAAGCCTGGTATCTTTTTGATACTTTTGACTTTTATTAGCTTAGAAGTTGGGTTAGGTTAAGAAGTTAGGTTAGGTTAGAATAAGGTTAGTTAGGGTTAGGTTAGGTTATGGGATATAGGGATGAAAACCACCCATTTTGTGATGCACCGACAGGCAGCCATGCGGTAAGACACAGAATGTGAGGAAGCTCGATCAGGTAAAGTGATCCCTGACATGCTAGCGGCAGCTCTTTCGTGACCGCAGCAGTGCCAAGCAGAAATGCCATGCTTTCCTGGGCAGGACGACAGTAGAAGTCAATGGGTTCTCTTGGTTAATAGAATAAACTGGCTTTCGGCGAACTGTGATAAATTTATAAAGGCCTATGTCAATTTACCGTGTCTTTACTGTAATAAAACGGGTTACCCTGGGGCTAGGCACACAAAACTGCAATATGTTTCTCGTGGAAAGAGCCCGATAGAGTGTGCAAAGTTTGGGAACGATCGCTCGATCGTAGCCAACACAGCGGCCTAAAACGTACTCGTTTCACAGAGGCTTTATGGAAGGCCGACTATATTAAGCATATTTTTAGTGTAATAAAACGTGTTCCCATTGGGCTAGGTACACAAAAGTGTAATATGTTTCTCGTGGAAAGACCCCCATAGTTTGTGCAAAGTTTGGGAACGATCGCTCGTTCGTAGCCAACACGGCGGCCTAAAACTTACTCGTTTCACAGAGGCTTTATAGAAGGCCGACTATATAAAACATGTTATTAGTGTAATAAAACGGGTTACCCTGGGGCTAGGCACACAAAACTGCAATATGTTTCTCGTGGAAAGAGCCCGATAGAGTGTGCAAAGTTTGGGAACGATCGCTCGATCGTAGCCAACACAGCGGCCTAAAACGTACTCGTTTCACAGAGGCTTTATGGAAGGCCGACTATATTAAGCATATTTTTAGTGTAATAAAACGTGTTCCCATTGGGCTAGGTACACAAAAGTGTAATATGTTTCTCGTGGAAAGACCCCCATAGTTTGTGCAAAGTTTGGGAACGATCGCTCGTTCGTAGCCAACACGGCGGCCTAAAACTTACTCGTTTCACAGAGGCTTTATAGAAGGCCGACTATATGAAACATGTTATTAGTGTAATAAAACGGGTTACCCTGGGGCTAGGCACACAAAACTGCA